>JAWDGP010001059.1:62500-67500 GCA_033675545.1 Elysia crispata | reverse complement strand
AAAAAAAAAAAAAATGAAACGGCTCATGAATCGCTCGTTAAACCAGTAATGTTCTGTAAACATCAACATTGATAGAGAAAACGAATAATTTCTTAGTACAAGTCTCATTTCAAAAGTACATATTGGGCAACTTTTCCCATCTTCCTCTCAAGATAATGCGGATAACTTGGAAAAACCAAGGCAGGACTTAAAAATGTTGGTGTATAATGGGTTGACTGACTAAAAAAGAATTTAAAAAAAAGCACTAACAAAAAACAAACTGGAAAGTATCGACATGTCAATAACATTTCTAAGTAGAGATTAAAAGATTTTTTTTTTTACGTTTTGACTTTTCTTTTCTGAGCAGAATGGCCGTTTATGGCCCTATTTTTGTTATTTACTTTTATTAATTAAGAAGGTTTTTAAAAAAGACATGCTTCCAAATGAAATCTCTCTTTCTCTCTCTCTCTCTCTCTCTCTCTCTCTCTCTCTCTCTCTCTCTCTCTCTCTCTCTATCTATCTCTCTCTTTTTCCTCGCTGTGCCTGGCTGACTATCTTTCTGTCGATCTCTGATTTCTCTTCATTTGTCTTTCTGCCTCTTTTTCTAACTTATTTCCATTTCATTCTTTTTCTCCAACACCTCTTTGCAATGGGCTATCTATTATATCAAACGCTGGAGGAGCAGTAAACCACATACAATGCCTTCTGGCTCGTTTCTTCCCCAATAACGAGCCAAACTGTTGAATAAGTATTCAAACATCCTCAGAATGATAATGATGTTAGACGATATATATATATATATATATATATATATATATATATATATGCATATATATGTAATATATAAGAGCATATATATGTAATATATAAGAGCATATATATGTGTATATATATATATAATTATTTGTATGAGCGTGTGTGTATTTCAATATTTTGACCAGATAAGATCACTCATTTTTGTGTAAACCAACCCCAGAGCTTGAGCTCATTCATCCTCCTATAATGTTAAAACTCGAACATAAGAGTAAGAGACTCCTTAAGTCTTAAGGTAGTCGCGTTCACATCCAACCACAGCATAATGACACGAGATGATTATCATCTAGGGTTATATGAAGAAGAAAAAGTATAAATAGTTTCGGAATCCTTAAGTGTTTCACAAGAAAATGCTAAGGTATCGGTTGCTTCCCTAGCCCTTCAAACCAGGTGTAGGGCTGATAAAGTGGGACCCAACCCATTATCAGACGGCTCAGCCGCGGATCGAATCCAGGATCTCTTTATTAACAATCTTAAGGTCTGCCGACTGATGCGGCGCCATCTCTTGGTGAATTAAAAGGAAAACAACGTTGTTGATAGCATTACGACACAGAACTTTGTTAACCTGTATCAGATTCAGGGATTAATGGCAACATTAGTTAAGCTTTCTTTTCGCCCTGAAAATCTAATTTTAAAAAATTTACAGCAGCTTTATTCAAGGCACAATCTCTCTCTCTCTCTCTCTCTCTCTCTCTCTCTCTCTCTCTCTCTCTCTCTCTCTCTCTCTCTCTCTCTCTCTCTCTCTCTCTCTCCCCCTCTCTCTCCATCTTTCTTTCTCTCTCTCTCTCTCTCTCTCTCTCTCTCTCTCTCTCTCTCTCTCTCTCTCTCTCTCTCTCTCTCTCTCTCTCTCTCTCTCTCTCTCTCTCTCTCTCAATTTTTTGTTTGTTTTTACAGTAGGGATTTTTAGTGTCGCGTCTTCATACTAATCGTAAAGCTATTATTAGTGTTAATAAGTTATTCGATTAAAGGTCGAAATGCTCTCCTTGTTCTTTCCTAGTATTCCCTAGTACTTTATCTTTAATAGTTTCTATATGGGCATTGTTAATTCCAAAGAAAAGCATAGATTCGCCTTAAATTTTTTCACCCTCTTCCACCAAGGTAAAAATAAGACAGACAGAAAGATAAATAAATAAATCTCTATAGATAGTTGAAGACACACATAGTGTAGAGAATTAAGAAAGTAAGACGGAGACACAGAAAGAGAGATTTAAAAAAAAACTTAAAAGATTCCTTTCATTCGATTTTTTTTTCAATTTTTTTTTCATAAACTTATAATAAAAATTAGTTTTCGCTAAGGGTTTAACGGGACTGACCGAAGTCGTTTCTCTTTCCATTCAACTTTCAGACGCGCACCTTTCACGGGCGATGTCAGTGTTGCAAGATTTTAAAGCATTTCCGAAGGGACTTGAGAGGCTTAGGGAACAGTTATTCGTCTAGACCTAATCTATGTTAGATTTCATTTAGGAGTCACATTCGACGTGAAGCCTCTCACGTCGCTAAGTGTAGATTCGAATCCTACACGATTTGGAATTCCAAATCTGAATTATTGGTTAAAAAAAAATTGAAAAGATGAATGAATGAATGAATAAATGAATGAAGCGGCAAAAAAACTGGTGGGTGAAATTTATTATAATTTGTTGACTTGGTAAGTTATATTTTTTAGATCGGCAAGATTTTTTTGCTTATCTTTCTAACACTGGTTTTGAAATATGTCTTTTCCTACTTTATTTCTTCAGCTTGAATGAAACATTGTTAAAATTATTTAAAAATAAAGAATAATTAAAAAATAACTCTTTACCCTCCTCTTTCTACCTGTTCTTGTTCTTCTTGTTCTTGTTCTTGTTCTTGTTCTTGCTCTTGTTCTTGTTCTTGTTCTTCTTCTTCTTCTTCTTCTTCTGCTTCCTCTGCCTTCACCTCCAGCTCCTCCTCCTCCTCCATCTCCTTCTCTTCCTCCTCCTTCTTTTCTTCTTCTTCTTCTTCTTCTTCTTCTTCTTCTTCTTCTTCTTCTTCTTCTTCTTCTTCTTCTTCTTCTTCTTCTTCTTCTTCTTCTTCTTCTTCTTCTTCTTCTTCTTCTTCTTCTTCTTCTTCTTCTTCTACTTCCTCTGCCTCCACCTCCACCTCCTCCTCCCTTATTCTTCTTCCTTTCTTGACATAATCATCTTCATCATGTATATCTTTATCGTCTGACCCTTCTGTTTTGGTCTCCACCTTCTACTACCAGACAGATATAACCAAAAGTACGGAAATACCAACATGCCATGACACGACTTCCAATGTTTGTCCGGACAGCTACAGTTATGTTATGTAAGTTGTGTGAATGGCCACCGGCAGAGGTGATCTTTGACCAGTTTTCTCCCGTACCTCTCCCTTCATCTTACTTGTCATCTCATATCCTTTGTTGCCTTTTTCTGTTTTTTTTTTGCCTTATCTCTGTTGGCATCTCGGTCTCTCTCTCTCTCTCTCTCTCTCTCTCTCTCTCTCTCTCTCTCTCTCTGTCTCTGTCTCTGTCTGTCTGTATGTCTGTCTGTATGTCTGTGCGTCTGTCTGTTTGTCTGTCTGTCTCTCTCTCTCTCGTCCTCCCCTCCTCCTTTTTTTTTAGCATTTTTGTTTACGACAGTTTCGTTAGGTTGAGCTCGTATGATTGAGACGACTGTATGACTTAACTGTTTAGTCGACATTTTTCTGTACACTTTTGCCTGATTCTCGAACGGAATCATGATCAAAAGAAGGCTTCACTTAACATGTCCATTATTATGAAGTAAGAACGAAAAAAAAAAGATTTTTTTGGTATGTAGCGTCGGATATTTCACTTACACGCTCAACAGTTGATGAACTTTGAGGCTCAACTTGTCAAAAAGTGAGTAATCGGTGTGTTTCATGAATATTTTTATGGCGTCTTTACTAGATAGAATAATGAATTTTTAAGATATGCCCTTTAACAGCTTTAACGATTTTAACAGAAGTAAATATACCTATTTAATACTGCATGAATTAACTATAGGAATGCATGATATATCGATTGTTTCATTTGAGCAATATAAAAAAATTCTTTCAAAACACGATTAGAACCAAGAAATACGATTTTTATCTTCTAAGTCCAGTCTTCTTTTGTTCTACTTTTTTTAAAGCATACGCGCTCTTTACTTTAATAAACATTTAATGATTGCATTTTACGAAATTATTTTAACGACAATGCGAAGCATCTGAATACGGTATGAAAATCTCTTATTTAGCTCTGCACTGAGTATCTTAACATAATACTCTGAAAAGAGAAAAAGACGTTCATTGAAAAAGTAAAAAAAAAAAAACAGTTACTATACAATCATTGTCCAGAGTTGTTACTAGTTTCTATTTTCCAGAACCTCCAGGGCTCACATTTTAATAGGATATCGGATGGGACCAGGACGTTCGGATCAAACTTTTTTTTACTCATAGTCTCAAAACAGAATCAAGGTGGTGAAATCATCAAAATTGAGAACCGTCCAATAAAAAATAAACAAAAGCTTTGTTTGAGCCATGCCTTAAACAATGGAATAGTGTGGGTTCTCACCTCTTCAGCAGTGCCTTGTCTAATGGAGTCTGTTTAACGTGAAACGACGGGTCTCATTATATTTTGTGGTAATGATTTAAAAAACAAACAAAAACAAACAAACAAACAAAAAAAAAAAACAAAACAGTTCACTCTTTTAAGAACCCACGTGATTTCTTCTAATTTATCTCACGTTCGGTTTCAAAATACTCTTAATTAAACTCGTGTCTCTCTTCCCAAAGTAACAAGGATTATTTCCTCAAAAGGTTTACATAGGGAAGACTTCTAAATAAGTTTTGCTCTTTAATTGTATAGGTTTAGGTTCTTTAGAAGAAATGTTTGTAATTTGTGAGCTTTCCTCTAATGGCAATATGGAGCGCTGCTATTTTACACACGTAGGTTTTTATACTTAACGCTACAAATTTTAGTGAAAATATATATATATCAACGTTTCGGAATATTTGGTCTTCAATCTAGAGAATAGTGCTATTGATATAGTAAAGAATTTTTTCATATAAGGAAAATAAACATTCATACAGATTACAGAGGGAAAGAAAAAGTTAGGGGAATAATCCAGTAGATAGGGATGTACTCGAAAGAGAGACGAGTGTAATTAATGTGTTTTAGAGGAAAAAAAGGACCCAGAGAGAGAGAGAGAGAGAGAGAGAGAGAGAGAGAG
>JAWDGP010001059.1:0-57500 GCA_033675545.1 Elysia crispata | reverse complement strand
ATTTAACATAGGTTTCTTAAAGATACATTATATAACACATCTCATTCTCTATTGGTTTTTGTATGCATTAGTGTTTTGGCACAAAATGAGACACTGTAGATAGGCAGTTGAAGAGCGGAGAAAAGAAAAAAACACGTAGTTTGGAGAAAAAAAATGTAAAATAAATCAAACAATACAAATTAATGTTTGGACTTATAATATCTGGGTGTAAACTGATGTGCAGTTAAGTTACTTACGTTAAATTTCTTTACTGTTGTGTCAATAGGTCGAAAAACGTGACGTCAGAGATCACGCTGGTTCCAAACAAAGCACCACAATTTAATATATATATATATATATATATATATATATATATATATATATATATATATATATATTACGGTTATCTTAGTCAGAATAGTGTCTCAATTTAGGACTTTTAAAAAATAATTTTATTCCAGTATCTTTTAGATGGTTTAATATTTTACACTAAACGGTAAAAATCAAGGTGTCACATTAATTTTGTTGGGTTTTTTTTTCAAACGCCTAGTAAAAACAGGAAACTATCACAAAGACTTTAATATAATATTCATATGGAAAAAAACCGATACTTATTTGTGAACTGTGGTATTTATTTATCTAGGACTAAATCTATGTTCTATTTCTTGACATGATATAAATAAAAGTGCAATTTAAAGTCGTTGTAGGTAACAGATTACAAATCTAAACTAATCAAATCTGATTCTTAGTGTTATATTAGATACCAAGATATCGATGAAGAAAAATTTAATTTACGTTCACAGCCTAATGTAGTCTTAGCTTTTACTTTATTTATTTATTTTTGTTTGTTTGTTTACATGCTTCCAAGACGTTTGCCCTACTTGAGATCTTCGAGGGATCAGGAAGACCTAGTATGACCCATCTCGCAATGCTTTTCCCATTAAAGTACATTTTGGTGTCTATATTCAAATAACTCATCACTATATCAAATAAATAACGGTGTAAGCCCTATGTTGCTTAGAATAGTGAAGAACCACTGGCCATATTAACTAAACTTAACCAAGAAGGAAGTGACATCTTTACATTTTTTTGAGTGACGGCACGATTTATTGCTAGGTGGCACCCACGCTTCTTGTCTATTTTTTGACTTCACAATATAATTACAATGTTATGTATCATTTCTAGCTATTTTACTGCCTCGCGCAATTTCAAATTATTGTCTGTTCATCACACGAAAAGGAGTCAGTATGAATATTCCAGCAGACAATGTCTCTTTTTGAGCCCAATTCACAAAGTTGATCTCGGTCCTTCCTTGATTTTATTGTCACATTTTAAGAAATCGGCTCCCATAACTCGTCAGGATGTCTGGTTCTATTTAGAAATCGTCCTTGAGCTTTCAGTAATTGCATTGATAGGCGATCAGCTTCGTTTCGTTGATACGTGTAAATGCCATGTTATAGCGAAGTAAAGATAACAAGATGGATTTGTAGAGCTATATTTCTACTTTATGTTTGAGCTTATATCCTTCCATCCATACAAGGTTCAGCTTATTCAAGGTTGCGGCTGAGAGAGCAATTTTGTTTTCGATATTCTCGAGATTCAGTGATAAGTTGGTTACGTTTCGAGGCCTCCTGATTGTATTCTCTGATGAGGCTGAGGCTGTTTATTCTGAATTGCTCGTATCGATTTTGAGTTTCTCATCTCGAGGCGTTTCTAGAATAGTTTTGTTATTGACGTATATATGTCACAAGAATCCTGCACTATTAACGTCGGTTTTCTCGTTTGAGATTTGTTGGTTTTCATGATATAAAAGTGTTTGGTGTACTAGGTTCCTATTATAGGGGTGACACTGTTGCAACTTAAGAATGTAAAAAGGTCAAAGTAATATTTTTAACGGGATCGAAAAATACTTTATCGTCTTTATTTCATTATAGAAGTTTTAATATTAAACATAAGTTTGAGACAACTCGAAAAAAGCAAAATCAAGGAGTTCTCAATCTAAATTAAATAAAAATTGACTTCAATCAAGCATTATTGTTTTACTAATGGTAAAATAACCTTTTGCATCTGTATTATTTTATATTCCACAATAAATGTTAAAATCTTTATTTAAAAAACTGTTATTCTCATAATATAGTTCTCCCTTATAACTAAATACATGGAAAACCTTTTTCAAATATTTAACAATTTAGAACTATTTATTAAAGGTTATTCCCGATCCAAAATTAAAAAAAGAATTCACAAAAACAAAAAAAAACAACAACAAGAACAACAGGGAAAGAACCCAAACCCGAAAGGTGTACCTTTAAAATTATAGTTTTGCTTTCTATGATTAAATGGACTGACCATAACAATTGAAATAAACAGAATGACATCACTGATAATTTGAAACATCCAAAAGAGCCTGAACAGAGATTATTCCACCTTTGATCCACAGCACTCCACATAGTACTAAAAAGGAGTTTTAGCGTACTTCTCACATTACGGAGACCTGGTAAGGTCAAGATACTCATTAGTGCTTACTTCTTGTCTTTTCACTTAGGGCAGTCTTGCTTCTGATTAAAAAAATTGATAGTTAGGAGCTAGTGTGTGTAATTAGGAGTATCTAAGGAACATCGTGTTTTTTTTTCTATCTTTATTTTTTCATATCACTGTCAGTCTCTCTCTTATATTCCTCTCATCCTATATCAATTTACATGTATCTATTTGCTTCCGTCGCTCTCTCTCTCTCTCTCTCTCTCTCTCTCTCTCTCTCTCTCTCTCTCTCTCTCTCTTCCCCCATCCCTCTCTCTCAATTTCTTTTCCTCTTTAACTGTATATCAGCCTCCCTTGTTGTCTGTTACCATCTCTTTTTTCTCAATATCAATATTCAGCTCTACCTCTATCTCTGCATCTTTCACACGCCCAGTGGTATTCATTTTTTTTCCTTTTCTATTTTTTTCTCTTTGTAATACACACACACAAATTTATTCTTGCTCGCTATATAAACTTCATATGAAAATTTTGAAAAGGTATTAAAACTCCAATGGCAGGTACTCAAAGAGAGATACTAGAACTAAATTTGTTAAATTTGTTTGTCTATTATATCTCTATGATCACAAAACTCATTTTCCGTTTTTTTTTTGTTGTACCTGTCGTTAAAGACATTTCATAAGAGTTTACTGTCCAGATAAAATGGATTATACATGAAATGAATCTAAAGATATTCTTATTAAAACTTTCGGGTTAATAGAAACTCTAAAGAAATATTTTTCTTTGGCTTTCCAGGGGTGATCAACTGTAAAACCTTTGTAACTCAGAGCGGAGTGGCCATCGCTTGTACCTCAATAAATTACTACATTCTATGTGATCATACATCACAGATAACTAGTTTTCATTATCAATCATCTAAAATCATTGATTCTTTGGCATTCTTAAAATCTCATGAGAATGACATTCAAAATCCTTCCAAAACAACAAATTTTTTTTCTATTTTCATGGCTTGCGCAGACTAGCTGTCTCTTATTGAGTAAAACGATTTTACGAATAGGTCAAAGCGACATAGCGAATCATTATTCTGCTGTCAACGTGGAAAAAGAAACTAGAAAGTTTGAAAAAAAATATTTAATTTGAACTGTTGTGTGGCCGCTGCGATAAGTAGTTTGCTTCTCCAAGACCCTCAAGCCAGTTCTCTTCTTTTGCTATTTAAAGCTTGATTTACTCCCGTTATCTCTAGGTGAATCATATCTACGATACAATCATACACCCTATTTGATTTTCTCCATCTCTCCTGACAAGCGTATCAATAAAAGGCTCTTCGTCTGCTTCTATTTGGAGAAAACGAACGGCTGGGAGTTTGGCAGATGTCATAAAAAGATATACATTTTCCTCCTGGAAACTAAACGAGGAAAAGTACAGCCTCGTCGTATTTATTTCATGGATTGTTTTCTTTAATTCACTTTTTTTTTTTTTTTGCTCCTCGTTTTTCCATTAATTTTTTTAGAGGTCTCAATTTTAATTCTTCTCGCTGGGAATGTATGTGAGTGTGTGTGTGTTGGGGGGAAGAATCAGTTTTATCTTATTGATTTCTACCGAAATTATATTCCATAGGAATCGTATGGTTTTCGAGTTTCGTCTTTATTCTCTTTTATGAGACCACTAAATTGTTTCACTGGATCAAATGTCAAAATCTCAAATTAAAGATAGTCAAAAGTTTAAGAAGTTACAGCAAAAGATGATAACATAATTCCTTCCGCAAGAGAGGTATCGTACTTAAACACCATTTTAACAATTTTACCGAAATTGGATGAAATATGATTACATTATTAATCTCACATGGTGAACAGTTCAACAGTCTCAAGTCAAAGCAATGCGAGATCACTTCCAAAATTTATTACAAGTTTGCTAAAAGGCAGCCTCTTTTACGTCAAAATGTTTACAGCAGACTGTGATCAAACAGAACTTTCAAAGCAAAAAAAAAAATAAATAAAAAATTAAAGAGGGCCTTTTTTGTCTTTTTTTTTAAAATAAATTCGATAAAAATTCAAATAATCTAGACTTAAAGTGCACGATTTTTCCCACCACAGATAAAGCTGCTAATGGTGGTTAAATGTTTTCATTTTTGGATGTTAATATTTTAATAGCATGGCTATTTTAAGCAAAAGTGTCTGGTTTTCTGCGATCACGATTAAAAATTCCAGAAAAATGCTTTTTTTTTTTTTAATATCGCCAAAAATACATTGGAAGGATAATTGTATAATCATTTAAATAATGTCAGAATTATTTTCATAATAGCAAAAGCTATGAAATTTTGAAGAAAGAAATCATTTTGTTTTAAGAATGTTCAGGAATCTTAGTGGACATAGCTACTCAGATCGAAGGAAGACCATTGGGGAGGGGTTGTATTGGTGGCATAATAGAGCGGTTGCATTCAGATCTACAAGATTCGGACTTTTTTAACCGTTGGATCGAGACATGCCGTCATTCATACACGACGAAGATTTGGACAGTCTTACTGGACATGTTCTTTACGTAGCGCAGGTCAAACAACAGAATTTAATCACTGTTCGCCGCTCGCCTCTGCATTATCGTAACTCGAGATACCAACTACTTTCAGAGGCTAAATGCAGTTAAATATTCCTAGGAAAGCAACCGTCCTCAAACAGCGATACTTAGTTAAAGGCCGGTCTTGTTCTCAGAAATTGCTTTATCATAACTTGTCTATAATTCCCAAGCCACCAAAATATAAAATAAAATAAATCACTAAATTGCTTACGATAAAAGTTTGTTTATATCTTAGACTCACTGGTCCCTGATTGCATTGCTGAAGCTTTTATTCTGTTTCAATTGGGCTTTGGTAAGAGCATGATGCAAGAAAATGCTTGTTATTAAATTGCAATGTTGGACGGAGTGAAGGGAAAAAAAGTCAATAAATTGCACATGAAAGATGGACAGACACCGTAGAATAAAGAAAAAAAGCTTAGAAAAAATGAGAATGGAAGAGGTAGAAAGGAAAAAAGAAAACGAGATCAGGTAAGTGAAAGGAAAGAAAGATATATGAAAAGTGCTACGGCAACATAAATCGGATTGAACGAGAGAGAGAGAGAGAGAGAGAGAGAGAGAGAGAGAGAGAGAGAGAGAGAGAGAGAGAGAGAGAGAGAGAGAGAGAGAGAGAGAGAGAGATAGATATATGGAGAGAGAGATAGATATATGGAGAGAGAAAGAGAGAGAGACAGTTAGAGAGACAGACAGAAAAGCAGACAGTCAGAGACAAATATGGAATGAGAAAGAGTGAGAGAGATAAGCAACCAAAGACTTGTGCATAGAGCGAAAAAGTGGTAAAAAATATGAATATAAAAATAAGAAACAGAGACAAAATGAAGGGGACTCAGAAAGATGTATATATTTCAGAGAATATGTAAAATACATGCATATCTCTCTCTCTCTCTCTCTCTCTCTCTCTCTCTCTCTCTCTCTCTCTCTCTCTCTCTCTCTCTTCTTATCTTTCTCTCTATCGTTCTCTCCCTTTCCTTTCTCATTCTCAATCTTTTTCAATCTTTTCTACTGACTTTCCTCTTCCTCTCACTCTATTTTTTTCCCTTTCCTGTATCCATCCACTCGAAGGTTTAGGGTTTAGGTAACATTCGAAAGAGTCAAAGTGACCCAGAGTCCGAATAACCGGGAACACGTAGAGCTGGAAACGATTCCCTTGTGAGTCTGAGTACCTCTCTCCAAACTTCGAGAGCCTCGCATTATCTCCAGTCCACTTTTCAGTACCGTTGATCGGAGTTTCCCAATGGACCTGGCGATGTAAATTGAGACCTCTCAAGCTGGAAACACGATACCGTTATTCCAGACCGTATGCACTCGTCTCAGCCATTCTTTCTCGTGGTCGAAAGCGGCCCGTACAATGGCGGTACGGGCGTTGTTTTTATTACTCTGAAATAAAGTGCTTCTAGTTTCTCTTTTAATAATTATTTGACCATTAACCAAGACGTATGGTGCTTTTGTTTCTCCACCTGATAAAAGATACCGTGAAAACATATACCGTTGTCCTTAATAAGACTTGGTGCTCACTTTGTCCTTTATTTTGTATTGCAGTCAAGCGCTTTAGAGCCGGCCCAATTGACTTGAAGGGAAATTTTATATCACGATTAGAAAATGCGAAGAATTGGTTTAAAAATTGTAGCAAGCTCCTTAATTCATCAGGTTAGCTTGCTGTATTTCATAGCTTTATCGAATCAGACATTTCTGATAATTCTTGCGCACCTCCGCTTTTTTTACAACAGATTTGCGTTGACAAGGGCAAAAACTACCTTTGCAGATGGAACAATGCCTCATTCTCAAAATGGCAGCAATTAAACATTTAATATTCGACATGTCCGGAGTTAAAATGTTTTGATTACTTTGTCGGGTAGATTTGATAATCCCATTTATAGATTTTTCACATTGGACTAAGCCAGACCATTTTCTTCAGTATTGTCATTTTTAAAATTTTTCCATGCAAAGAAACCATCAACTTTGTTGTCAGTCGAGAAAAAAAATCATTATGGTATTAGTGACAGCACTCAGACAGTCTCTTCCATTTCATCAACCACAGGGGCCGTTGATCTGGGAGAGAGAAACCCAAAGAGAAAGATAAACGGAACTAAATAGCATCTTGATGTATAGCTTTATTCTGAGATAAAGAGAAAACGAGCAAAGAATACTGGATAACTCCTAATGTGAGAAACCGTGCAAGATTCAGTATGGAGGAGAAGATGTGTTTGCTATCTCTCCCAGGTCTGAGCTATGATTGCAGACAGGGCTCGTAGATCACAAACTGTGAGATTCTTCGACCTATGATCTCAGTCTGCAATACTCATTCCTACAGGATTAGTTGGACCTTTTCTGAAGAACATCTTGTTTGTTTTACTTTTAGAAAGGTGATTTTTTTTTTTTTTTTGGGGGGGGGGGGGGGGAAAGGTGTGGTGATCATAGGACTCAAATGGAAGGAAATATGAGAAAGGCACAAGACCCTTCGGTCATTATTTTGAAAAAAAAAAAAGAGTGAGTTAATGATGAGACGCGTCATACTTTTTCCTAAATAAGTTATTGGGAGATCCGGCTCTCATGTTTTTTTTGTTTTTTTTTAGTAAAATGTGCTTACTTCAGATCTTCGCGTGAAAGAGAAACATGCTTTTCCGTGTCTGTCGGGCTGAAATTTTTATAACTCAACTGTGTCTGTATGTAAATCTGCCTGTTTATCTTCAACATCTTTTAAGGACTTTATGGCTGTCTGTTTATCGGCTCGTGTCCAATTATCTGATTCTTAGTACCTCTTTTCTGTCTCATTATTTTTCAGTATTCGTTCCGTTTCTTTCATTCCATTTTTACCACATCTGTCTATGTATTTTCTTTTAAATATCTGAGTCTATCTATCTATCTATCTGTTTATCTATTTATCTATCTATCTACCAACCTACCTACCTACCTATCTATCTATCTATCTATCTATCTATCTATTTATTTATCTATCTATCTATATATATAACTTTTTTTAGAGCGGAGGGGGAAGTATATGAATTAGATAGATTCGACCGATTTTCTAGAATCACACACAGAAAAACCTTGTTACCCTGGGTTCAAACCGTGCGCCCTGTTAAACGTTCAACAGACCGCACATGGCTCTCTGGAATACAGAGGGCTGTGGACGACATCAAGCGATCGATTTATTAACTGGCGTCGAGCTCCTTGTGTAATTCATACCTTGATCGAAGCATACCTTCATATCTTTTATCATAATTGCTTAACTATGTCTTTCTTTTTGTCTGTCTGTCTGTCTGTCTCACTGTCTGCGTGTCTCTCTACCAAACTATTTAAATCAACTGGAAAGTTGTTACGCTACTTTGAGACTCAGAGTATTCTTTCTAATCGCCCTTTTATTTTCTTTCAACAAACGCATAATGATCATTTTATTGCAAAAAACTGATCTTTGTGACGGTCAGTTTTATACACACACACTGTAACACACCCGCGAAAAAAAAAATCCAACTTTTTTTTACATAATTTGATCGCTGTCAGAGAGTAGTCCAAAGATTTCCAATCCAACAATGAAAAAAAAACAAGTAGAAGTTTAAAGAAATAATTAACGTATAACTTTAAAACTGTTTTATTTATAAAGCAGAATCAGGATGGTTGTATTACTGAGTGAAAAAAGGATTAAAGTTTAAGTAAAGAATTTTTGTCAACGCAAATTATACTCAGGATATTTAACATAAGAAGGAAAAAAGGGTTAACAATCAAAGCCTAGCGATTATATATTTGTAATTATAAATATGACAGTTGTACTACTGAGCGTGAAAATTATTAGCGTTTGTCTAGCGTTTACTAAAGAGAATTACAATCATGATAGTTATATTAAGGAGTACAAAAAAAGATAAACATTCAAGTCCAGCGTTTATCTGTAAAGCGAACTATAATCATTGCAGTTGTATTAGTGCGTGAAAAAAAAAAAAAAGGATTAACGTTCAATATTATTGTAGCTTTCTTTGGTAAAGCGAAGATTATAATCATAACAGCTGTCATAATGAGCGCAAAGTGAAACAACACGTACGGTCGTCTCACAGTGTGGAAATTTTTCGTGGCTGGAACATTTCCATAAGGACCAACATTTTATTCTCAATTACCATTGGAGCATGTCAGGCGAAGAGAAGCTGAATGGGGAATAGTTTGTCTTGTGGAGCAGACTTATCAGAATGTATGAGCTGGTAAGGCTTCCCAGCATGCTCAGTAGGAAACGAGGAGGACTCCACAGTGGACATCAATAATGTATGCCCAGGTTTCGGTCCACATGCCTCTCAAATCTCCGCAACTTGGCTTAGATGTCAAACAGAATCGTGGATTATGGGCGTAGGACAGATTGCTTTCCGATGGCGATGTGTGTACAGTAATGGGAAGTAGAAACATGGGGATGCTTGTTCCAACATTTCAGTCTGATTTACTCTTTCGCGTCTCTCTCTTTCTTTCTCTTTCTCCTCTCACATCTCACGGATTCGTTCTCTCTCTCTCTCTCTCTCTCTCTCTCTCTCTCTCTCTCTCTCTCTCTCTCGCTCTCTCTCACCTCACTTGTTCGTTTTCGTCTCTTTCTTCCTCTCTTTTCTCCTCCCTCTCTTTCTCTTTTTATCTATCCCTCTCTATTGTCTCTCACCCCTTCGTTTGTTCCTTCCCTCTCTCTCTCCCTCTCTTCCCTCTCATTTTCTCTCTTGATCTATCTGTCTCACTCTCATGCGTCTTTTATATTCCCTCTCCCCCCCCTCTCTCTCTCTCAAATAAGACAGAAAAAGAAGACTTTCCCAGGAAAAGAGAAAAAGTCGAAAAAGAATGAGTATCTACGGGGGTTTTGAGAATGTTGTTGGTGTTTGAAAACACAGAATTTGAATAAAAGAGAGAAACACAATAGAATGGACTGAGCTGTAGAGAAGAGAGAGAGAGAGAGAGAGAGAGAGAGAGAGAGAGAGAGAGAGAGAGAGAGAGAGAGAGAGAGAGTGACAGAGAGAGAGGGGGTAGGGAATATAAAAGACGCGGGAAAGTGAGACAGATAAAGCAAAAGAGAGAGAGAGAGAGAGAGAGAGAGAGAGAGAGAGAGAGAGAGAGAGAGAGAGAGAGAGAGAGAGAGAGAGAGAGAGAGAGAGAGAGACTACGTGAATGAGATCTGTGATAAATGCGGAAAGAGAGGGATATGTGAATAAGGAGCAAAGTAAGAAGCAGTGATGAACAGAGAAGCATTTAGGGGAAAGAAAGTGATTTGTGTTTGTGTCATTGAAAACAAGGAAAAGAGACAAGATTAAGTATGAAGAAGTCAAGCAATAGAAAGTTTAAAGACAGGAATGAATGCATTAAAAAAGAACAAAGCAAAGAAGGAAGATTCATTATTCATAGACCGAAAGATAGGCAGACAGTCAGATAAAAAGATAGACAGATAGGTAGATCGAAAACAGAGAGAGAGAGAGAGAGAGAGAGAGAGAGAGAGAGAGAGAGAGAGAGAGAGAGAGAGAGACAGAGAGAGAGAGAGACAGAGAGACAGAGAGAGACACAGACAGCCAGATAGACAGAGGCAAAGACACACACAGAGAGAGAGAGAGAGAGAGAGAGAGAGAGAGAGAGAGAGAGAGAGAGAGAGAGAGAGAGAGATAAAGACAGACCGGAGATATGATTTTCTCAAATATTAAATGTAGATATAGATAAATAAAAAAAGAAAGAGATAATGAGAAAGCAAAGAAAAAATCTAGACCAGAAAAAATGAATAAAAGAGACAACACAGTGAAAACAGTGAAGAAAGGAAAAGAACTTAGACGATGGCTTTATCTTGGAAATATTTTTGGCGAGAGAACACTCTCAACGATTGGCATCAATAAAGTAAACTTTTTAAACTGAGTGTTCTACACATACAAAGATTTCTTTGTAATTTAAGATACATGTAAGATAAGAGAAGTCCAAAACCATTAAAACACCTTTAAATCTTTCAAAGTGTCATTCTGGAGGCATGAAATCAGGAAAAAGGCAAAATATAAAAGTCCGGTTCCATCCAAAACTTGTCAAACGAGGTTTTATTGTAATATATCAGGTGCGTGTAAAGAAAGAGAGACGGACTATTTATTTAAGCACAACTAAGAATTTTTGGACCAATAAAAATAATACAAGTAAAGGCTGAAAAGGCTGAGGAAAAGTTGAAGATAAGGAAGAAGCGAAGCCGTTGTAAATCCATCCTAAAGGAGAGTCAATTATATAACGTAAGTACATGGCTATCTGTGGCCATGACTGAGTTTCTAGTATATGGTGCTCTCTTCAGATAGGTAGATTTATAGGCAGATAAATATTAAGTAGATAGATAGACAGATTTCCTAACATATAGATATAGATAATTTTACATATAGACCTGATTATAGAAAGACATTTATAAATAGATGGTCATTGGGAGGATGTCATTGGTTTTTTAGCGAGCGGTATATAAAGGTGAGAGAGAGAGAGAGGAAGAAAGAGAGAGAGAGAGAGAGAGAGAGAGAGAGAGAGAGAGAGAGAGAGAGAGAGAGAGAGAGAGAGAGAGAGAGAGAGAGAGAGAGAGAGAGAGAGAGAGAGAGAGAGAGAGAGGAGGGGAAGGTGGGGGGGGGGAGGGGGAAGTGTAAAGAACAAAAGTAAGAATGCTGCTGCGATCCTAAAACCTACTATATTATCACCGACAAAACTTTGAAAGAGGCGTTATTCTTGCGTCAAAGTCTTTTGAAAGTTTAAGTGTTAACGAAAAAGAAACACCCGATAAATAATTTTTTTTTCAAAACACCGCTTCAAGACATAAACAGTAACTGCTACTGTAGATCACCCCGCGGGGATTTCACAGTGAAAGATTCTATGCTTATTTGGTTAAGATCAGCAGGGAAAAAAATAACATTAATTTTGCATTATAAATATTACTCTTCTGTTTTTTTTCATTTTATTTTGCTTAAGCCATTAGAAACCATACATTGCAGTTTGAGCTAGATCTTTCATATCGCTTCACGAGCCAATTTTAAATTTAAAGGTTTCTAATTGTGTACAAAGGGTATTTCCTTCTCTTGGTGAATTCTCTCATTCTTCAAATTAAACATGACGTCAGGTCGATCGCAAGGACGGGATGTGTTCAGTTCTACTATCTATAAAGGTTTCATTGCAATTTCTAAGCTGCAGTACCAGGAAGAACTAAGTAATAATTATTTAGGAATTGGCGTGATTCAGGCCAGATTATTTTCCGTGACTTCACTCTCCAATCTGAAATCTTGGAACATAGTTTCAGCAAGCTTGCAGACTGGTTTGAGAGTGCCTCGAAAGTAATATAAACCGACAAGAGTCTGTAAAACAAAGCTATAGATAATGTTTCTTATTCCAAGTAAGGAATCCGTCTTCTATCCTCAGGCTTCCAGGCATAATTGTTGGAAACCTGATCCGGGCTAACACACATGCTTTCTTTCGAAAGAGATTTCTCCTGTGCTGCCAACGCGTATAAAACGTAATTCTTGTTTTCTAAAAAAACATGTAGAAAGAAACAAAAAAACAAAACAAAGAAGAAGAAGAAGAAGAAGAAGAAGAAGAAGAAGAAGAAGAAGAAGAAGAAGAAGAAGAAGAAGAAGAAGAAGAAGAAGAAGAAGAAGAAGAAGAAGAAGTAGAAGAAGAAGCAGAAGAAGAAGAAGAAGAAGAAGAAGAAGCAGAAGAAGAAGAAGAAGAAGAAGCAGAAGAAGAAGAAGAAGAAGAAGAAGAAGAAGAAGAAGCAGAAGAAGAAGAAGAAGAAGAAGAAGAAGAAGAAGAAGAAGAAGAAGAAGAAGAAGAAGAAGAAGAAGAAGAAGAAGAAGAAGAAGAAGAAGAAGAAGAAGAAGAAGAAGAAGAAGAAGAAGAAGAAGAAGAAGAAGAAGAAGAAGAAGAAGAAGAAGAAGAAGAAGAAGAAGCTCATATTGTCTAACTCGTTAACGATGAGATGCCGAGATTATAAATCGAAATTTCTCTATGCTTCAGCCGAGTCCCAGGTTCCATTATTTTGTTTCAAGTTACTCAGCTAGTTTTGTTGTCCATTTCGATTGTTTCAAGCACTTATTTTGATCTACATTTGAATATTCTTTGGAATCCATTTGCGATTCGGGGCTTATGGAAAGATGGAAAGACGATTTGCAGTAGTAGAGGAAATACATGGAACGAAAATCTAGTATTACCTCATTACGAAGGTCTGTACACTTTATTTTATAGTTAAAAGGCAATTTTGATTTCTTTGTACGCCATCTTCTCCCAAACCACTCCATGTACAGTGTTGAACTTTTTCTTAAATTTTGATCTGCCAATACCAGTCTCTAATGTGGTCGCTCACTAAAAACAGTCAGCCTATCCACACTCACAGCATAGTATACCAGCCAGGCCAGATAGTTTTCAATACACAAAAATCAAATTCAATAATCTGCAGCCTCCAGAGACACTTCTGTATAACTTACAACTTTTACACACACCTTGAACTAAATGAACACACAATAATGTTATCTCAAAGGCGTTCATTAAAAGTGTTCCACCTAAAAATCCAAAGTTTTCGCTTGAATTATGAAGTTATGACTAGTCCCTTTTTAAAATAAAAATTAAGTTTAAGCACAAAACTGTATTCTCAAAAGCTTCGGAATAAAAAAAAAATTAAACTTAAATGATCACAACTTCGTTTTGAATAAATCTATATGCATGTATAAGCTCAGTGTTTAAAATCTTAGAATAAAAGTGCCGCCCTTTGAGTACGTACCTCCTTAGAGGTCATACTACAGACTACATTAGAAGCGGCCAGGATCAGTGATGGGCTTCAGTGGAGAGATGAACTAATCAAGATTGAGTGAAAAAAAAGCATCTCTCTTCTATATTTTTCAATGCACCCTGCTTTTTCACCTCACAAGATTGCGCATCACATTGCAGCTGCAGGGGATCACATCAGCACAACCTAATTAAGATCTCTGCGGAGAGATAAACCAAAATAAGGTCGGCGTGGGGGGAAAAAGCCCAGATTTGGTTTCCTTTTTGTTGGAGATATCTACTCCCTTGATAAGAGAAAGAAGCTTCAAATTTTATAGTGTTATGCCTATGTCTTTTCGACTATATATTTTACAATTCATCTTATTTTACGTTATTTGTTTCTTATTCAATCTACTTTCTAATGTTTCTAAAACTCATAATCGACTTGACCAAAACTTTCTAAGACGACTTGAGGTTTGCTTTGGGACTAAGTGGATTTGGAATCAATTTTTAGCATAATAAATCATCATCTTCATGTCAAGAAGTAAATTGAGTTCAGACAGACTTGCCTGGGGGTGGGGGTGAGATTTATAGGAATGTGATTGTAGAAATACTGTGGCACCCTTTTCTTATTCCCAATTTCCCATTCAATTTTCTGACGTCCAGCTAGTACTAACATCAATGCACAACCAAATACTTGAATCATTTGCAAGTATGTGTGGCTGTTTGTTTGTTAAAGCCTGTCCTCAATACTTTGATCTCAAGCCTTGAAACATATCAAACTTAAACCCCCGTCAGCAGGGCGGAACTGAGAGGACGAAGTCTTTAACTCACCTACCGACTGAGAGGATTCAAAATCGCACCGAAAGTCTATGCAGATATCAGGGCGGATACTCTGGCCGCATATTTGTATATATTAGCTGAAAACATAAAAAAGCCATAATTATATATTATATGAAATTTTTCTCTTTTTTTTTTTTTCTCTCTATACATTCAATTAATCCTAGAAATCTTTGAGAAATGTCAAGAAAAAAAAAGAGAGAGAATTTTAGTCTTCATTACTAACAACTGCCTAATTCTAACAGTATTCCTGAGTGTCAAACAGTTACTTTAACATAACTTTTGAAGAAATAATAGAACCAGTGCGTTAACAGAAGGGTGCACACGCTCAAACCAGATCATATACGCAAAGAACTGGTCTCTACAAAGATTTGAAGAACTCATATCTTACACTGTTTTGAAAATCCAAAAAGAAAAACAATAGCCCCGCATTTAGAGGACATTTCGATATTTACAGAAAATGCAAAAAGATCGCCGTGTGTATGTCAACAGTATGAGCACATAAACTACATATAAACAGGTGCACAACATTATAACTATAGGGCAAAAAGAAAAAAAATGAAACAATACAACTAATACTTTAGAGTATTAATGTTTCGCCTTTAATGCAGCTTCATAATTTGGGTGTCTGTTCCTATCAGTTTTTGTATACATTTTAGAAGAGTATCGTAGCGGTTATTGGCAATTGGAAATATGGAGAATGATAATGTGTTCATGCTTCGAATTTTCAATGGCAGAACCCTTGAATTGCCTATCAGTATTATACGTTGAAGTACAGTTAGTTTTATTACTAAAAGTCGAAAGTGTTTATCAGAATTTTGATGCTGATTAAGTGTTAAGCAAAGCCCAAATCCGTTCAATAAATTGCTAGTTATCTTATATGACGTCAATTTTGAGAGTCTGTAGTAAAAATATGTGTAAAAAGTGCAGTGTTTTAGGAAAAAAATCCCAATAAAGTTTAAAAGCTAACTAGCAGCCCTCTCTGACCTGACCTTTAGTGCTCCGCTTTTAAAGCTCTTATTAAATTCGCAGGCATCATCGTCAATGAGAGGATTCATTCGCTTACTTTATCATCCATCAGTCTAAAAGTCTCAACTTTTGAAAAAAAAAAAAACAGGGCCTGCCAAATTCTTGATTTTTTTTAAGTTATTTTTTTTTTCATGACTTTAGCTGGGAGCTGACAGAGCCAGTTCTACTGCGCCCAATGTAGTCATATTCTTAACCACTAGGTTTCGTTGTGCAAAGGCAATGGTGAATTTTGTATGACATTACGGTAAAACTCCAGAAAGACTTGAATCGTTTTCAGTGCTTTAAGACTGTGTTTGCAAAAGTATAAAATAGAATTGTTCTGTCCATTTTTTTTCCATCCAACACATTAAAGCTGAATCTTCTGCGGGAGTATCTTTCCCTATGTTTAATCCAGAATTGGGAGAAGCTTTGAGTTGCAGCTTACCAACATTGTTGCTGTTGTTGCTGGATAAAAAGTTACTGTGGCTTTGTCTTCTCTGTTTTGCTTTATTTGTTGAATGTTTCTTTCATTTGGCAAAATGCCCTTCGATCTTTAGTTAGTGTACTGGTTGCCTAAAAGCATCAATCAACTACAGAATCACACAAAGTAGTAATTCTAACAAAACATCATGCCATGATGTTTTTCCATTTCATAGATGTGAGTTTGGAGTATCTCTTCAATAATTCTCCCTCCCTTAAAAGGGCTCAATTTCTTATCCATTGTTCATATTAATAAAAACATTTGGATTTTTCATGGCAATCGTCGTCATATCCTAGCCCATCAATCGGGTCTTACTCATGCAGGCTAGAAAAGCATTGATCAAACCTAAAACTCTAATTGACTGTTTCATATGTAAAAAAAAACTCTGATGTCTCAAATGGTTCCAGCAGCAGGGACCACCCTGTTTTACCTGTGCTTTGTCGAAAATATTACATAAAATGATAAATTATAATCACAAGACGCAACGCATTTTCAAAGCAATATTGATCTACTTGTTGTATATTTTGATAAACATAGAACACTCTAATCTTTGATAGAAGAATGATAAGATAAACTGTTGATTGCTTAAAACAGTTAACTAAGCGTTGATAGAAAAAAGTGACTTTATGCCTTTTTTCTCCCTGTTGAGCCTTTCAGAAAACGAATTGAGTAGTTTTGTGGCAGAAAATTTTTTTGGATAAATGCAGTTTCTTAAAGAAAACTTGAAATTTCTGCTTTTTATACTACTCTAATTTCTAACTTTTATATTGTTTCACAAGCAAAAGCACCTTAAATATCGAGGAACTCAAGCCTCTTTGAGGAAAATGGCATTTTTCAAAGTAGTCGTCTGCCGCAAAGCGATTCATCTTGTGGCATTGCTACACTTATTTTATATCAGAGTACTGCAGTTTTACCACTAGGTCGCACTAGTCCAATTTGGCAATCGACATATTGTTTTGAGAATCTAGTATTCATGCTGGCTACTATTTTAATATTTTGATGTTTTGAGCAAGTTTAATGACAACATAATTATGCGAGGCAGTACGAAAGGATAATTGTTACAAATTTACGGCGTTTTGTATTGTTTCAAATTTTCATACCGTCTGACCTTTCGTATAATTTTATTAAAAAAAGTTTTGCGCCAAGTACGAATTTCAACGCAATACCTTCTACACAGCGATAGTTCAATATGTTCCTTTTAACCAAGATGTTTCTTTCTCGATATTATTTCACCAAGATTAATCATTAAAAAAAAAAAAACCAAACAATAACAACAAAGGTCACTCTTTGCTTTAATAATGTTTTCTTTTTTCAATTCCCGCGAACAATGTTTGATATCCAAGAATTGGAGCAAGGACCAAATTAATTTTCCTAGCTTGTCGTGGTGTGGTGTATTTCAAAGGGCTTTTGGTTGAGTGCTCGTCCTAATAATAATCGTACCGTATTCTGCGGGAAGTCTTGAAATCTCCATGACCTTGTTCAATGAGTTACAGGTCCCATTTTCTTCTATTTTGCCTTGCCGTGCGAGGGCTTGTTTAATTTCTTGAACAAGTTTCAAACTATCATGAAGTATGCGGACTCTATCAATCATCATTTTCACTAAAAGTATATGACAGAGGGACAAGCGTGAAAAGATTTTTTTTTTAAGTTAAACTAAAAATCTTTCACATTCTCTCTAATTCTCAGCACATTAATTCACCATAGGCTCATGGTGTGAGTTAAATATGTTAGCATGGAACTTAAATTATATTAATTTAACTTAAATTTAAACACCACCTACTCTTTTTCTGTTCTTAATATGGGAAAAGATAACACGTAAACACAGTGTCTATCGAGTAAAAATTTTTTAAAAGAAACAAATATTAATAATACCTCCTATGTCTTTCTTTCTCTTTCAGACTCTGTCTGTCGGCCTGTCTCTCTCTATCCCTGACTCTAGAGAGAAGGAAAGAAAAGCAAAAAACTTGGAGGACAACTTGGTTGTTATAAAGGATCTAAAAGTTTTCTAGTGTTCTCCCTCTCCCCCCTCCCCCCCCCTCCCCCTCTCTCTCTCTCTCTCTCTCTCTCTCTCTCTCTCTCTCTCTTTCTTTATCCACTCTTTGTTTCTCTTTACTTCTGACTTTCACTTTTCCCTCCTCTCTCATTTCCTCGGTTTTATGATAATTCAGTGTATACAAAATGATATTAGAACTGACAACCCAACCAATTTCGCCGAAAGCCCTTTCAGAAAACTAGAAATATTTCTTTCCAAGCGATGTTCACAGTAGTATCAAGAAATTTCAATAAAAATTAATTTTAAAGCTCGATGATGTCTTGTAGATTTCGAGCCAGCTTTATTTGAATTCATTTAGTGTCTTTAAACACAATTTTAAATGATTATATAAAAGACTGAGGTGTCCAAACTTTATTTTCAGAACTTTGAAGCAGTCGGACTAGTTTCTATTAATTTATTTATTTATGGTTGTCTGACTTTCAGATAATTATTTTCACCAAAGTGTTTTTTTTTTTTACTTTTAATTAATTCAACTGGTATAAGCGAAAGGGCAAATGCGCTATTTGCACGCGCGTTGTGCAATGAAAAATTATGCTTAATATAATTATAGTTTTGATGTGGGTAATTAAAGCCAACTTATCTGAAATCAAAGTTCCACAATTTGAACATCAAAACAATAGTTTTTCTGCTTTTCCATTAAAAGCAGGCACGCTTGTAAATTTTCTGTGTTCGAATTCCTCTGAGTCAACATGTTTAAAAAAAAAAAGTTTAAGGCACTCATTGAACTCCTTTGAAGGAAAATGCTAAAAGCCTCCCCCCTCCCCGCCTCCCCCTCTCTATCATGGACACCCCCAGTTAATGAGGCTCTAAATTATTTGTTACTGAGCAGTTGTGCGTGGAGAATTGCTCTTAATCAAGGGACATGAAAGCTAATGGTTGATAGAGCAATAAATCCGAAAAAAAAATATTCTCCAATCAGTGAGGGAGCTTTGCTGGCATTCACAAATTAATCTGCTTTTTCACACATTGAGATTTATAATTATAGTTAATCTTCACATCTAATCACGCATTCAGGATCGCTTGGATAGATCAAATTTCACCGAAAAATAATCTGGGAAGCTCTGTCGAAATTACCTCGTTACAGAATCATAGTCTGACTATTATACTAACCATCTCAAAGTTAAGGACAGAAATATTAGTGACTTGTGCATGGTTTTGAAAACTAAAATTCATTGCGCCAAGCTAATAGTTTAAGCCAATAGTTCCTTGAATTTCAAACATTTATGCGCCTAATATTTTTATTGTCAGCAACACTTGGTGGGGCATCTATCATTGTTCAGGATTATAGCGTTCAATGTTTTCTTTTAAATCAGGGTTGGGGGTTGAGGGAGGGGAGGCAAATGTGGGTGTGAGTTGGGGGCATATGCAAGAGATTCAATCATCTACCCTATCTTTTTCTAATTGAAATGTCGTACCCCAGAAAAAGCTGATATTGTATTTTTATTTTAACCCAGAGAAGGGTAGAACTACACTCTAACGAGGTGCCAAGATTTCAGTTTGTCAAAAACCTCATCGAGCGCCGACCAAATAACGGCTGCCTCATGAATGTCTCAAACCTGTGATGGAAAATCCCTTCATTCCCAAGTCCATGTTTTAATCTCCCAGTTCCGGATTGAACCTCAAGTTTAGTCGCCTTACTAAATACAAAGCAAACTTACGAGATTATCTAGAGCTATTTTTTTTTTCTTCTTTTTTTACGACATTGTCGGGGTCCTATCTTTTTGTTCCTTTTCCCCTAAGAAATCACTACCAGGAAACTTCGTCCGTTGCCCTTTGATGCAATGATTATATGACGACGCGATCGTCATATACTTTCTATTTCAATAATCATATTACAAAACCCGTAGCGTCTTTTAGGAAAGAAATATCATAAAAGACAATGATAATGTAAATCAAACAAGTATTTCACACACACACACACATCTCCTATTGATATGTTTTGAGTTAGATAAAACAATAAAATGCTCACTTGTTCATCGTTTTCTAAATATCCAAATGCATAAACTATAATCGTTCATAATGCAAAAGAGTATTAAATACACTTCATCTTGCAAAAGGCTCATAAATTCAAAATGTTGTCTTAAGCTTGGTTCAGTCTTGACTCCTGCACACACACACACACACACACACACATATATATATATATATATATATATATATATATATATATATATATATATATATATTGTTACATTCTTCATTATTTCTTTCACCTTGGCAATGTGTTGAATTGCATATGTATCAAAATCTCTTCATGTTTAATTCCTTCATTTGGACGCGCGCTAATCTCAGAGACATTATGCAAGAAGTTTCAAAATGCCCTCTCTCTTCATTTTCTGAAGTTTCTAAACTAACTTAAAGCCGTTAAGTTCGATGATTTTATCCAACCATAATGCAAGTCTTCCGCATAAACATAGCCATAAATTTTTATATTAAAATTTATATTAATTTTGCCTCGCTCCCCTCTTAAAAAAAAAAATAAAAAAATAAAAATAAGTAAAAAGTATCATTTCACAATAATGAGTTAAAAACCTTAATTTGGATCTTGATTACACATTACATTTATTCTTTCCCCCAAAATTAAAAAAACTAATGTAGCTCTCTCTCAGCTCAGTTTCCACAACTTTTGCTTTATGCAGTAATACTAAGTAATCATTAGTGCAGTGAACTGGTATTTTCGAAACAAATAAATGGCTGACTTAAGTTTTTTCTAAGTTTCTGTTCAAGAAAAAAAAAATTATGGAGAGCATTCGACATCTTTTAATATCTTCTCCAGCAACACCATTTAAATTCTTATTAGAACTTACATAAGCCTTACTGCTTCAAAGAAAATTACAGATCATCTGCTAATGGAACGGAAGTTTGCCTTTGAATAACTGACTGATTAAGTTTGTTTATAAAGCACGTATAGAACGGAGTATGACTTTAGTTAAGGAGAGAAGTAATTTAGTCACACACATCTAATCTTCTGTCTCCAAGTTATGTTTTATGGGATATGACAAAATTTTAAGAACACTAGCAATAAATAAGATTGCTTTTATTTTTAATCACATAATTTTACTTTTAAGTATGTATCAGAATTTTTTAATCGATTTACACTAGCTTAAATATAGGCAGTAAAAGCCTTAGATGGGGTATTGGCTAACGCTCCATTAAGTTAAACCATCTGAAAGTAATTGGATGAGCAGCTATTTTGTTATTAAGAGAAATATTTTCAACAGAAAACGACTTCTTGGTGCAAGGGAGGAGCAGTAAAATACTTTATAAGCAACTTATGTATTATGGAGTATGGCAAGTCTGAAGAGAAAAAAAAAAGCAACCAAAACATAAAATAATGGATCACACACGAAAATGAAAAGGCAAATTGGATAAACACAGAGTTACTTGCTATAAAGCAGGTTATTAAATTACTTAAACAAAACGTTAATCTGAACTTTGTCTCATCCTCTTAATGGATGCTGATAAAGCTTTCCATCTCGTAAGCTAATAATCCTTTAGCTTCGGCATGCCTTGCATCCAAACCCTAAGAAATCTTCATGAACCCAAAACAAAAAGGAAAAAATGAAAACATTAAAAAGCCATTTTCCTTATGCTCGTAGAGATTTCTGAATTCTGCTTCATTTAATTTCAATGAGTCTCGTTTCACCCGTTTCTGAAAACCTCTACAAGGAGAGGAGTTCTGGACTGTATACAGGAGCGGGAATTAAGTATAATCCTATTATTTTGTGAAAAGATGAGGTTGAAAAAGAGAGCAGAAAGGTGTAAGAAATACGTAGAGGACCGAGCAGAAAGGAAAAAAAAACAATAAGAATAAAGAAAAGGCTTAAAACACGACAGATACTGACGGACTAGACAGGCACATAAAATAGAATTAGAGCGCGAGAGAATGAGACAGGTATCGAGGGGAAAAAAAAGATCAAAGGAAAGTATAAAAAAGATTAAGAGATAAAGAGATAAAGAGCAATAAATAAATAGATAGAGAGATAGATAGTTAGATAGACAAACAGGTAGGTAGATAATAGACAGACAGACAAACAGATCGATCGATCGATAGATAGATAGGCAGATAGATAGACAGACAGATAGATAGATAGATCGATAGATAGATAGATAGATAAACAGAAATATAGACAGATAGATAGAAAGATAGATAGAGATAGATAGATAGATAGATAGATAGATAGATAGATAGAAAGGTAGACAGATATAGATAGATGGACAAATGTGTTGGTGGTAATAAAATGTGCTAGAAAAACGTCGGAAAATCTCAAGGGTTTCATGGTTTTACTTGATGACTTTAACAAAGTCCTTGATAACAAGATTGTAAAACACCACATATTGTGTTGTTCATTCTCGGCAAGATAGTTCTGCAAACATATAACCCCACCTTGCTTTAATAAAAATTGTTTTTGAAGTTTTAATTCTGCACTAAACTAATTTCACTATCATTCGTTAGAAATTATCTTTTTTTTTCTTTTTATTGCAATCATGAAATTTTTATGGGCTGAAATCGTTGAACTTTCAAGTTTTAAAAAATCTATAGGGTTTTCGGGTGAGACGAACCAGGAAAAAGCCGAATAAATATAATGAGGTCTGAAACTAATTCACGCCGGTCGCTGAATCCTTGAGACAAACTACCAGCAGATATAATTAAATGCGGTTGGGCCATCTACTCACCCACAGCAGCTATCCTGCTCTCAAGAACAACATTGATCCACACAGATCTTCGGCCGTCGGTTTTCACGGGAACTCGGTCTTACTTTCATCCACACAATTATTACACTCTTATTTTCGAATCGAAGATTTCGTGGCTCGAAGCTGGTAATGTTAATGCCAGATGCAAAATTACCTTATGCAAATGGGTTTCATTCTTTCCGCATGTCGCATGTCCAACCTTTACTCTAAAATATAAAAAAATAATCTGACTGTAAGCTGAAAATTATCTTTCTAAACGCTAGATAGCTACGCGCGATGGGAATCAAACATCTTCAGGCAAAGCATCAATGTGCCTTTACATAAACCTGAGTTTTGTTAACGACATGCCAGCATATTTTCCTCAAGAGGCTTTGAGTTTTTTTTGTAGAAGTGGCACTAAAGAAAAACGACTTTTCCTCATTTTTACAATACTGAATACCTATCACTGAAGACATGAAAATCAGTCGAAGTTTTTAAACTTGAATAGATCAATAAAATACGTTTAAGCAATAATACTGGGATTGGAAATTTTTCTAGGTGTAAAATGAAATCTAGACAATTAATACAAAACGAAGGAATCAAAACGTGGTTTCTTTGCATATCAATTAAAGAGCACGCTTCCAATTACCAGCATCAAGGGACAGATTAGACTCTTCAAGATACAAAATGATTGTTATATCGGGAGAAAGATTCATGGATCAGTTGATTGACCCATGGATACATCTTTAATACATGTGTATTTGGATACCAGTCTGCCAGATCCTTCATTTCCCGGGATATTTTCTGAACGATGTTATAATGCTAAACAGTGAAAGATACTATAATTTCTACCATATCACCGTTTCGTGTTTCGAAATCATGTCTAGAATTGGGTCTAGAAAGCTCTATTTCATGAGCACATGGAGATAAATCAATGCTCTAATGGCAATCAGCTACCACTGTGATTCAATCTTGACCACCATTTATTATTCATAATGTCAGCTTTACAATAATGAACTTACTAATACTAGACATTCCCGTCGTATATTTTATGGCCCCCACCCTGAAGGAAAATAATACGCGTTTAAATCAAAAAGGGGGGGGGGGGGGAGGAATAAACGTAAGCAGCGGTGTTAAAACTGCGAAAAGATTGAGCCGTTTGAGTTCCAAAAATTCCCCTAAGTACAGTATTGAAAAAAATATCATGAAGTCTCTTAGTCACTGGTTCTAATCAATTTATATTTCTCGTCGCTCAAGAGCAAAATTGTCATGAACGTATTTAATAAAAAACAAAACATTGATCACTCAGGGAAAACCTGCTCTATCTGTGTGTTGTCCGATGCTTGTAAAACTCGCTATTCAATCAAAGAACTGAAGCGGCTCCTTTAAGCGTCTTTTTAAGAATGTTTAGAACCAACAGCAACGTCGTTTGTCTTCTCCCTACAGTCAGCAGTGCCCATCGAGTGTGGGCATGTTGTGTGTAGTTCGACACTTTGTCATGTGTGTGTATGTGCCTATAGATTCCCAGAGCACCGTTTATTGGACAATATATTTATGGCCGGTTTATTAGAGATGCGTAGACTTTCCGTCGTAGAATAACACATGCAAAAGTACTATTTTAAGACTGTAGGAAAGTTTTGTTTTTTTTTACAATAATTTCTACGGGCCCTTATGAATCAAAAAATCTCATTTTGTTTGGAGTTTTTACGAAGATTAACTTTTTTACTTAGGAATTTTAATTAGTCCTCATTAAAACTGATTTTTCGATCTACATTACTGTTTTGAATTTTGATTTTGACGAAAACATAATTTTATATTAAGATTTAGAATAGAAGAAGTAGGCGCTTCGTGCGAAATAAATACCTCTACGTTACATCCGGGACAATCACATTAAAATTTAATGCATTATCAAATTGAAGCCATGAATAATTAATATTCGCGAGTAATGTGTTTCCCAGTAGAGACTACATTGTGGTCATTTAGTGGAGCGGTGACTGAGATTGACAGTAGTCCATTTGAGAGAGCAAGTTTGATAACAGCATTTTTTTTTTTTTATAAAAATAGAACGAATGAAACTCGTAAAACTGAAAGGACAAGAAATCCAATCTGCCATTAACTTCATATTTACCGCTTTATAAAAGGCATGGTTTCCACAGCAAGAACCCCCTCCCTTCCCCCCCCCCCCCCCCCCCCCCAAAAAAAAAAAAAAAAAAAAAAAAAGAAAAGAAAAACACAAACAAAAAAAACCCCAAAAAGCAAAGACAAAAACAAAATAAAAAAAAAAAAACATTGCTGACCTTTACATTGCTTCAAATTTAAAAATGGGGCGTCATTATAACACATCTTTTGATTGTCTTTTGAAAGAAATTATTACATTTAGTAAATTTCTCATGTAATTTAAAATTTTCCGATATAATTATATATATATATATATATTTCTCCATTCATGTTTTGTTAAAAATCAATGCTCTGCTTGTTGCGCAATAATTTCTAAATAGACAAAAATCAGCCTTCCCTCTTCTTCTTCGATATGAAATTTGATAAAAATGTAGAGGGATACATTAGTTTCCATTCAAGATAAATTCGGGAGTGAACCAATGATATTGATACGGTTCGGGCCAATGCATGCTAATTTTGATGGTTGTTATGCCAAACAATTCTTCGAGTACCGGTTTTAAAGACGCTGGATCTCTCTCTCTCTCTCTCTCATTGTCTCTCTCATTTGGATAAAAGTCTTATTAAAACGAGCTTAGTACGCCCATAAATTAAGGCGACGACGCCACAGCGCAATTTTTTTACAGTAGTTATAAGTCATTCCGTTTCCATGGCAGCGGTCAAATGGTCATTGACAGACGCGGCCCGCTGCTCGCTGATCTATCGCCGAGACAAATCTGTCTGATCAGATCCCTAATGCTCACGATAGCTGTCGGGGCCAGGCGGTAGCGCTCACTCACGGCAGAGGACTAGTTACGCTCGCCGTGCACCGAGTCTGCCGCTCACACCGACAGCGAGAGCGTGAAAGACAGGGTGCGAGAGGGAGAGAGGGAGGGTGAGAGCGAGAGAGAGAGGGAGGGAGAGAGAGGGTGAGCGAGAGGGAGAGAGAAAGAGAGAGAGAGAGAGAGGGAGAGAGAGGGTGAGCGAGCGAGCGAGAGAGAGAGAAAGAGAGGGAGAGAGAGGGTGAGCGAGAGAGAGAGAGGAGAGAGAGAGCGAGAGAGATTTAGAGAGAGAGAGAGAGAGAGAGAGAGAGAGAGAGAGAGAGAGAGAGAGAGAGAGAGTAAGCGTATGTCCCTCACTCCCCAATCTGATCTCCCGTCATTCATCTTGTTCCCTTCACGTACAGCGATCACATTTTGAATGATACTGCTGGAAGACGCGCATGATTTGCTCCGACTGTGACGGCTTAATTTTTTGTCAGTGAATTTCCGTTGCATTTCCCTTCATATAAAAAACACGAAAACTTGAGATCATTGTAAATTGTTTGTAGCTTCGATGTTACAATCTTCCTAAGTAAAAGAAAAAAAAAAGAATTCATTCAACCTAACTTATTTTTTTCACAAGTTCAAGAGGCTAGCAACGGGCGGGGAATTCCCACAAACGGACATATTGTTGCTATTTGTGTCTTAATTTCCTGGAGTCGATTTGCAAAAAATAATATCGTGAAACTCATTCGATTCAAAGAACGTTTTTGACTTCCTCTATTATCTGCTGCAGACCCAACTGCGCAGTAAAAGATCCTGAACGAAAGTAAATAGTGATAGTCAAAAGGTAAAGAGCGGAATTTATAAATAAAGTTGATTATTTTAATGCTCTTAGGTTCAATCTGCGCAAAGACCATTTAAAGGAGAAAGTGAAATAATAAACAAAAAAATGAGCAACGTGAGAGCTTTAGCATGTCAAGCTGAGAGTATCCAGTTGTTATTTTCCAGCAACAACATTTTTATGTAACTTTATTGGATCCACAGGACCCTAACGACCTACAGAGGGGAAGAGAGGTAAGATACGTTTGTTTGTTTTTTCAGTTTTATCACTTTACCGCATTAAGAAATGAATATATCATTGATTTCTATCTTATCTAAACCAGTTGCTGTCAAGGGAAAGAAAAGTTCAAAGCGTTTATTGCTTTTTCTGTCTGCTCATAATGAAGGAGAGGTGAAGAGACTGAAATATGAATATTTTCAATCAGGGAATGGTTTTCATGTCTTTAGCAAAGGGAACTAGGAATATGAAGTAAATATCCTTATGATTCTTCAAAAAAAATTATCCATAATTATTTATTGAGAAAACATTCGAAAGGAATTTTAAGTAAACTTTATTACATTTTTGGCTCTCAATACTTATGAATTAATTTAAAGACGCATTAAGTTAGCCGTATATGGTCATATTGGCTACATACCATGCGTGTCTGTTTTTTTTTTTTTTCTTTCCTTATTTCAAAAATTCAATCATTTCTGAATATTTTCAATGTAACCCGTACAATTTTGTATGAAAGAGGTATTTTTTTTTTAGTTTCCATGATAGCTGCTGGATTACCTTACTGTTTACACTTGTTTTTCAAGAACTGTTTTTTTCGTAGATTTTATTCCACTTATGTCGAGATTTAAAAAAAAAATTGCTTGACAAATCTCCATGAAACTTTACACACGATTAAGTCCGAATGGTATGCAATGAAAGAGGAAGAGAGTCGGGCATAGAAACATGTATTTTGAAACAAACATAAAATGCCTTAGACGTTCGAGAGAGAAAGAGAGAGAGAGAGAGAGAGAGAGAGAGAGAGAGAGAGAGAGAGAGAGAGAGAGAGAGGGGGGGGGGGGAGGGTTAAAATAGAGAAGGCGAAGAACAAAGATAGTCTAATAGAATTTTCAACGCAACTTATTATCCAATAGCCAATGACACTGCATTTTAATAAAGTAATGCCAGCGTTGTGTGTCATATTTTTTTTATTACATGGATTCTTATTTCGGGATATTTAACGCAAATAAACTCACTCCACAACGTAGGCCAAATAATATTGTCGCACTATTCACTAACTTCTACATCTAAACAAGAAAGACAGAAGCAAGCATATTTCCTTGCTGCTACAACACTTTTAACCACAGCCTTCACCAGATGAACTTTACTGGTCTCTAGGATAGTTTTAGTGTGTCTGAGGTCATACTTCGATTTACCTCTTCTCTAGTTCGACAAGAAAGAAAAACCCTTTCTCCACGAATCTTACCACAGGCACCTTTAGCAGACTGTTCAAATCGTGTCTTGCAAATGTCAAACATTTTTTGATCATTCCCAATGATGACATCTGGTTCAGATCTCACAAATGATCTACATAAGATTTTATCAGTACCTCCCCTTCCCCCCTCCACCAGAGCATCGCAGGCATTCTCTCAACATAAAAAGAAACCTTTGTACCTTTGACATCAGAGCAAACAACATAAAGAAATGGGAGCTTGGCTTGTCCTGTTCAGAATAACCAAATGAATACCGGTAAATAAAAATAGTTTGAACAGCTCCACCACCCTTAAGGTAGTCAACTGTCTTTTTCTAAAAAACAATTGAAAATGTGAATATCACGTTTCAAATCTTCTAGAGAAACACCAAGTTATGCATATCAAATTCTCCAGTCTATAAACCACAGTGCGGTGACTTGTCACCTGAGTGGATCCCCTGTAAACACCCTGTGCTCCATCTTGATCTCTGCGGGTATAATTTTCTGCGAAATCAACTATCATTAGATGTGCTCGTTCGGGAAAGTGTTCTTCAAGATGTAAAATCGTTTGTGCTGCCATCGTTTTATGAATTTTTGAAGGGCAGGGCTATTTAAACTATCGTAAAGAGAAATAATGGTGCACTTGATCGTTTCCCGTCTTTTTTTACTTTCATTTTATGTTCCTTTATCTGTAACTCCATTCCATGCATGGATACTGACAAACTGATTATGAGTCTCACTATTTGCCAATATTTGTCTCTGTAACCGTCCATTCGACAAAGTCCACACTTTTGCCTCACACAATCAGCTGTATGATAAACACAGAATTTATTCCACATATGTCAAGATTTCCCAAAAACTTCTGGACAAATCTCCTTGAAGATTTGCACACGCCTCTTGCTGTGGTCCGAACGGGATGCAACTAAAGAGGAAGAGAATCAAGCATTGAGTATTGTTGAAACAAATATAAATTGCCACGAAGTGCCGAGAGAGAAATCGAGAAAGAGGGAGGATAGAGCAGAAAATAAAAACAAAAATAGAAGGTGAAGAATAAAGGTAGTTTAATAGAATTTTTCAAGGAATATAATATACATTATCCTTTAGCTGTAACTCATCTCCATGAAGGAAACTAACGAACGGGTTAAGAGTTGCAGCTAACATAATTTATTTATAAATATTTATCCCTTCCTCTCCACAAAGGTCACACTTCCGCCACACACATTTAATTTTATAGTATTTAAACTCTCTTTTACACATAGTTTTGTCTAACAAGGTTTCCATATTTACCTTCTATGTTTTAAAAGAATTAGCAAATCGCAAATTAACGTTTTCGTTATCACAAACTTCACAGACGCACTGTCGAAGTTTTTTACTTTGATACTGGTAGAATGTGCCAAGGGTGATGGCGATAGGAAATCCTAAGCGAAACTGATGAGATGCTGTTATTAATTCTGACATTACAGCAACGTTTGAGAATGTTCGCCATCGAAAATCGTAGCACTTTTGGCAAAAGCCCACTTTCGAGGCATGTCGCTAGCAACCTTATCCAATAAGTCAATGGCGGTGTCACTTTTTCTCTTGTTCTTCTCGTGATATTTCAATTTCCAACCCCTTTCATTTTTGTCGTTTCCACAAGTTCACCTCTCCCTAACTGATCATACAGTTTTCTCCTCTCTCTCCAAGCCAGGTTTTGACTCTTTTTTCTTCCCATTTTCAGCGTATATTTCATTTTTCTTTAGAGATATGCAGATATAGGTGAAAAGCGAAAAAGATTGTTCTCTGAACTTCTCCTGTGTACCTTTATCTGAGGTAGTGATTAGATCTTTTATGTTTGCTCAAATTTGTCCTTCTGTTTGGTCATATTTCGCTTGACCCTTTTGACTGCCGTTGTTAATGCGGCCTTTGACATAGCCCCACTTCCAGCACTACTTCCTGTTCTACATTTTAAGGATTTGGTTCTGTATTCCCATCTTTTCCAAAGTCTAGCTTCTGGACAAAATACCTTAGCTTTCGTCTCCTGTTAACCGCACACCTTTTCTGGCTCGAGTAGTAACTAGTTGTCTCGTATCTTCTTTGCCAAGAGACGACTCTGTTCTGGAACATCTGCAGTCTGAGCCTCATGTGCCCAAGGCTTTTTTGGCGCCGCCCCTTTGTTGCTGATGTTGTTTTCTCTCAAATGCCAAGTGCTCTCTTATAACATCACACACACACACACACAAGCAAGTATCATAGGTTTTCCTAATCCCAATCATGTTGATTCGTTGAGATGATGTTAGTTCTGTTTTATAATTCAGGACCACAAACCAAACTGTGGTTGGTCTGAGAACTACGAAACCAAAAAAAAAGGTTTATCAGAAGGTCGTAAACATAACCCCTCCGAACTATTTTAACGAGCAACTATTTCACTTAATTCTTAATAAGTCATTGCCTTCTAATAGTTACTTGCTATATCCATTAAGTTGTAAATACCCGTATTTTTTCCAGGTTGACATTTGATTTAGATGAAAAAAGTTTTGATTATTGACTAGATCTACAACACTTTTGTAATCAAACGAAATGTAAGAAACTTATTTTTCTAAATCTGTCTTGAACTTGTACAGTACATGGATGATAAACATAAGGTAATTTTACCTGTATCTCCGCTGCCTTTCTCCGTTTCTCCAACTTCTTCTCCGTCTCCTGTGATGATTTAGAATCTGCCTGGTTCTTTTTGGACCTTTCCCTCTTAGTCTCTTCAAATACCTTGTCCCTTTGGGATAGAAACAAGGAGAAGTCTTTAATCTACCGAAGATTGACACTAATCTGTATGATTATAATTTATGACGTCACAAAATGACCTTTTTTTTTTAAACAAAATGTTGCTAACAAGCATACAGCCAACATATCTACTCTTTCCGCAGCAGTATAAAAATAAGTGTAAAATATTTTAAAAAACGCGATCTATAAAATGAAGATAAAGTTGACCCTTTTTAAATGGAGACAAAATTCCGAGTGTTTTGAATTTTTTTCTTTTAGCTTTTAGTAGTCCAATATCTCCCTCAGATGTCAGTTTTTTCTGTTTGAAATCGCTGTTGTCGTTGAAATATCCTGTTATTGACACCTATGTAACATTTCAAACTGAAATTGAAATAAACTGTTTTATAGCCATCACCTTATACCATGTGTGCTTGTCCGCACGTTTTGGCATTTGCTCACGTAATAAAATGAAGAAACACAAGCTGACACCTTGGATAGAATCAAATGAAATCGGCTGAGCAAAGTCTTACTAAAGGCGAAGTTTTCAAAATGAAAATTTAATACTTATCTGATCAATGACCTAAAACTAAAAATATTTGGGCAGAGGTTATTGCGTTCATGTAGCTCAAATTCTCTGTTAATTTTTCAAAAATCTATTTTAGATCTAGATCAAGGATCTACTTTAGACACTCACCGGAATTAGTTTCTCTTTCAAAAGGCCTTTTCTTCATACTCGCCCTAAATTTAGAAATAAAAATCAGCAAAATATTGAGTGAATGCCGCTTTCATTTTGACTCGACATTTTGACAATGAGTGGCTATATTATAGGGTCAATAATCATTGTGACTTTTTGCTGCCACGTTGCGTCAATTGTCACTTCGGACGCTTGTCTTCTCTTCGGAAATATTAAGAAGTATCTTTAGAATTATTCGGAAATAACACTGTCGACGGCCTCTAAACGTTAGACAATGGCATAGATCTTTGTAAAACCAGGCTTCTGCAAGAGCAATAATTTTTATCTATTTAATATAATTCACGGAAAATGAGAACATTTTGTAGAATCTTTCATGGCTGTAGATTTTTTTCAGTTTTCATTGTTTTATGAATTGAAAACCGACAATCACAGCACATAATCAATCATTACCTAAACAGTGTAACAAACTTGATAGCTGGACGTCATATTTTTTTTCTCTTTTCAAAACATAAATTCAATTGATACAAACAGGTAGCATGTTTTTTTTTTTAGGAAAATCGTGATTCTGAATATATTCTTCGGTTACTACATTTCTGTTCTGTTTTTTTTCAAAGAGTTACTGTTGATGTAAACACTTTTCAAAGAAGTTTTCACTTTTTTTTGGCGCTACTTCCCTTTTCATAAAACTAGATTGCCGCGATAAAACTTCGTCTTTGATCATCTCATTAATGATTTGCGGTTCCGTTAATAGTGTACCATGAGATAAGATTCAATGTTCATTAACCCGCAATGTGATGTTTAGCAAGAAATATGTATTCTTTCAGATACCCGAAATTATTTCCAGAATTTTATGATACTGATAAAAAAAATAGTAAAAAAAAAAAATACAAAACCCTAAGCTTATTATATTAATGACATTACATTTTAGATTATAATGAGTTCGTGACATATTAATTTAGCCGCTTCTAGCTGATAATATGTGATTAGTAATGAAATCCAATCTGTTTGGTTCTTATCCTGTTTTCTATATTCAGGCGATTAGTCTTTTACGGCCGCAACTGGTGAACATAATAATAAGATAATTAAAATCTTTTATTTTCAACTTCAGAGGTCCTGGTTCAGTGATAGTAAAAGCATGACAGTAAAAGATACTATTAGGCTTCCTTCAGGCCGTGGGATAGGGCTAGTTAGATGTGACCCTAACACTCCACCAGCTAGCGGAAGTCGGCATTTCGTACGGCAAACTCTTTGCGGTTAATTACGTATCTCTTTTCGCAGATCAATTTTAAAGACATTGTTTAGCAAGGCAGCGCGTAACGAAGTTAGAGCTCAGTTACTCATTAATCGACAATGTCGTCGTTCGAGCGTGCGACAATAGGCTTCACAGGTATAAGGTATCAAGGTGGACGAAGTGACTGGCCATACGGTCAGCAACATTGGCCAAACTGACTGCGACATCTTCCTCACTGTCGTCATGTCTCGACACTGCGTCATGACCGAGCACACTTTCTAGAGAGTCGTGAGCAAAGACAAAGTGTATCGACTAATTACCGTATTAAGAAATCGTTAGGTTTCTAGAAAAGCGAATATTGAATTTCACATTAAACGGTTTCTGAAGAAAATATAGAAATTTCCGATTTTTTTTTATTTCAAGGAAGCTGATAGATGGAGAATTTAGTGTGTGTCAGTGTGTGTGTGTGCGCGCCCGCTCGTTGGTTAAGATTTAAAAACAAATGGATGACACAATAAGTTTCTACTTTGATGTATTTATCTCTTTCTCTGTGATCTATTTCTGTTTATCTGCGCCTCTCTCTCTCTCTCTCTCTCTCTCTCTCTCTCTCTCTCTCTCTCTCTCTCTCTCTCTCTCTCTCGCTCTTCCATCACTTTTCTGTTTTTGTTTCTTAAAATCGTTTATTTGCAACGGCTGAATCCAATCTTTTATGGAAATTATCTCTAATATATATAAAAAGTCTACTGCATTTTACTGGGGAAGAAAAACAGTTCAAGTTTCAGCTACTTCTATAACAACCAATCATTTAACTTTTACTCTATTAAGTTAATGACAACACAAAATGGAAAGTTCGCAGTAAGAAGTGCGTTGTCACTAATCTTTTTCAAGGGACATTTTTCTTCTTCTTCTTCTTCTTCTTCTTCTTCTTCTTCTTCTTCTTCTTCTTCTTCTTCTTCTTCTTCTTCTTCTTCTTCTTCTTCTTCTTCTTCTTCTTCTTCTTCTTCTTCTTCTTCTTCTTCTTCTTCTTCTTCTTCTTCTTCTTCTTCTTCTTCTTCTTCTTCTTCTTCTTCTTCTTCTTCTTCTTCTTCTTCTTCTTCTTCTTCTTCTTCGTCTTCTTCTTCTTCTTCTTCATCTTGTTCTTGTTGTTGTTCTTCTTCTTCTCCTCCTATTCTTGTTCTTGTTCTTGTTGTTGTTCTTCTTGTTCTTGTTGTTGTTCTTCTTCTCCTCCTATTCTTGTTCTTGTTCTTCTTGTTCTTCTTCTTGTTCTTGTTCTTGTTCTTCTTGTTTTTCTTCTTCTTCTACTTCTTCTTCATCTTGTTCTTGTTCTTGTTCTTCTCCTATTCTTCTTCTTGTTCTTGTTGTTCTTGTTGTTCTTGTTGCTCTTGTTGTTCTTGTTCTTGTTCTTGTTTTTGTTGTTGTTGTTGTTGTTGTTGTTGTTGTTGTTGTTTTTGTTGTTGTTGTTGTTGTTGTTGTTGTTGTTGTTGTTCTTCTTCTTCTTCTTCTTCTTCTTCTTCTTCTTCTTCTTCTTCTTCTTCTTCTTCTTCTTCTTCTTCTTCTTCTTCTTCTTAATCTTCTCAATGTTGATTAACAGAGTCGTATTTTTAGACCAGTTGCCCTTAAAAATTCAGTCGTCAGGAACCGGTCCTTTTATAGTTTTATAGTTATATTTTTGAAAAAAAGATAATGTTTCCTTCTTTTTTCCTTTTTTGCTTTTTTTGCTAAGTCATCAAATCAAATTTTTAAAATATAAATATAAATACATTGCATAGTGCAAGGATTTCGTAAGTCTGTTTTTCAAGACGATAAAAACATGGATTTCTCTTATTACGCATCTTCAAAAAATACGAGAAGCTTAGTTTTCTTTTTTTTTTTTTTAACTTTCATTAAAATATGGTGCACCAACTTTTTAAATACAGCTATTTTCGAGGGTGCTAGACCGATACGGACACCAGCATAAATATTCTAGTAGGAAATAATAATAATTCAGCATCTTGAGCAGAGCCGAAGTATTAACACCCAACTTTATTGATTTATAGGACATTATTTTACCAACAAACCAAATGAAATGGTGGAATTATCTTTTGAGCTAATAGGATTTTAAGATTGCTAAGTTTAGCAATCGTTTACAATTTTTTTTCCATTTTTGAGTGCTAGCGGCAGAGCCTTCTCATTATCTAAAACAATAATGTACTTTAGAAAATTTGCACAGAGATTTAGAATGTTAGAACAACAAGCTGGAAACCCCATTCTACGAACAAGACCATGGTGTCAATTTGCCTGGGCTGGGTTACACCTGTTTATTCAATAGGCTTAGTGGTCTTGACATGTATCCTTTCTCTTAAATGATCCAGATAAATGCTTCCACCAACCTATCTTTACCTAGATAGCTCGGAAATTCTTATTCTAAATTCAAAATGTAGATAAAGAACTTAAATTCTTTTAGAATAATGGGATTCTTTACTTTCGCAATAGCTTTTAGATCCTTTTAAACGCTTTGAATTTTCGCATTAATTGGATAAATGTGCACTGCCTTGCGGGGATTCTTAGCCACGCAGTTCTTTAAACACACATAAAAGTTCCGAAAAGTCTTTAAGCCTTAAAGTAAAAATCTAGATTTTTTTAGTTGTAAATCTTTATCTTTTGATTTGAGTTTAGCTCCTGTAAATATCCAGACCCTAGATCCAGAATCTATGTCGAAGCAACTTTCTTAAATTCTTTACTTAGATCTTGCACTATATCATGTAGTTCTAGGATCTCTTCCAGACGGTTTAGATCTACCGCTGCCTACATTGTATGCGCACTTTCTTCCTGCCATCTCAACTTAGCTGTGCTTACAGGAAATAGTTCGCACATTCATCTTTTTCTTTTAAGAAAATAATAATCACATTTTTTCCTTCAATTTTCGACAAATACTATTTTAGTGAAAAAAAATATTACCACTCTAAACTTTATGCCAAATTTAACGTCCATGCTTGGTCTAGAAATGCTCGGTTAGATGGTCCTCATTTTTTGCCTAGCTCTATTATGTATAGATGATTTTTTTTTTTTTTTTTTTTGGGGGGGGGGGGGGGGGGGGGAAAATATATTTTTTTTTAATTCTTGTTTGAGTGCAGTGAAAAAGTCGATGGATAGCAGATTGAAATTGTTGTACCTCTTGGCTTCTTGTGTCATCGTTTTTGTGAGTGACAGTACGGCTCCTTTGTATTGGATAACATTAATCGGTGTCGATTAAATTGAGTTTCTCGCCATCTTAACCCGCCGACAGATGTGATATCCTGGAGATGTTTAGTAATTGGTTTTGTTTAAAATTGAAAATTCAGTACGATTGTCTTCTATGCAAAAATAGGTGCCAGACTCAAATCAAAAGGTTAAGATCTGGATCTAGATAGATCTAGATTTTGCTTTGAGGCTCAGAATTTCAAAAGTATTTCAAATCTAGATTCGCTGTTTAGAATTATAGACATATCCAGATTCTAATATATCCAGGAAAGATAGGAGGAGCCATATATCTGAATTATGTAAGTAAAACGATAGATATCAAAACCATGTATAAGCTTTGATAATAGACACCCGCACCTCAGTCTCAGCAAACTGACCCCAGGTTTCCGTTCGTAGAATGGGTTTTTCAGCTTTTTTTGTAATTATAATAATAATAATAATAATAATAATAATAATAATAATAATAATAATAATAATAATAATAATAATAATAATAATAATAATAATAATAATAATAATAATAATAATAATAATAATAATAATAATAATAAAGTTGATTACCTAAATTTACTTGGACACTACTCAAGAGATTCAAGCTTGTGCAGCCCTTATCTTACCGTTCATTGTCTACAGCCACCTGATAAGAGCGACACAGGCTTGAAATAAAATTTTGTCGACACTCTTACAGAACACCTACATAATCAACAAGCATAGTATACACCCACACCCACACCCACACACACACATATGTGTGTGTGTGTGTATATATATATATATATATAAAATATCGCCGATTCATATAATGGTTATGGCAGGTCTTGTTGCATACTAAAATTAAGCCCCCATGCTCAGCTCGTGGGAATTCTTGGCGGCGCAGTTATTCAAACGTACACGATATGGAATGGTTAAAAAAGATCTGTAAATAGGTTTGGATTTTTACAAATTTTGTTAACTATTCATAATTTAACTTAATATTATTGGAAAGATCCGATGATATTTGCATACATGGATTAAAATTTTTTTAAAAAAATTGATTTTTAAGCATGTTTAGCCTATACAAAAGGTGTTAGTTCAGTTTTAAAACATAACTAAAATTTCTCCAAAAGTAGAAAAGGCTCTACAATCATATTTATTCGTCTTTAATTATTAACATCGTGCATATTTATCCGAGTCTGTTTTAATTTCTAATATCTTTAGGCCGCCACACAGAATATATTCCTGGCAAATGGCTCGCATACATCACACTTTTCTGAGAATGCCAGAGCGGCATGTTTGGTGAATTATTTAAGTTCACTGAAAGTAGCTGATGTATTAGAACTCGTTTAGAAAACAATACAGGTTCCATTCAAAGCAATTATTCTGAAAGGCAACATTTGATTTTGCAAATTACAGACTCCACATTTTTGGATGCAGTGAATGAGGGAAAACTTAGTCAGGAGCTATGACACCAAAGGCGAATTTTTATTTAAACTGTGTAATTTTTTCATACTATGTAAAGACTGTTGTTTTAAAATGCTAACTATATGCTGGGTAAGTACGAACAAAAAGTGCCTCGGAATGCATTGCCTTGCGGGAATTAATGTCTGCCCTTTTTTCATAATAACATGATAATGTGCGTTTTAAGTATGTATTAAAAGATAAAAGTTTTCACAAAATTATCAATTTTCATAAATGGGCAAAATGATTCAATATCATTTCAGGATAAAAATTCGAAAACCTTTGATTAAAAAAGAAAGAAAGAATACTCTACTTTAGTTATTAAATTTTCTTTTTCTTAGACTAATTTTGTTAATTTCAGAGTAGATTAAATTTTAGTGTTGAGTGCTAATGGCGCGTTAGATGGTTGAGTCGGCAGATCGCCGGACTGACTAGCAGGGGGGTTTGTGGTTCCATATCTAGCAGCAACATCTTGTTGTGGAGCGGACGCCATCTAACCAGCCCTATCATTGGCCCGACGGGGACGCTTCCGGGAGAGTAAAGGGGCGTAAAACATTCAAAGTACTTTAACGCTCCTACTCGATCTAAGCGCCCTCATGTTTTTCTTAGCTTCTGGGCCTAATATCGATAAAGAAGTCCTTGTCTTATCACTTTTTACAACCTAAAATTGGGAGCATCGGTTGAGTCTTTTGTAAAGTTTGAACTGTTAGTGTGCGTCAAATATCGATAGAAGTTTTTAAGTTCTTACTTGACCTATTAGTTTAGCGCAGAGCGCCTCGGCAATCTTTACAATCTGCTAACAAGAGTCACTGATCGTTCACGGGTTCCGGGCAAGTTGTCTATGAGCAATAATTGTACACATTTGTTTAGATCTATATCGATATAAATACAACGATTATGTGAATAAATATGTTGATGAGGAATGGCATTTTGCTAATATTGACGTCCTGCAAAATAACGTTAATGTATGGTACATAGCAAGCTAATTTTAGACGTGTAAGTGTTCATGAATCTGGTCAGAGGACATGCTGCATTGACTTGCTTTTTTTTTTCCTTTTTGTTTCTTTCACCGATTTATATACGATCGCTTTTGTAGATTTTTGGATGGAAATACTTGTAACCAGGTAACAGAGTCATTGTTTACCGCTACAGTAGATATCAGTATATAAGTTTTCATGAATATATTTACATTACGGTAAAAGCATAGAATATTTTTCCCTTTTTCTTTCAACTATTTGTATACTATTTCTTTTGAAGATTCTAGGATGAAGAGTCTTGAAATCAGGTCACCACGAACTTTGACTAGCAGAGTCATTGTTTACTGCTGCACTAGATCTATAAGTTTATCTTCTTACGAAGCTTCGTGAGGATGTTATGGGTATTTAAGCGGCTCCCATGGCATGGTATTAACGCCTATCTATTATAAAAAAAATTCTGCTTAGAAGTGCAATCCATTTTTTTTTTATCTTTATCAGATTTTCCTGGTCTTTTAGCCATGGCAATAACGATGGTAACTAAGCCTGATAAAAGGATGACAAAAAAAAAGAAGTGAAAGTGAAAAAAAATTCAGATTATAAGTTTTTTTTTGGTCAACTTTTAAAAACAGATTATATGGGTTCCCATAAAAAAAATCAGAAAGTAATAGTAATATTTTTCTTATTTTTGTTTGTTTTCTTCGTTCCTTCTTTATATTATTCTTGTCTGATAGTTTTAAGAGAAAACTTTTTTCCTTCGTTGTTTGGAAACCTTAATATGATGTACTTATTAACCTATTTCAACGCACAGAATTCATAATGCACCACTAGCTGCTGCTACTGCTGCTGTTTCTACTACTACTACTACTACTACTACCACCACTACTACTACCATTACTACTATTACTACTACTACTACTACTACTACTACTACTACTACTACTACTACTACTACTACTACTACTACTACTGCTGCTACTACTACTACTACTACTACTACTACTACTACTACTACTACTACTACTACTACTACTACTACTACTACTACTACTACTACTACTACTACTACTACTAATAATAATAATAATAATAATAATAATAATAATAATAATAATAATAATAATAATAATAATTATGATGATGATGATGATGATAATAATAATAATAATAATAATAATAATAATAATAATAATAATAATAATAATAATAATAATAATAATAATAATAATAATAATAATAATAATAATAATAATTACAATACAAAAGATCTTCGTTATGGAGTTTCTAGAAAGCGTTACAATTACTCATGAATTGATTTAGTTTATTTTTTGGATTGATTCTTTGTTTTTAAAAGCAATAAAGATCCATTTCTAAGAAAGAAATTTAAAGACTACTTCTACCGCCACTGCTACTATACTACTATCAAGAGAGATAGAGATAAATCTAAGGGCAAAAAAGTTTATTACTTTGAAGTAACGATGTACAAGGTAGTTTTAACTATAAACGAACTGTTATATACATGCAAAATGATTTTCCAGTTGTGTAAATGCACATCAATTCTCTTCTATTAAACAAAGCGTGTCTAAATCGCAATAAAACAAAACAAAAATCGAAGCAAAAAATAAATAAATAAAAAGAGTGGACGGAATTCCTAAATCTAACTCTAACTCTAGATCTCTATTAAACAACCAAAAGAAAACAGGCTAGAAACAAGCTAGATACTGATCTAGATATACATATTTTTTTCAAATTTGCAGATTTTCATCTTTTTTAGATTTGATCTATAAAAATGTAAAACTACATTGTCCCAAGAATCCTTGAAAATTAATATATGATATCGAAAGTACCATTGAATACTACTCTGAAAAACCAAGCTCTTAGAACAGTCGCTACTGAAGGCGCGTCAAAAAGGCCATTAGAGCCAAGCGGTATGATTAGCCTGCCCTTTTGATGGGAAACGGTACGTTGTGAAGGCAATGCAACACTCAGCGATGACTTCAGCCGAGCAGAGGAAGGCGCGAAAACTGACAGGCAACGACAGGGTTAATCCAGGCTCGCATCAGGACAATGTCTTTTATCTCAGCTCGAAGATAACTCCCAGTAGAATAGAGGGGAGACAACTAGTTTAAAAAAAAATTCAGTTTGAAACGGATTTTTTTTTTCCAGTTTTAGATTTCGACTTTTCATTCGATTCTATTTCCTTCTTCCTCGGTGTTAAGACTTGTCCACATTCATTGCTGCGTTTTGTGCTAATCTCATTCTTTTTCTGACTTGATTTTGCGCCTTTCTCAACGTTGGTCTCAGAGCCCGTGTTTTTAAACGGGTTTTATTTCCACGGTGCAAAAGCTATCATTAGATGTGCTGGAAAGTTATACCTATTCACGGTCAAGCCCATTATTTACAAAACATTTTCAATATTTCTAGAGAGAGGGGAATATTCAGGTTATTTCTGATAATCATCATTTCCTGTAAATATAGGACTGCAGTCCCAAAATCATCTGACAGTAGCTTCGTACTAAAAGAACAACCGGATAGCTCTAGAAAAACTCAGCAGATTATTGGAAAGATTGTTTCGCTTCCTCAATGTCATTTTTAATATAGATTTAGCCTTAGATGCCAAAACAAACATTTATACTCGCGTATTTCTGATAATAATGTGTTGCGAGGGAGAAAATATTAATTTTATCCTTCCTGGACTTTTCTACTCTTCGCCGATTATTACCGAGATACATCGCCTGCAACAAACATGCTTGTTTAAACAAAACCATGGCAGCTCTAGACGGTCGAAAGTTAAATAATTGTTTAGATCGCACAAAAATTCTATGTTGGTTTTGCTCAAATTAACGTCGAATATGATTGATGAAGTTATTTAAAAAAAAATAAAAACAAAAACAAAAAAAGCTGGAGTGAGTCGAGAACCAAGTCCATATTTTAGTTCTTTTTCTTTGTTGAAGCAGCTAAAAGTCATGGCTCTGACCATTACGGAAAGAGCGATGTTCTCGATTTGCTAGACACGCAAGATATTTCAAAAACTGCTAAAACTGCGTGTTGGTGGCTTTTGGTGTATCAACTGACATGCCGTAACAAGGAATTCATGATGTAAATGATTTATTAATAGGCCCCAGAACTTCCGCATTCGTATTTCACAATAAATGTCAACAAAAGATCTCAAAGTCTAATCGTTTTTTCAACGGGAAAACTCTATAAACCAATCTTCTGGGAAATTTTTTGTAATGATCAACACAGATAAGTTGAACTGTTTAGGATATTTCTACTTTGCGACAAGATCCAGAATCTAGATCTAACTTTGGGTACGTCATGATGTCGTCGTCAAGGCGAAGCGTCCGGTTTCCGGCAGGTGCGCAGAGAATGAGACAGAAAAATATCATTTTATGAAGGTGAGAGGTTGAATCAGTCCACGTAGGGAGAGAATTCAATCGCGTCAGTTTCTCTGAATTACCGGCTTAAACAAATCGTTACGTATCGTCTCTAAACAGGAAATGTATAGAATTTCAGAGTAAAAAAACGTTTGAATATTTAGTTTTGTAACCGATAATAATCCACTGATCATAAGTATGATAAGCTGTATCGAAAACAATCAATGAAATTGGTGACTCGGGCTTCGAGTTGTTGTTTTGTTGGTTTTTCGTATCGAGCATGTTGTTTAAATAAAAATGTATTTCTAACAATAACACTTTTAAAGACAACTATTTAAAATTTTTATACTTTCTAAATGACTGATACTCGTGAGACTTGAAGCAAATAAAGCTGGTATATTTTTATGCTTATCTCTGTGCCTTTCTATTTATGTGTGTATAAAAAAATACATGTGTGTGTATCTGTCTCTGTCTTTGTCTGGTACGCACCATTTTCACTTTCTGATTGCATCGTCTATCCATCGGGATTTCACAACAACTGAATATCTTTCATTCAACACTCATTTCACAAAGTGTTTTCCACACTATTTAAGAACATATAAAATAGTTTTTAACCTCTGAAAAGGAGCATTGTCAAAATGTATTAAGAATACAATTTCTCACAAATGAAGTTAAAGCCATGCTGGTACCACTGGGATCAGTAAATTCTAACAAATTTCACAATGATCTCTAGAGGCAGAAAAGCTTTTAAAACTGGGGTTCTCTTCGATGTCAGTATTTTATCAGTAAACTTGCGCGACATTGCCGAAAAACTGTGATTTGAACTACAATATACCAACACAACAAAAAACACTAGACAGTACTTTGTGTTCTAAAATCTCGGCCCTTTAGCTCTCTACGACTCTTGACAAAGATCTCAGAATTTATGAATCTCCTCTTTACAAAACATATCTTTGTAAGATGTATTCTTACCAAACGGATGCTGATGATCTTCTTTCCCCAAATGGCGTTCTGTAAGTTTGATCTCCGAACAAATGGTGTTTTGCTTTTGTACCAGTAGCACCTTCAATCTGTCAAATATTGGTGTGTTTTTTTCTTATTCAATTCCCACCGAACATTCCACAGGCATAAGATGCAGCTTCAGTTTTATTACTAACATTTTTACTATTATTTATCTCTCAGCGAGGTTATAGTTATGATGCATAATCAAATTTGTTCTACTTTCTGAAAAAGCGGAGTTGGCAACAGGAGAAAAGTAAGATATCTTCTCTTTTTACGGACATCGTATTATAACGTTAGAGGAAAGCTAGTTGGCCAAAAGTATTGTAAATTTAAAAATTTGTATCATTACAATAAATGATACCTTAACACTTTGTTGTAAATGGAATTCATCGTGTTTCAGACGTATAAAAGCTACCCGTTGAAAAGCTTTTTAAAAACTTCTTCAGAGTCTTCAACAACATCGCAAAATAACTGCAGCCTCTTTAACAAAGAAGGCAACTTATTCGCCCACTTAAATATCAATGTGCATAACCGAGAACGAAATAATAGTAATATGATATTAAAAAAATGTCTGTCTCAAATTTCAGGTAAATTCATTAAAGAATTTCCATTACTTTCTAATTCTATTATTGCTTATCTTTCCAAAACTTCAGAGAACCTCAAGCACTTTAATAATCAGGTTTGTAACCTCATTGTAATGAACTACCATGTTCTCAGTCAAGGTAGTCAACCATAAATTATCCTCGGTTTTTCTTTGCCTCCGGCAACAGTTTTTGGTTAAAGTTCTTTCTAGCTTCCCGATGAAATTTTGCAAACGTTTTTTTTTACGCTTTACAGAGACCAGAGAAAAGTATTTAACTCGTTTTGCAATTTTTACAACACTATGATGATACAGGAACATCTCCATACTTTGCTCTTGGCGTTAACTAAGAGACGAAGAAGAAGAAGAAGAAGAAGAAGAAGAAGAAGAAGAAGAAGAAGAAGAAGAAGAAGAAGAAGAAGAAGAAGAAGAAGAAGAAGAAGAAGAAGAAGAAGAAGAAGAAGAAGAAGAAGAAGAAGAAGAAGAAGGACGAGGAAGAGGAGGAGGAGGATGAGGAGGAAAAGAAGAGAGAGAGAGAGAAAGAGAGAGAGAGAGAGAGAGAGAGAGAGAAAGAGAGAGAGAGAGAGAGAGAGAGAGAGAGAGAGAGAGAGAGAGAGAGAGAGAGAGAGAGAAAGAGAGAGAGAGAGAGATGAGTGGTGTACGTTGTTGATCGTATAAGAGAATATTGGATCGACGTTTTTGTTTCTGTAATCAATGTATTTCTTTTACGAAAGCAGTCTTGAGAGGATGACCTCAAACCAACCCAGATAAAAATATTGAGACATGAATTCCCTTTAGATGTTTATTAAATTAGAATGTCGGAAATTAATTCAATGAGCTTCATAGACAATTGTTTATTTTCTTTTTTTCTTTTTGTCGGGGGAAAAAAGAGGGGGGGGGGGGAGAGAAAACATTATAGTCTTGCTAAAAATTTAATTAAATTGCAAATGATAGTAATTATTTATATCCCTGATTACAACTTTGGCTTGAATCCAGTTCTGTCATCTAATTTTACATTTTGCGACGTCCAAGCTAAAAGGTAATCAGCTAAAGAAATAATTATCTTCATTAAATTATTAAGTACGTGAAATAGAAGTAAGTTGCAAAACCGAAAAAAATGTTTACTCGTAAAAAATCAGACAATCGAATTTTTATGAATTTGATGAAACATTAATTCATTGCTGTTGTCCAAATATTGTCACACAATTATAACTATTTAAACATATGACCTAAAAAACAGACTTAACTAACTTAAAAAAGCTTTAAAAAGCCAAATTCAAATGGCACACGTGGCAGACGGGTAAATGTTTACCATAAAAGTGTGTCATTTACCGGTACATAAAATTTCTCTTAGACTTGAAAACGGAAAAGCATTGCTGTTTAGTAAAAATTTCATATTACTGGAATACGGCTAAGACTGTATTTTCTCGATTTTGATTTCGAAACGTTAATTATAAGGCCCTTTAAGCACAAATGGGAAAAGAAAATACAGACGTGTTTTGCTTTTCAGGAATTTATTGCTGTCTATTTATTTGCACGTACACAATAAGAACGTTTAAAAGTGTCTAGAAATAGATAGGAATTCGATAAAAACAAGATAAATATTATTCTGTTCTTTGAGAGATTCTCGAGTTCCAAAGCACTTAAATAGCAGCTCATTCACGTGCGTTTGTTAGCTTACAGTATCAGTGAAGCTTGCGTTGTGAAGCTAGTTTGTTCATCTTTCAAGAAAGGAAAAACGATCAAACTTTTTTTTTTAATTTATGTCTTATCTCATATGTTTAACAATGTTCTTTTAATATCTATTGTCTCAAAAACGTTGATATACAACTTTTTATTATTATTATTATTATTATAATTATTATAATTATTATTATTATTATCATCATTATTATTATTATTATTATTATAATTAGTAGTAGTAGTAGTAGTATTAGTATTATTATTAGTATTATTATTATTATTATTATTATTATTATTATTATTATTATTATTATTATTATTATTATTATTATTATTATTATTATTATTATTATTATTATTATTATTATTATTATTACTATTATTAGTATTATTATTATTATTTTTTTTTAACAATTTTAGGCTCTTTTACTAATGAAAAGCACCTAAATGTCTTCCTTTTCGATTTAACATGCTTTCAGGACTTCTAAGTTGCCTTTCGTATATATTAGCTGACAGATTACTCCACTGATGTCTACTTTAGACGTTGGATCTCATGTGGGCAAGAATCTTTTCTTTTGCATTTCAGTTCAGATTGGCCGGTTGTTCAAACTGAAAGGTCGTTTTTAGGGATAACGACGAACCACAAAGATAATGAACTACCGTTAGGTATAAATTTTTAGGAACATCCATATTTGTGACGTCTGAGTTTAAAAGCCGAACAAAGAGCATAAAAAATAAATGATCGGATAATACTATTCAAAGTTTAACCTTGTCCAGCTTTAGGTACAAGATTAAGCCAAAAATAAAAGCGTACGTCAGAATGATGTTGACTCAAAACAATGAAACCCGCATTAGTGACTTCCCTGATGTTGGTCTTTTTATTTTAAAAAAATGTGTCAAGTTTATCATGAAATACGAGTTGAAATTTTGCCCTTTCCAAGCATACATTGGTTCGTGTTGTTTATCTCATCCTGTGGTCTGATTAGGTTCAACTGAATGTTTTGTATTAATCAAGCTTTTACAGTGATTCCCTCGTCTTTCTTTTAGCTATAATGTTACTACTAATTTTTTTCACTTCTCGCGGTCGCTCACTGTCAAATAATATTTATTATAATTCATGTCATCTTGAGCAGATTGCCTCACAAGAAGAAGAAGAAGAAGGAGAAGAAGAAGAAGAAGAAGAAGAAGAAGAAGAAGAAGAAGAAGAAGAAGAAGAAGAAGAAGAAGAAGATGAAGAAGAAGAAGAAGAAGAAGAAGAATTTTTAAGAAGAAGAAGAAGAAGAAAGAAGAAGAAGAAGAAGAAAGAACCCAAGAAAAAGAAGAAGAACAAGAAGTAGAAGAAAAAAAAGAAGAAGAAGAATAAGAAGAAGAAGAAGAAGAAGAAGAAGAAGAAGAAGAAGAAGAAGAAGAAGAAGAAGGAGAAGAAGGAGAAGAAGAAGAAGAAGAAGAAGAAGAAGAAGAAGAAGAAGAAGAAGAAGAAGAAGAAGAAGAAGAAGAAGAAGAAGAAGAAGAAGAAGAAGAAGAAGAAGAAGAAGAAGAAGAAGAAGAAGAAGAAGAAGAAGAAGAAGAAGAAGAAGAAGAAGAAGAAGAAGAAGAAGAAGAAGAAGAAGAAGAAGAAGAAGAAGAAGAAGAAGAAGAAGAAGAAGAAGAAGAAGAAGAAGAAGAAGAAGAAGAAGAAGAAGAAGAAGAAGAAGAAGAAGGAGGAGGAGGAGAAGGAGGAGGAGGAAGAGGGAGAGGAGAAGGAGGAGTAGGAGGAGAAGAAGAAGAAGAAGAAGAAGAAGAAGAAGAAGAAGAAGAAGAAGAAGAAGAAGAAGAAGAAGAAGAAGAAGAAGAAGCAGAAGAAGAAGAAGAAGAAGAAGAAGAAGAAGAAGAAGAAGAAGGAAGAAAGGTTGGGAAATGTGTATAGACTGTAAAAGATAACTATTTACAAATTCATAAGACCTGGCCTGATGAGAAAGCTAGAAATCAAAACTTTTATCGGTCGATAACATGCAAATTTTGCAAAGGGTTTCAAACGGTGATTAAATGCATGAATGCATATGTATATTGGAGAATTGTGGGCTAAGATATTATTCAAATAAACGATAGTACTGAATTTCTTTATAGCACGAATATTATTCAGTGTATGCAAAATGTAAGCATTATATATTTTGTAATTCCTTGCCCTTTACGACTCCAGTAGAGCATCTAGGATTGTCCTAAAATCAATTCTTAAAACAGGGTAGAGAGGACATTAATGACAAACAGATACAAGGAGAAAAATGGAAGAGGGATGGAATTACACATTAGAGAGATAGTGAGGGAGTGAGAGAGAGAAAGAAGAGAGAGAGAGAGAGAGAGAGAGAGAGAGAGAGAGAGAGAGAGAGAGAGAGAGAGAGAGAGAGAGAATAGAAGAGTCAGGTGAGCTATTATAACTAATATGATATTCATAATCACGATTACATGCAATTAATGCAATAGCCAAGCGTAAATTGAGCGTTCTCCGTTCATGCAAATCCAGTTCATGGCTTATAGCATTTAGCTTTCACAGTTTTTACCAAGCGGAAATTTTATCATACCCATCCTTTCCTGGCTCTTCCCGAACAAAGGCGATCGGAATAGATTAACGTAATTTTTTTTTTCATTTTGAAAGAATTTGAATAAAACTTGAACACCGTGAATAAAATAGTTGTATAGAAATGTTTGAACTCTTTAACAAAAATGAAGGAAAAAAAAAACAACTTTCAAGCGGACGTTTTAGGTTGTTGTTTTTTTGCATAAAACTTGGAAATTTTCAACACTTAACTCTGCACTTTTCCAATCTTTTCAAAAACGCTTCTAAAGGGTCATTAAAAGACTTTATAGACAGAAACAAAAAGTAAAGTGGGACAAAAACCTTGCCTAGCGATCTGTTTATGTGTACCTACATCATGAGAGTCATTTAAACGGATCATAAATTGATTGGATTTTTTTTTATTAATGAACTTAACTTCTGATGGCAATCCTTTAGTTTTTGGATCAGTCTTTTGCTGAATTCATTACATGTAGCAGTAAAACAGGATCAGTTTTCTAAGAAAAGTTTGTTCTGCTTCATTTACTTCTTTTTGTGGGAAACTATATACATGCTGATAATAGTTGCCTTGCTGTTGTCGTTTTTCTTTAAATCATAAGGAATAATGGAAAGCAAAGAATACACTCTGTAGGAAGAAGAATGGGTCTTATTCCTCCTACGTAGCGCTAAGTACCAAGTTTTAATCGTTCTTCAACAGTCAAGAGTTTTCATTTAGTATACCGTTTCACACATGACACACAGGCTGCTCCAAAAATATTATGTCCAACCCCGTGAAATTCTAAAACTGAAACGATATTATTTTCAACTTGTATATTGTATATAGGAAAAGTTGACAAAAAACCATGGCCATTGTATTTGATAATTAATTCGCCTTAAAGTTAAGTATTAAAAATTATTCAGGATTTAATTTTTTTGTCTTGTTTTCGTGTGTGTATAATAATTTTTATGAAGGATTTTCAAAAGTGTCATCGTTTTATAGGATTTATTCAAGTGTACTTTTTCTGCGCAATGCAGATAAGACGATTTACATCAACTGACTTCGATTTAATTTTATCTTTAAAAAACGACGAAACTAAAAGTATCCATATGCTTATGGTAATGAAAAAATGCATTTGCAAATACTGTCAACCTGTCAAGGCCTATCTCATATTCTTAATCTACATCTAATAAACACTCATTCATGAGATCATCGTGATGTTCGAGCCTGCCAAAACAGTCACATTTCTCATATCTTTATGGATAGATTTAGATACCTTCATATCCAAATTGTGTAAATTATCAACCAGAGAGAACAGGTTTTCTTACCCGTCTTCCCCTTAACAAAGGTGAGTTACTGGATTACAACACTCTGTTCTAAATCGCTCCTTATCAGCGAAAGTGTCACAAGCGCAGTGAAGAGATTTAATGACGTAAGACAACCTTTGCTCTCTATGGGCAACGTGACTTTGTAACGCGAGTTAAATCTGTTACAACATTACTTTGCAAGCTGATCAGACTAGAGTTTGAAAAAAGTGACTCCTTTTGTTCCCAGTTTGTTTATAAGCATCACCGACATATTTGTTTTTATACCCTATAAATGGTATGTGGGAGGTAAAGAGTGTCTTTGTCATAGAGGTTTATTTTGATGGAGCTTCAGCTAAATGTAAACCATTCGGCAAATTTCATCTTGGTTAGGTCGTTTACTTTCCCACCCTTTAGGATTTTAGTTTGAGATATATGCCGGGTTGGTGGCAGAAAAGATCAATTTTAATCTAGACTTACGTAGGGTCAGCACCGAAATGAATTCCTACAAAAATCTGATTGTATGAAACAAAAAGAAAATAGAGTGATTATTTCATATTAAAGATTCTTCTCTCTGGAGTTGAGTCTGGGGTTAGTTGCTCCATTCCAGTTCTTTGTTTTTAATGATCACTTTTTAAATGTAGGTATAAGTCTTGTTTATTGCTTGAAAACATTCTCTTTTATTATCTGAGCTAAATCTTTAAAAGATTTCAGATATTTTCTTTCTGCTATTTTCTTTATTAGAAAATTATTTTTTTTTTGTCAATGCCTTTTCCATGAATATAATTATAGATTTAACTGAGAGAACAAAAGTAAAAAAAAATAGCTACTTCATTTGTCTCTAAGAACATCTAATGAGACGCAAAGAAATACTTATCGTTTATATTTTACTTGCCTTCAACGGTATAGTATTGAAAAAAAAAATTAACCTTTTTACTCTTCGTTTGAAAAAAAGAAAGTAAAATATTCCTTATTGCCAACCACCAATATTTCTTACCTTTTATATTTTCTTGGTCGTTTTTCATGTGATACAGCCCAATCAAAACACAGTGGTGGCAAGAATTTTTGCATAATTATTAAACTTAAGCTCAGCCGCGGTAAAACTGAGAAAGAAAACGAGGCCCTAAAATCACCTAGCGAAGGTGTGAGGCGCGGAAAAGGTTTGGGAGGATGTCAGGACGGGTGCTCTAACTTCCCAGCCACCGTGACCTCTCTCGTTATGATTCATTGGACACATTGAATACATTTACATGTACATGGATTTCAACAATACGACAATACTAGCACAAGATTTTTATCGGAAGGTGCATCTGGGGATGTTGACAGCACAATTGGAAAGATACATCGCATTATGAGTCACTTTTGTGCATACATGTATGTCAAACAAATCCAATCGCATCTACTAATTTATGATAAAGTCAGGCGTGAAAATAATTTTACTTTACAGGCACTTGTTGAAAATGACAACTGTATCCCATTTGTTGTTTCACATGCAACGTGGTTCAGTAAAAAATAAATTAATAATACATGTTTTTCTTCTTTTTGACGTTTGAGAAAAAATTTTCCCCTATTTATTGACTTACACTGTATTTACCGAAACTTTAATGTTTAAAATATTTTGGGCCTTACAATATAACCACAAAAGGCGTTTTCACACTTTGCTAATCGACATAATTTTCCACGATTAGTATCATTCGAGCGACAACCAGTTATCTTTAGAATTCTCATATTATCATTCTGATGTTGTGCTTTTCGTTGTCTTATTTTTTTATTGCGTTTAGTGCTTTCTATTTACGTTCAGTGCAGCTGTTTTTCTCATAATTTTTTAAAGTTTCCAAGAAAAACCATCCGCATCACATATCAAGGTCAATGAACATTCCCAACAATATTATAACACGTGCCGATCAATTAATATTAGCTTAGGAAATGAATGCCTGTTAATGGGTCTCCATGGAGTTAGAAAAAAAAGTATCGTTCTTATTCATGAGTAGAGCTTTTAATTGCTGTTATTATCATATTTTTTGCAAGAATCCATTAGTACCACTAATTTACTATTATATTATAATATTTTTTTAGGTAAGCCAAATTTTATTTTTCTTAAAGAGAGCTACACAGGGCAGCTATAGTCGTAGCGAGAGCTTTTGCGTTTTCAAGGACGATCACTCCCACAAACATCTTCTCTACAGGAAAAGACAACTCAACTTCAACTGTATGGTTTGGAAACCTAGCTCTGTGTCAACAGAAACGGGCTCTAGATCTAGTGTCTTTTGCCTGGGTCTAAAATGCTCCGGTTCTCATTTAACCCGTAGCTGCATTAGTATTCTTGAATATACAATTAAAAATTGAAAAGTTCGCGATAGCTGATCTGCCCAGAAACCCTCTTTTTTTTCAAAGACTTGTGGCTGAATTGAACCTTACCAGATTGGTAATATATTTTAGACAGACCAGATTTTTACAAGTCTTGTAATCGACTCTCTCTCCTTCTCTCTCTCTCTCTCTCTCTCTCTCTCTCTCTCTCTCTCTCTCTCTCTCTCTCTCTCTCTCTCTGTTTGTGTGTCTCTGTGTCTCTGTGTCTCTCTGTCACTTGCGGAAAATGTTTGATAGTTTGAAAATTAAGGACCAATTCAACATATATTCATGGAACACCAAGCAACTGATATTTATCTGAAAAAAAAAAACTAAATTAACGGTTGAGGTAAAAAAAAAAAAAAGTGGGAGTAAGATACAAGTGACAATAAATTACCTATCATTGATATTCTTTTAATTTATGCGATGTAGACTTTCCCTTCGGACGTGTTAAAGCGTCCTCATGTATTGTAAATTAAATATCCACATGATAATTCTCTTTTCATATCACTTTTTACACATCATGCTTCTTCATCGGTTTCTATTTCTCCTTCCTGCCTCTCTATCTCTTTTCTCTTTTTGTCTGTTTGATTCTCTCCCTCTCTCTCTCTCTCTCTTTCTCTCTCTCTCTCTCTCTCTCTCTCTCTCTCTCTCTCTCTCTCTCTCTCTCTCTCTCTCTCTCTCTTCCTTTTTCTATCAAAAGGCAGGTGTGTAAATGAAAAGAGTTGAATTCGCGAAGGTACAGTTAAAGAAGACATAGAGAGAGAGATGGAGAGGAAGAGATATAGAGGATCCAAAGTAAGGAGAAATATCGTGCTGATTTTTTTTTTATTTTTTCGATTCATCGGAATATATCAAATCTCTAAAGCCATGTTTCTCTTCTCGATGTACAGAACTTGTGTGTATTCAAAACAATATAAAAAAAATTATTTGTTCCCAAAGTGTCTTATTTTGAATGTAAACCGAACTGTTGGTCCTAGCTTACAATTTATTATGTTTTTGGAAAACATGAACTTTTTATAAGTAAATCCACCTACCAGTTTTAACACGCCCTACTTAGTCTAGCTTTATGTTCCAATTATTTATTTTTATTTTTGTTATTGTTGTTTTCTCTCCTCTGTTTTTATCTGAAAAAAAAATATAATTAAATATGGTGACCTGGAAGATACTTTAGCTTTTTTTAAACGTCATCAGCATTGATAAATAAATAAAAAGTATGTTTCGAAGGGAGATAAAGCCATCATCAACTTGTTTGGATGTCATGTTTTAAAGAACGAAATGATATTCTTGAAAAGTCAATTAGAAAAAAAACAACAAAAGACAGGCCTTTTTCGGTCAACTTATCTTTTTTTTTTCCAATTTTTGTTTTGTTTTTTTGGTTAAACTCCGCAAGACAGTATGTGTGTGTGTGTGTGTGTGTGTGTGTGCTTTTGCGATGGTTAAGGCGTCAAGTTGCGATGGAACTACGTAAATGGCCGTATCTGGATCTAGGTCAAGATGTAGAAACGATTCGGGGTTTTTCATAACTCACTCGAAATCGAAGGCCATTCGGATTTTCCCTGTAAAGTCTTTTTGCGTTCCTATAAATAGTTTATTGACCTGACCATCGGAACGAAAAGTTGTTTCACAGAGAGAGAGAGTTGGTTTTTAATTTTATTTTATTTTGTGTATGTGTGTGTGTGGTATTTCATAGAGTACTTCCTGACATTTCTTTTCATTCAATAATTTGTGTAATTATTTTTTTTTTAATCTATAGCTGAAACAGAGTTAGGAGAATGGCGGAAACACTGGCGGATCAATCAAAGTCTAGAGATAATTAACACATTGACATCGTTGGGTCTCCTGTGACTTACAGGGAGTGGGTGGTACTTCTTGGATGACTCTCGTCTTGAGCGAAACATTGATCCGTTTTTTTTCTTTTGTTTTTGTTTTTTTGTTTGTTTGTTTATTATTGTTACATCAAACTTTTCCCTCGCTATTTAGTTCTTAGTTTTCTTTTTTTTTTTTTTTTTTCCTTCTTGTCCACTTCTACTGTTTATGTTTTTTTCATAGCAGATGGGAATGGGAGCGGCAAAAAAAGAAAAAAAATGTTATCGACAGTATTAACTTAATGTGCCCGCGGCTAATGTAGACGGACAACCTTTGCATGTTGTTTTCGGGTCTCATAATAATTTATTATTGGTAGTGGTGCTTTTATCGAAGCGTGCTGCCCATATTCTTCCTTTATGTTTTTTTTTTTTTTTGCTTTTTTTACTTATCTCTCCTGTCCTTTCTCTCTCTCTCTCTCTCTCTCTCTCTCTCTCTCTCTCTCTCTCTCTCTCTCTCTCTCTCTCTCTCTCTCCCCCTCCCCTCTCTCTCTCTCTCTATTTCTCTTTCATTTTCTAGATCTCTTCTTTCGAAGCTCTTCTTCTATCTTTCTCTCTCTCTCTCTCTCTCTCTCTCTCTCTCTCTCTCTCTCTCTTTCTGTCTCTCTTTTTTCTTTCTTTTTATTTTCTCCATTTCTCTTTCTAGCTTTCTACAAGTCGATTGCCGCAAGACATTTTCTCACTTGACTTAATGAGAGCAAGAGGAAGGACTGGCCCAGACCGACATGATTCTACCATTATATCAAACTTGCTTGCAAGATGCAATTTCTTACAAGCTTGCGAGATTTTGTTTGCTCTCTAAGTTTTACGAATAATGTAATGTTTGAAACTTTGAAAGATCGAGTGACTAGAAAAAGTAAGTTTTTACTTATTTTTTTTATTTATTTTCGTTGTTTGACGAACAATTTTTGCGTTATATGGAGAATAACATCGATGATTAAATATCTCGACCACTTATATGAGTCGCTGTGTGTCAAAAACGCCTTTAATTCAATTTAAAAATTTTCCCAGCGCGTAATTCCCAGCAATTATTTACAAGCCTAGAAAAGATAATATTTATATTCTTTTTGACGGCTTTTTAGCTAAATTTGGTCAAATAAGGGAATCCTGTTTTGCTAAAACTATCACGATTTATTTTGCGCTCCAGGCTGTATCCAACACGACAAAAATGAGAAGTATTTTTAATTTATCAATATCAGGAGTAATACTGATGGTGGGTGTAAAATCGATTTTTTTCTTTTTTTTTCCCAATATTTCGATAGTAAGCAAATAATAGAAATTTAGTATAACTCACTATAGGGTGAAATTTAATATTCCTGCTCGAATTTATCGATTGAGAAAGATTATGCGATTCCTCAACGCGCATCCCGTAGTTAATCTTATCAGCAGCTACTGTGCATTTCATCTGTGTTTGACGATCTATGTTAATGCGCCTGACATGGGCTACGGTAAATCGCAAAGTTCCTACGCATCTAATAAAATCGGCATAATACATCATAGAATTCGTGCAAATTTGAATAATTGATAAAATCATGCACGAATTTCAGATTTCCTTGTTTATTCATCCTTGTGCTAGATTAACTTGTTGGGATGCATGGAGAGAAAGTCATGGGTCTTGACGTGGGTGTCGATATAATATTATCTCCTGTCTTTTATTGAAAATTTTGTTTTTCTGTTTTCTGTTTTCTTTTTTTTTTTTTTGTTATTATCAAATCATGACTAAAATAATTTGTCTTATTTGATTTGCAGGAATCTATTGTTGCGCTAGAAAGAGTGACAATTTGGTCAGAGCGCGGAGATTTTCTTGACGAACTAGATCGATTGTGGATGTGTCTGTCTGGTGAGTTCTCACCGTGATTTACTAGGATGTTATCATAGATGCAAATAAAGGCGATGTTTCTTTTTCAGACTTGAGTTTTTTGGAAATCGGGACCAAGACGTGGTGAGATAAGAGGAGCGTGCAGTAAAATTTTAATGCTCTGATTTTTACGTTCACAACTGCATAAATCGTTGGTTTGTGGGGATAAAGTATACTTCTTTTTTTTTTTTTTTTTTTTTTTAAGCAATCTGAATTCTTCTATAAAGATAGAGAGAAAGGAAGGAAAAGGAGAGAAGAAGAAGAAGAGAGAAAGAGTGAAAACAGAGAGAGAAAGAGTGAAAACAGAGAGAGAGAGAGAGAAAGAGAGAGAGAGAGAGAGAGAGAGACAGAGGGAGGACGAGGAGGAGTGCGAGTGGTAGAGGAGGTTGATCGTCTAAGAGAATATCGGATCGACGTTTTTATTATAAGAATAATATATTTCTTTAGTTGTTTGGAAACCAGAGAAAAGTATTTAACATTGTCATTAATTTTAACAAAATTATGAAGATAACAATTGAGCATCCTCTAATCTTCATATCTCCGCTCTTAACTATAATCGAAAGACCAATTTTTTGTTGTTTTTTTTTTTTATTTTAGGCGTCGAAGTAATTTGTTTTACTGTAATAAGTAGATCGGCAGTGTCAACTTTTTATAAATCGCTAATAACGTCTTACTGAATTCAAGTTCTTGTAAATCGCTAATAACGTCTCACTGAATTCCGCGCGCGTCAAGTTCTTGTAAATCGCTAATAACGTCTTACTTAATTCCGCGCGTCAAGTTATTGTAAATCGCTAATAACGTCTTACTTAATTCCGCACGTCAAGTTCTTGTAAATCGCTAATAACGTCTTACTTAATTCCGCGCGTCAAGTTATTGTAAATCGCTAATAACGTCTTACTTAATTCCGCGCGTCAAGTTCTTGTAAATCGCTAATAACGTCTTACTGAATTCCGCGCGTCAAGTTCTTGTAAATCGCTAATAACGCCTAACTGAATTCCGCGCGTCAGGTTCTTGTAAATCGCTAATAACACCTTACTGAATTCCGTGACTCAAGTTCTTGTAAATCGCGAATGACGTCTCACTGAATTCCGCGCGCCAAGTTCTTGAAAATCGCTAATAACGTCTTACTAAGATCCGCGCGTCAAGTTCTTGTAAATCGCTAATAACGTCTTACTGAATTCCGCGCGTCAAGTTCTTGTAAATCGCTAATAACGTCTTACTGAATTCCGCGCGTCAAGTTCTTGTAAATCGCTAATAACGTCTTACTGAATTCCGCGCGCGTCAAGTTCTTGTAAATCGCTAATAACGTCTTACTAAGATCCGCGCGTCAAGTTCTTGTAAATCGCTAATAACGCCTTACTAAATTCTGCGCGTCAAGTTCTTGTAAATCGCTAATAACGCCTTACTAAATTCTGCGCGTCAAGTTCTTGTAAATCGCTAATAACGCCTTACTGAATTCCGCGCGCGTCAAGTTCTTGTAAATCGCTAATAACGTCTTACTTAATTCCGTGCGTCAAGTTATTGTAAATAGCTAATAACGCCTTACTGAATTCCGCGCGTCAAGTTCTTGTAAATCGCTAATAACGTCTTACTTAATTCCGTGCGTCAAGTTCTTGTAAATCGCTAATAACGCCTTACTGAATTCCGCGCGTCAAGTTCTTGTAAATCGCTAATAACGTCTTACTAAGATCCGCGCGTCAAGTTCTTGTAAATCGCCAATAACGCCTTACTAAATTCTGCGCGTCAAGTTCTTGTAAATCGCTAATAACGCCTTACTGATTTCCGCGCGTCAAGTTCTTGTAAATCCCTTTAGTAAGAAACAGATTTTATAGTTACCTGGATCTCTGACTGGTTAAAAAAAAAAAATTGGTTTTAATTCTCGAAATAATGTTTACGAGCGAAATAAAATTAAATGGTAGTATACGGGTTCTTTGTTTTTCTTACAGAGATAATACGCTTTGGAAGGCTGGCTTAACCAAACAAATCATAGTATTCTTTCTTTATACTATTATCGTTCACTAGATGAACTCTCTTGCGGCTCTTGTTAAATTGACTGTGGAATGTAAATCCGTCCGGATGCGGAAGAACTTTGTGTCCACGTCTCCCGGTTCAGGCCATACATGCAGTTTGAGGATAGTGTGGAGCGGACATGTCTGTAGCATGACCACAGCGGCGATGGCCCGTCTCGCCGAGGGTTTCCCGTCTAGTTTTATAAAGGAAGGTCTGGATTGCTGATAAAGTTGACCGTTAAAGACAAATGTAATAGGATGTATGTATGTATGTATGTATGTATATATATATATATATATATATATATATATATATATATATATACATATAATAGGATTTATGTATATATATATATATATATATATATATATATATATATATTTACATATATATATATACATATACAAAGAGTATGCTTCCTAGTTAGAAGTCATGGGCTCTAATAATCTGTGTTTTTAGCGTATCAAGCGATAGCGTCTGCAATAATGCACATTGGTACGAATTTTGAAGCAACACCAATAAAAAAAAAGAAGAGCATAAGCTTAGATCTTCAAAATGCCTTTGGTTGTTGAAAAAAAACTCACGAGTTCAAACAAAGAGACATTACTCTTTGTGAAACCGCATTCCCTATTGACACCAAGAACATAAAAATCTATGCCAAGTCATGTATCCTGTACT
>JAWDGP010001058.1:0-15844 GCA_033675545.1 Elysia crispata | reverse complement strand
ACAACTAGAACAAGTACAACCACAACTAGAAATACAACAAGTACAACTAAAACTGCAACAAGTAAAAGTACAACTACAATTACAACAAGTAAAAGTACAAATACATATAAAATAGTACAAGTACAACTACAACTATAAGTACAATAACAACTACAACAAGTACACTTAAAACTACAACAAGTAAAACTACAACTACAACTACAACAAGAACATCTACAACTACAACAAGTATAACTACAAATACAACAAGTGAAACTACAACTACAACAAGTACAAATACAACTACATTTACAACAGGTTCAACTACAAGTACAACAAGTACAAGTACAACTACAACAAAGACAAGTACAACTACAAATACAAAAAGTACAACTACAAAAAGTACAACTGCAACTACAACAAGCGGAACTACAACTACAACAAGTACACCTACAACTACAACAAGTACAACTGCAACTACAACTACAACAAGTACAAGTACAACTACAACTACAACAAGTACAAGTACAACTAAAAGTACAACAAGTACAAGTATAACTACAACTACAACAAGTACAACTACAATTACAACTACAATTACAACTACAACCAGTACAATTAAAACTACAACAAATACTACTACAACTACAACAAGTACATGTAAAACTACAACTTCATCAACAACAAGTACAACTACAAATACAACTACAACAAGTAGAAGTACAACAACAACTACAACAATTACAAGTACAACTACAATTAGATTTTACAACTACAACAAGTACATGTACAACTGCAAATACATTTACAACAAGTACAAGTACAACTACAACTACAACAAGTACAAGTACAATCACAACTACAACAAGTTCAACTACAACTACAACAAGTAAAACTACAACTACAACAAGTACAAGTACAACTATAATAAGTACAAGTACAAGTACAACTACAACAAGTACAGTTACAACTACAACAAGTACAAGTACAACTACAAATACAACAAGTACAACTAGAACTAAAAAGTTTACAAGTACAACTACAACTACAACAAGTACAACTACAACTACAACTACATTAAGTATAAGTACAACTACAACTAATACAAGTACAGCTACAACTACAACAAGTAAAACTACAACTACAACTACAACTTCAAGAACTACAACTAAAACTACAACAACTACAACTAAAATTAAAATTACAACAAGTACAAGTATAACTACAGCTACAACAAGTACAAAAAAACTACAACTAAAAAATACAAGTAAAACTAGAACTACAACAAGTACAATTACAACTACAACTACAAACAAGTACAACAACCACTACAAAAAGTACAACTACAAGTGCAACAAATACAGGTACAAATACAACTTTAACTACAACAAGTACAACTACAACTTTAACTACAGCAAGTACAACTACAACTACAACTAAAACAAGAACAACTACAAAGTACAACTACAAGTACAAATATAACTACAACTACAACAAGTTCACTTACAAGTACAACAAGTACAAGTACAACTATAAATACAAGTACAACTACAACTACAACAACTACAACTACAACTACAACTACAACAAGTAGAAATACAACTACAACTACTACAAGTACAACTACAAGTATAACTACAACAAGTACAAGTACAACTACAACTACAACAAGTACAACTACAACTACAACTACAACAAGTACAACTACAACTACAACAAGTACAACTACAACTAAAACTACAACAAGTACAAGAACAACTACAACTACAAAAAGTACAAGCACAACTACAACTACATCAAGTACAAGTACAACTACAACTGCAACAAGTACAATATTAACTACAAAAAGTAAAATCACAACTAAAAGTACAATATGTACTAGTACAAGTAGAACTACAACAAGTACAGCTAGAACTACAACAAGTACAAGTACAACAACAACTACAACAGTACAACTAAAATAACAACTACAATAAGTACAACTACAACTACAAAAATACAAGTACAAATACAATTATAACAAGTCTAAGTACAACTACAACTACAACAAGTACAATTACTACAACAAGTACAACTACAAATACAATTACAACACGTACAAGTACAACTACAACTACAACAAAGATAAAAAAACTACAACTACAACAAGTACACTTACAACTACAACAAGCACAACTAAAACTACAACTACAACAAGTACAACTACAGCTACAATAAGTACAACAACAACTATAACTACTAAAAGTACAAGTAGAACTACAACTACAACAAGTAAAACTTAAACTACAACAAGTAAAACTACAACTACAACAAGTACAAATACAACTACAACAAGTACAAGTACAACTACAACTACAACTACAACAAGTACAACTACAACTACAACTACAACAAGTACAACTACAACTACAACAAGTACAAGTACAACTACAACTACAACTACAACAAGTACAAGTACAACTACAACTACAACAAGTACAAGTACAACTACAACTACAACAAGTACAACTACAACTACAACAAGTACAAGTACAACTACAACTACAACAAGTACAAGTACAACCACAACAAGTACAAGTACAACTACAACTACAACAAGTACAACTACAACTACAACAAGTACAAATACAAATACAACAAGTACAAGTACAACTACAATAAGTACAAGTACAACTACAACTACAACAAGTACAGGTACATCGACAACTACAACAAGTACAAGTACAACTACAACTACAACAAGTACAAGTACAACTACAACTAAAACAAGTACAACCACAACTACAACTACAACTACAACAAGTACAAGAACAACTACAACTACAACAAGTACAACTACGACCATAAAAAATACAACCACAACTACAATTACAACAAGTACAAGTACAACTACAGCAAGTACAACTACAACTACAACTACAGCAAGTACAAGTACAGCTACAACAACAACATTGAAACTATAACTACAACTATAACAAGTACAACTACAACTACAACTACAACAACTACAAGTACAACTGCAACTACAGCAAGTACAACTATAACAAGAACAACTACAATTACAACTACAACAAGTGCAACTAGAACTATAAAAAGTACAACTTGAACTACAACTACAACAAATAAAAGTACAACTACAAAACAACAAGTACAACTACATATACAACTACAACAAGTACAAGTATAAGTACAACTAGAAAAAGTACAAGTACAAGTACAAATACAACAAGTACAACTACAACTACAACAAGTACAACTACAACTACAACTACAACAAGTACAGTGGATAACTACAACAACTACAACTACAACAAGTACAACTACAACTACAACAAGTACAACGACAACTACAACAAGTACAAGTACAACTACAACTACAACCAGTACAACTGCAACTACAACTACAACAAGTACAAATAAAAGTGCAACTACAACTACAACTACAACAAGTACAAATAAAAGTGCAACTACAACTACAACTACAACAAGTACAACTTCAACTACAACAAGTACAAGTACAAGTACAACTACAACAAGTACAAGTACAACTACAACTACAACAAGTACAAAAGAACTACAACAACAACAAGTTCAACTACAACTACAACTATAACATGTACAACTGCAACTACAACTACAACAAATACAACTATAACTATAACTACAACATATACAACTACAACTACTAATAAAACAAGTAAGTTTACAACTACAACTACAACATGTACAACTACAACTGCAACTAAAACAAGTACAACTACAACTACAATAAAGTCAAATACAACTACAACTACAACAAGTACAACTGTAACTAAAAATACATAAATACAACTGCAACTACATCAAGTACAAGTTCAACTACAAATAAAACAAGTACAAATACAACTACAATTTTAACAAGTACAAGTACAACAACAATTACAACAATTACAAATACAACTAGAACAGATACAATTACAACTAAACAAGTAAACTGCAACTACAATAAGTACAACTACAACTACAACTACAACAAGTACAACTTTAACTACAACTACAATAAGTACACCTACAACTACAACTACAAGTAGAACTAAAACTACAAGTACAACTACAACAAATATAAGTACAACTACAACTACAAGTAGAACTACAACTACAACTACAACAAGTACAAGTACAACTACAACTGCAACAAGTACATTAACAACTACAAGAGGTGCAAGTACAAGTACAACTGCAACAAGTAAAAGAACGACTAGAACTACAACAAGTACAACTACAACTAAAACTACAACAATTACAAGTACAATTACAACTACAACAAGTATAGGTAGAAATACAACTACAAGAAGTAAAACTACAACTACAAACTACAGGTACAAGTACAGAACTAACCAAGACTTTTAACCGGTATTACAAGTACAACTACAACTCCAACACGGACAAGTACAACTAAAACTACAACAAGTACAACTCAACTGTAAGTGCTACAACTACAACAAGTACAAGTACAACTACAACAACAACAAGTACAACTACAACTACACCAAGTACAGCTACAAGCATTGGGTACAAACTTAAGTAAGACAACTACAACTACAACTACAACAAGTACTACAAATACTAACTACAACTACAACAAGCTATCACAACTACAACTATACCAGCAACAAGTACAACTCACAGTACCGGCTACAACAACTACAACTACAGAAACTACAACTACAACAAGTACAACTACAAGTAAAACTACAACTACAACAAGTACAAGTCACACAAGCTACAACTACAACAAGTAATTTTCTAAAGTTACAACTACAACTACAACAAGTACAACTACAACTACAACTACAACAAATATAGTACAAGTACAACTACAACTACAACAAGTACAAGTACAACACCACAAACTACAACAAAAGTACAAGTACAACTACAACTATTACAAGTACAAGTACAACAAAAACTACAACAAGTCCAACTACAACTACAACTACAACAAATACGACTACAACTACAACCTACAATACCTAAGTAACAACTACAACTTAAACAATAACTACTAACAACTACAACTACAAGCAAGTACAATTACAACTACAACTACAACAAAGTACAACTACAACTACAACTATAACAAGTACAACTACAACTACAACAAGTACAAGTACAACTTAGTACAACTACAACAAGTAAAACCAAGTTACAACAATAAGCAACTACAACAAGTATAAGTAAAACTGCAAATACAAGAAGTACAACTACATATACAGCTACAACAAGTAAAATTACAACTACAACAAGTACAACTACAAATACAACTAAAACAAATACAAGTACAATTACAACTATAACTACTACAACTACAACTACAACAAGTGCAACTTCAACTATAAAAATACAACAAGTACAAGTACAACTACAACTAAAGTACAACAAATACAACTACAACTACAACAAGTACAAGTACAACTACAATTACAACAAGTACAACTACAACTACAACTACAACTACAACAAGTACAACTACAACTATAACTACAACAAGTACAACTAAAACTACAACAACTACAACTCCAACAATTACAAATACAACTACAACACGTTTACATACTACAATAAAAGTACAAGATTAATTACAACTATAACTACAACTAGAACAAGTACAAGTACAACTACAACTACAACATTAACAACTAAATCTACAACTACAACTACAACAAATACAACTACAACTAAAACTACAACAATAAGAGTACAACTAAAACTACAACAAGTACAACTAGAACTACTACTACAAGAAATACATTTATAAATACAACTACAACAAGTACAACTACAACTACAACAAGTACAACTTCAACTACAACTACAACAAGTACAACTACAACTACAACAACAAGTACAACTACAACTGCAGCTACAACAAGTACATCTACAACTACAACTATAACAAGTACAACTACAACTACAACTACAACAAAGACAACTACAACAAGTAGAACTAAAACTATATTTACAACAAGTACAACTAAAACTAGAACAAGTACAAGTACAAGTACAACTACAACAAGTACAACTACAACTAAAACTACAGCAAGTACAACTACAACAAGTAAAACTAAGACTACAACAAATACAACTACAACTACAAGTACAACTAAAACTACAACTACAACAAGTACATTTACAACTACAACTACAACAAGTACAACTACAACTACAACAAGTACAACTTCAAGTACAACTTCAACAAATACAACTACAAATACTATATCAAAAAGTACAACTACAACTACAACAAGTACAACTACAACTACAACAAGTACAACCAGAATTACAACTACAACAAGTACATTTACAACTAAAACTACAAGTACAACTACAACTACAACAAGTACAACTTCAAGTACAACTACAACAAATACAACTACAACTACAACAAGTACAACTACAACTACAACAAGTATAAGTACAACTACAACTACAACTACAAGAAGTACAACTACAACTACAACAACTACAACTACAATAAGTACAAATACAAATACAACACGTTCAAATACAACTACAACTACAGCAAGTACAAGTACAACTACAACTACGACAAGTACAACTACAACTACAACTACAACAAGTACATTTACATTTCCAACTACAACAAGTACAACTACAACTAGACCTACAACAATGGAAGTAAAACTACAACTACAACTACAACAGGTACATCTACAACTACAACTATAACAAATACAACTACAATTACAGCAACTACAACTACAACTACAACGAGTACAACTACAACTACAACAAGTACATCTACAACTACAACTACAACAAGTAATACTACAACTACAACTACAACAAGTAAAACTACAAATACAACTAAAACAAGTCCAAGTACAACTTCAACTACAACAAGTACAACTACAATACAACTACAACAAGTACAACTACAACTACAACAAGTACAACTACAACTACAACTACAACAAGTACAACTACAACTACAACAAGTACAACAACAACTAAAACTACAACAAGTATAGTACAACTACAACTACAACAAGTACAACTACAAATACAACTTAAACAAGTACAACTACAACTACAACTACAACAAGTACAAGTATGGCTATAATTACAACAGGTACAATTACAACTACAAGTACAAGTGCAAATACAACTACAACAAGTACAACTTTAACTACAACTACAACAACTACAACTACAACTACAACAAGTACAAATACAACTACAACACGTTCAAATATAACTAAAACTACATCTCCAACAAGTACAACTAAAACTACAACTAGAACAAGTACAACTACATCAGCAACAAGTACCACTACAACTGCAATTACAACAATTACAAATACAACTACAATTACAATAAGTACAAGTATAGCTATAACTACAACAAGTAGAACTACAACTATAACAAGAACAAGTGCAAATACAACAAATAAAACTACAACTACAACAAGTACAACTACATGTACAACTACAACAAGTACAACTACAACTATACTACAACAAGTACAAGTAAAACTACAACTACAATTACAAGAAGTACAACTACAACTACACCAACTACAACTACAACAAGTAAAAATACAAATACAACACGTTCAAATACAACTACAACTACAACAAGTACAAGTACAACTAATACTACGACAAGTACATTTATAATTCCAACTACATCAAGTACAACTAGAACTACAACTACAACAATAGAAGTACAACTACAACTACAACTACAACAAGTAAAACTACAACTACAACAAGTACAACTACAACTAAAACTACAACAAGTAGAACTACAACTAAAACTACAACAAGTAAAACTACAAGTACAAGTACAACTACAACTACAACAAGTACAAATTTAACTACACCAAGTACAACTAAAACTACAGCAAGTACAACTAAAACTATATCAAGTACAACTACAACTACAAATAGAACTACAACAAGTAGAACTTCAACTACAACAAGTACAACTACAACTACAACTACAATAAGTACAACTACAACTAAAGCTACAACAAGTACAACTACAACTACACCTACAACAAGTACAAGTAAAACTACAGTTACAACATGTAATACTACAACTACAACTACAACAAGTACAACTAAAACAACACAACTATAACAAGTACAAGTACAATTACAACTACAACAAGTAAAACTACAACTACAACTACAACAAGTACAACTAAACTACAACAAGTACCACTACAACTACAACAAGCACAACTACAACTACAACTACAAAAACAAGGACAACTACAACTACAACTACAACAAGTAGAACTACAACAAATTCAAGTACAACTACAACTACAATAACAACTACAACTACAACTACTACTACAATAAGTACAACTACATTTACAACTACAACAAGTACAAGTACAAGTACAACTACAACAAGGTACAGGTACAATTACAACTACAAGTACAAGTGCAAATACAACTACAACAAGTACAACTCTAACTACAACTACAACAAGTACAACTACAACTACAACAAGTACAAATACAACAACAACACGTTCAAATACAACTACAACTACATCTTCAACAAGTACATTTACAATTAGAACTACAGCAAGTACAATTACAACTACAACTCGAACTACAACAAGTACAACTACAACTACATCTCCAACAAGTACAACTACAACTACAACTACAACACGTACAACTTCATCAGCAACAAGTACCACTACAACTGCAATTACAACAATTACAAATACAACTACAATTACAACAAGTACAAGTATAGCTATAACTACAACAAGTAGAACTACAACTACAACAAATACAACTAAAACTAGTACAAGTACGACTACAACTAGAATAACAACAAGTACCATCAGAACTACAACAACAACAAGTACATGTCCAACTACAACTACAAGAAGTACAACTACAACTACAACTATAACAAGTACAACTACAAATACAATTACAACTACAAAAAGTACAACCACAAATACACACACAAAAAGTACAACTACAACTACAACTACAACAAGTAAAACTACAACTACAAATACAACAAGTACAAGTACAACTACAACTACAACAAGTACAACTACAACTACAACAAGTACAACTTCAAGTACAACTACAACATGTAAAACTACAACAAGTACAACTATAACCACAACTACAACAAGTACAAGTAAAAGTACAACTATAATTACAAGAAGTACAACTATAACTACACCAACTACAACTACAACAAGTACAAATACAAATACAACTACAACAAGTACAAATACAACTACAATTACACTTAAAACAAGTACAAGTACAACTACAACATTAGAATTACAAGTACAAGCATATTTACATGTAAAACTACACTTACAACTACAACAAAGTATTATAACTAGAACTACAACTACAGCTACAACATACAAGTACAACTACAACTACAACAAGTACAAGTACAGCAACTACAATCTCTACAAACAAGTACAACTACAACTACAAACTACAACAAAGTGGCCAACTATATTTACAACTACAACAAGTACAATTACAACTTCAACTACAACAAGTACAACCACTACAACAAGTACAAGGACAACTACAACTACAACAAGTAGATATACAACTACAACTACAACAAGTACAACTACAACTATAACTGCAACAAGTACAAGTACACCTACAACTACAACAAATACAAGCAATAATTGAAAATACAACTACAACTACAAGTACAAGTACAACTACAACTACAACAAGTACAAGTACAAGTACAAGTACAACTACAACAAATACAAGTACAACTACAACTACAACAAGTACAATTACAACTATAACTCCAACAAGTACAACTATAACTATAAGAAGTACAAGTACATGTAAAACTACAACCACACCAGGTACAACTACAACAAGTACAATTACAACTACAACAACTACAAGTATAGCTACGGGCAACTAAAACAACTGTTACAAGTACAAAAGAATCTACAACTACAACAAGTGCAAGTACAACTACATGATAACAAGTACAAGTATGTCTGTCAACAAGTTTTAATTACAACTACAACAAGTACAGTTACAACTACAACAAGTACCATAACAACTACAACTACATCTATTACAACTACAAACTACAAGTGCAAGGACAACTAAATGTACAAGTTCAAGTACAACTACAACAAGTACAAGTACAACTACAACTAAAACAAGTAATAAAGTACAACTACAATAAGTACAAAGTACAACTACAACTACAACAAGTACAAGTACAACTACAACTACAACAAGTGGGCAGTTACAACTCTAACAACAAGTACAAGTAGCAAGAAATGTAACTACAACTGCAACAAGTACAAGTACAACTACAACTACAACAAGTACAAGTACAAGTACAACTACAACTCCAACACTACAACTAAAACTACAACTACAACAAGTACAAGTACAACTACAACAAGTACAAGTACAACTATAACTACACTACAAGTTTATACAACTACAACTACAGTGACACTACAACTACAGTAAGTACAACCAAAACAAAAACTTCATTAAGTACAAGTACAAGTAAAACTAGAACAAATAAAGTTACAACTAAAACAAATAAAAGTACAACTACAACAAGTACAACTAAAAACTACAACCACAACAAGTACAAGTATAACTACAACTACAACAAGTACAAGTACAACAACTACAACTCACAACAAGTTTACAAGTACAATCTAGCAACTACAAAAAAGTACAAAAAACAACTACAACTATAACAAGTTCATTTAGAACTACAGCTAACACATGTACAACTAGAACTAGAACTACTAACAAGTACGACTACATCTGCAACAAGTACAAGTACAACTACAATATGTACAAGTACAATTTTAACTACTTAAAGTACAAGTACAACTACAACTACAACAACTATAACCACAACAAGTACAACAACAACTAAAATATGTACAAGTACAAATACAACTACAAAAAGTAAATCTACAAGTAAAACTACAACAATTCAAGTAAAACTAAAACAAGTACAAGTACATCTAAGTCAAGTAAAATTACAACTACAACTACAACAAGTACAAGTACAAATACAACTACAACAAGTACAGTTACAACTACAACAAGTACAACTACAACTACAACTATAACAAAAACAACTACAACTAAATAAGTACAACTACATTAAGTACAACTACAACAAGTAACAACCAAGTACAGAACTAAATCTACAACAAGTACAACTACAACAAGTAACAAACTACAACTACAATGAATACAACTACAAGTACAAATACAACTACAATAACTACAACTAGAAGCAACAACTACAACTTTCCGGCACAACTACAACAAGTACAAGTACAACTACAGACTACAACAAGTACAACTGGCAACAACAACTACAACAAGTATTAAGTTCAACTACAACTACAAAAAGTACAAAACAACTACAACTAAACAAGTACAGTTACAACTACAACAAGTACAAGTACAACTACATCAAGTACAAGTAAAACTACAACTTAAACAGTTACAAGTACAAGTACATCAAGTACAAGTACAACTACAATTACAATAATTACAACTAACTACAACTATAACTACAATAAGTACAAGTACAACTTTAATTACAACAAGTACAAGTACAAGTACAACTACAACAACTACAATTATAGCTACAACAAGTAAAACTACAAGTACAACTACAAATACAATTACAACATGTACACGTACAACTAGAAATATAACAGTACAATTACAACTACAACTACAACAAGTACAACTACAACTACAACTACAATAAGTACAAGTACAACTTTAATTACAACAAGTACAAGTACAAGTACAACTACAACAACTACAATTATAGCTACAACAAGTAAAACTACAAGTACAACTTACACCACAACAAGTACAAGTACAATTACAACAATTATACTTACAACTACAACAAGTACAAAAACAATTTCAACTACAAAAAGGACAAGTACAACTATAACTACAACAAGTACAAGTACAACTACAACTACATGAAGTAAATGTACAAACTACAACAGGTACAACTACAACAAGTACAACTACAACTATAACATGTACAAGTACAAGTACAACTAGAACAAGTACAAGTACAACTACAACAAGTACAAGTACAACTACATGTACAAAAGCTACAAGTTTAAGTAGAACTACAAGTACAGTAACACTAAAAAGACAAAAAGAACAAATAAAACTACAACAAGTACAAGTACAACAACAACTACAACAAGTAAAGTTACAATTACAACAAGTACAAGTACAACTACAACAAGTAATAAGTACAACTACAACTACAACAAGTACAGTTACAACTACAACAAATACAACTAGAACCACATTTTTACAAGCACAACTACAACTACAACTATAACAAGTACAAATACAAATACAACTAGAACTACAGCAAGTACAAGTACAACTGCAACTACGAAAAGTACAACTACAACTACATTAGTACAAGTACAACTACAACTACAACAAATTGAAGTACAACTACAACTACAACAAGTACAAGTACAACTACAAGTACAAGAAGTAAAGGTACAGTTACAACTACAAGAAGTACAAAAACAAATACAACTATAACAAGTACATTTACAACTAGAACAATTACAAGTACAAATACAACTACATTACAACTATAACTGCAACAAGTACAACTGCAACTACAACTACAAGATGTACAAGTACAACTGCAACAACAACAAGTACAAGTAAAACTACAACTACAACAAGTACAAGTAAAAGTACATCAAGTAAAAGTACAAATACAACGGCAACAAGTACAAGTAAAACTACAACTACAATAAGTACAAACACAACTACAACTACAACAAGTACAACACTACAAAGTACAAGTGCAACTAAAACTGGAACAAGTACAACTACAACAAGTACAACTACAACTACAACTACAACAAGTATAAGTATAACTACAAGTACAACAAGTTCAACTACAAATACAACAAAGAAAAGTAGAACTATAACCAAAAAAATAGATGTACATCTACAACAAGTACAAGTACAACTACAACTACAACAATAGAAGTACAACTACAACTACAACTACAACAAGTAAAACTACAACTATAACAAGTACAACTACAACAAGTGCAACTACAACACGTACAACTACAAGTACAACTACAACAAGTACACCTACAACTACAACAAGTACAAGCATATCTACAGCTACAACTACAAAAAGTGCAACTAGCACTATAACTAGAACGAGTGCATCTACAACTACAACTACAACAAATATAACTACAACAGATACCACTACAAGTACAACTACAACAAGTACATTTACAACTACAACAAGTACAAGTACAACTACAACTACAACAAGTACAAGTACATCTACAACTACTACAAGTATAACTACAACTACAACAAATACGAGTACAACTACAACTACAACAGTTATAACTAAAACTACAACAAGTACAAGTAAAAGTACAACTACATCAAGTATAAGTACAACTACAAATACAACAAGTACAAGTACAACTACAACTACAAGTACAACAAGTACAATAACAACTACAACTACAACAAGTACAAGTACAACTGCAACTACAACATATATAAGTATAGTACAACTACAACAAGTACAAGTACAACTACAACAAATACAAGTACAACTACAACAAGTACAAGTACAACTACAACTACAACAAAAACAACTACAAGTACAAGTACAAGAAGAACAACTACAACAACAATAAATACAAGTACAACTAAAGTACAACTACAACTACAACTAAACCAAGTACAGGAACAACTACAACTACAACAAGTACAAGTACAACTACAACTACAACAAGTACAAATACAACTACAACTACAACAAGTACAACTACAACTACAACAAGTACAAATACAACTACAACTACAACAAGTACAAGTAAAACTACAACTACGTGAAATACAAGTAGAACTACAACTACACGAAGTACAATTACAACTACAACTACAACAAGTACAACTACAACTACAACTACTACAAGTATAGGTATAACTACAACTACAAGAATTACACCTTCAACTACAACAAGTACATTTATAACTACAAGTACAACTACAACTACAAGTACAACAAGTACAACTACAACTACAACAAGTACAAGTACAAATACAACTACAACAAGTACAAGTACAACTACAACTACAAGAAGGTTGTACAACTACAACTACATATACAACTACAACAAGTACAAGTACAACTACAACTAGTACAAGTACAACTACAACTACAACAAGTACAACTACAACTACAACAAGTACAAATACAACTACAACAAGTACAAATACAACTACAACAAGTACAAGTAAACTACAATTACAACAAGTACAAATACAACTACAACAATTACAAGTACAACTACAACAAGTACAACTACAACTCGAACAAGTACAATTACAACTACAACAAGAAAATCTACAACTATAATTAAAACAAGTACAGTTACAATTACAACTACAACAAGTACAAGTACAAATACAACAACAACAAGTACAAGTACAACTACAAATACATCAAGTACAACTACAACTACAACAAGTACAACTACAACTACAAGTACAATTACAAATAGAACTACAACAATTGCAAACCACAACTATAACTAAAACAAGTACAATGGAAATTCAGCTACAACAAGTACAACTACAAGAACAACTATAACAAGTACAAGTACAACTACAATAAGTACAACTACAACTAAAACAAGTACAAGTATAACTACAACTACAACAAATACAAACACAACTAAAAGAAAAACAAGTACAACTACAACTACAAAAGGTAAAACTACAACTACAACTACAACAAGTACAAGTACAACTACAAAATGTGCAAGAATAACAACTAAAACAACTACAACTAAAACTACAACAATTACAACTACGACAACTACAACTACAACAAGTAGAAATACAACATCAACTACAACATGTAAAACTACAAGTACAAGAAGTAAATGTACAACTACAATTACAACAAGTACGACTACAACTACAACAAGTAAAACCACATCTACAACTACAACTACAAAAAGTACAAGTACAATAAAAACTACAATAAGTACAATTATAACTAAAACTACAACTATAAGAAGTACAACTACAACTACAACAAGTACAACTGCAACTACAGCTACAACAAGTACAATTTTAACGACAACAAGTACAATTACAACTACAAAAACAAGTACAACTACAAGTACAACTACAACTACAACAAGTACAACTACAACTGCAACTACAACAAGTACAAGTACAACTACAACTACAACATTTAAAACTACAACTACAACTACAACAAGTACAAGTACAACTACAACAAGTTCAAGTACACTTACAACTACAACAAGTACAAATACAACTACAACTACAACAAGTACAACTACAAATACAACTATAACAAGTACAACTACAACTACAACTACAACATGTACAAGTACAACTACAACTGGAAAAAGTAAAACTTTCACTACAACTACAACAAGAAGAAGTACAACTATATCTACCAGAAGTACAACTACAACTACAACAATTACAGCTACAATTACAACAACAACTACAACAAGTACAACTACAACTACAACTACAACAATCACAAGTGCAACTAAAACTACAACAAGTACAAGTACAGGTACACCTACAACAAGTACAAAAACACATACAACCTAAAGAGGTACATTTACAACTACAACAGGTACAAGTACAACTGCAACTACAACTAGTACAAGTACAACTAAAACTACAACAAGTACAAGTACAACAAAAAAAGTACAACTACATCTAAGTCAAGTACAAGTAC
>JAWDGP010001057.1:7500-27500 GCA_033675545.1 Elysia crispata | reverse complement strand
TACAGCAACAACTTTGCGATCTGCGCCTGTAATCATTTTGTATTTTATACTATTGCATTCCAATACTAGCTCAGTCTTTCTGGAGCTGGATCTGATCCTGCCTGACTCAAACACCGCCTAGATCTTCACGGCGGTGAGTCTGTCACCGTACCGAGGGCCTGACCCACTCACCACCTGGAAATCATGGCGGTTATTCTGTTACCACACCAGGGGTGTCTCCTGACCCAATCACCATCTGTAAACTATTGCAGTGAGTTTATCACCGTACTGGGAAGGTGTGTGTGTGGGGGGATCCTGACCCAAACACCATCTGGAAACTATTGCAGTGAGTTTATCACTGATCTGGGGAGGGAGGGGGGGGGGGTGTCTCATCACCCTATCACCATCTGGAACTACATGGCGGCGAGTCTTTTATCACACCTGGGTGTATGTATCAAAACCGCTTCGCCAATTTGGTCAGGAACTCTTGTTTTACAATCGTTAGACTGCCTTATAATGTTAGACGATTAGAAGAGGTTTCAATTAAAGTTGCTATCATTAAAAATTAATATCAGGTTTTTTTTTCTTTATAAGTGATATAAAAACGACCATTAAAATTAACATAGATATTGGTGCCGCATTTCAACTATACTAAATTACAGAGGAGAGTTAAAGTTATTTCTCTTGTTAATTTTTTTTATTCTTTTTTTTTAAAATTAAATATCTCTTTCTTTGTTCATTGCTTCTATATAATTAAAAGAAATATTTATTTATCTGTGGTCACGACCTTAAGTATTAAGCATATAGCTATATTTTGATAGTGTAATGTATGATGAGTATTACTATTATACTACGTTCTACAGATACGTGATGCATTCTTAAAATTGCTTGTGTCACATAATAAAATGTGTCATAACAAAAAACAGACTTCATAGTTCCTTCAAATTTATATTCAGATAACTGTATGGTATTATTTTTTCTATTATCTAATTTACTGAATTTTAAATTATTACTATCCACATTCAAGGTATCGTGTCAGTTGTAGACAACTTCTGCTTCTCATCCACCTCCAGGTAAATTTTATTCACTTTTTTGTGTGACTTTTTCCGTCACTTGACCCGCCCAGCCCGCTTGCTGCAGATATTTCACCAGAGCACCAATAGGCGTCATTAGCAGGCAAACATCGCAAGGATTCTTCAACTGCCACTCGAACAAAAGAAGATAATTTTGTGTAAACTTTCACGCTCTTAAATGTTTGGTGAGTGTAGCCAGCTAGACTGCTAGATAATATCATATAAATGTAAGCATACCAGCAAGTAAGGATTAACTAAAATTTTAGATAAAATCTCTCTTCTTAAGTCGCAGTTACGGCGCCCGTATGATCCGACCTTAACCAGATTATCGCTAGACGGGTCAGGGAGGAAGGGTAGAAGGTTGTCCCAACAACAGTCACTGTTTGACAGTGTGACACACACAAAAATGAAGGCTCATCTTGAAAGTCTCATATAACATGTTTATAAAATGTGCAAAACCATTAAGAAAATTACAACCAGAGGAATCCGCTGATGACTGAATGAATGAGAGACCGTCAGTGGGAGGAGAGTAAAGGTAGAACACGGTCATCTCTTCTGCTTCACGCGAGGTAAAGTATCAAGAAAAGACAGAGTCGACTCGTTACATAAATTAAATATACACCGTCTGCTCTCACTCACTTCCGTCTTAACTCGTTATCCTCCTTTTGACTGTCAGAAGCTGGGCATGGGTTTCTTTGCCTCATCACAGCTCATCGCGAGATGCGCCAGTACACAGAGCTGAGTATAATCATTATAATAATGACGAAAGAGCAGTGAAGCTGGTCCAAAACCTGGGAAGCAGGAGGCTGTCTGTAAAACACTAGTACAAAATAATACCTTTGCGTGCATTGAAAAGGGAATGAGGTTTAAAAAAACATATCGACGTGACTAAAAAACAAAACAAGAGCTGCTGCGCATGTTGTTGGATGTGGTGGTGTTGGTGATAAGGAAAATGTTGATTGGATAACAATGATAATAACGATGATGATATTGATGATGTGGGCGATGGTAGCGACAATTGTAACCATGGTGTATACAACAATAATCCCCGGAAGATGCTAAAATTAATACATTAGATGATGAAAATGAAGAGGATGGCATAACCGTTCATTTTGTTGGTCTGTGGGACCATTAGAAATGCGTATGATTCCGTTTCGGTAAGGCTAATGGCAATCATAGAAAAACTCATGAAGAAATCAGATGTTAAAAGTCCCTGCGCGTGTAACAGTGTCATTATTAATCTATTACTGTCATATCAGACCGGGTCTGCCCTTCACTGTCAGCTGTGAACCCAAGCCTCGTAGCGCTCCAGAAAGCTGCCACAAAAAAACTCAAGCCCTTCCTTCGTCTCTAAATCTTTCATGGACTTGAACGGGTGGAGGAACGCTAGATCTTCGTGATAGAACTTCCAGGGAGCGTTACGTTCTTCCCGCCACAGGCTCACTCCGTGTACATAGTTCACGTTCTCTTTCCGGGTCATGCCCAGATGCAGCATGGGAAACGCGAACTCTAAGAAGACGCCGGTGTACTGGAAGATCTCCGCCAGAATGATGTAATCCTCCCGCCAAGACTCGGGGACGAAGAAAAAGTCCGTGGCGCGGTGGATCACGATGTCCAGACTGCCGATGTTGGCGGAGTAATTCTCCAGGAAGCGGCTCGTTGCCCGCTTCACATCCCGTGAAGTTCTCCCTGGTACCGGAGACTGGAACTCCTCGCTGCTGAGACCATGTACATCGTCACCGAACATTGTTCTTGCCACGGAGGAGGAGGGGGCGAATTTCGCAGAGGTTCGGAGCTGTGTGAAGAGCTTGATGAGGGCCTCTCTCCCCCACGGCTTGTTCCAGTGGAACCAGTTCTCAGTTTCCTCCACCACAGTGAGGTTTCGCTTGCTGTAGGAATCGCGGATCATCACCTTGTCCCGAGGCTGGCTGGACAAGTTCTTGGAGTTGACGAGGACATCGTCTCCTACCTTAGGAGGTTGAGAACAAAATAAATTGATAATATATATATATATATATATATATATATATATATATTTATATGTATATAAATTTGTAAATATTGTCTATCTATAAATCCCATGAAAAAAAATTCAAATATACGAGGAGGTTTCAAGAAGCTCTTTGGTCGGAATAGGAAGGAATTATCATGAAGTATTTGAATTCTGTCAGCCTTCAAACCTTTTCTTTGAAACCCGACAGTAATAAATACTTGTTAGCGCATCGAATGAAATCAAGGTTACAAAGCGTTCATTTTTCTGCGCTACGGCTGCGTCATGGGACCGGTTGATTATCGCCCGCTTATCACGTTTTTTCTATTTGGAAAGAAAATTCTCTCCTGATATTTTCCTTAAAAGGTCGATATTTATGGTCACAAATCCCCTCCATATAATACTGCGATATACAGTGTGTACTGGGTATCAAAATTCAAACCTGTATTCGTGTGGGTAATGGATTACGATCGTGAAGAGTGCCCACCTTTCGTGGTAAGTGAAGGTAATTTACAATAGCGACGAAACTGGCTGTACAAGATCAGCTGTTAAACAGCTCTCAAGTGAAACTGAAATCAGCGTAGGGTCAATAGAAATGATGTTCCATGTCCATCTCAAAATGAATAAGGTTTCTGCGAGGTGGGTACCTAACCTCTTGACCATTGAGAAAAAGAAGCAGAGGGTTGAGTCCTGAAAAACTCTCCTGCGAATCGTGTCCAATAACAAATTATTTTAAAAAACACATGATGGACATGGACTGTAGAGGAAACATTTTGATACAATAAAAAATGTCCTCTATGCAATGGAAAGTGCCTTCCTCTCCTTCATCAAAGATAACAAAGGGGACACCATCAAGTGGAAAGGTCGTGTTGTCGTCTTTCTGGGATTGTGTAGGTATAATTATGACTGATTTTCTGGGAAATCGACAAACTATCACAGGAGACCTCTACTTAAGTTTGCTCATAAAATTGCGGTCCAAGTTAGTGAGAAAAGGCGTGGAAAATTTAGTAACGTGCTCCTCCTACTGCATGACAATGCCGCTATGAACAGGGCACAACAAACGCTTCAGGCAGTAGAACAGTGCGGTTTTGGAATCCTGCCACACCTGGCTAATTCAGCAGACTTAGGCCCCCTCAGACTTTTTTTTTTGTTCCTTAATCTCAAAAGATCACTCAAAGGAAGTCGTTTCCATAACAAACAGGACGTCATTGAAGCTGGGCTGTTTTACTCTCATGAGTCTCAAGATCAAAGATAAATGGCAGATATGTGTTACTCTGATTGGTGACTATATAAAGAAATAGAAGTATATGTGCTAAATTACAAATCTTTATCAAGACCAAAGAATTCTTATTCTTTAACCCCTACCCCTACCCCCATCCCTCATACTTTACAAGCAGCAAAACATACTTCTATAATATTAAACGTTTTTAAAGAGCGTATCTTGATGGGCAAATAATTACTTTTGACGTCATTTTGACGACAAAAACATAACCTTCGGCATTATCTCCCCCCACCCGCACGGCAAATACAGAACACACAACAAGGCAGGTAAAACAAAGGAGGTAGTATTTTATAGCTTATGAGATCTGTAGACAAAGCTCCTCGGAGACTGCCTGGACTGTCAGAAGACGCCCCTACAGTACTGAGTGACCAGTGGTCAAGCTCTAGCTCACCTGCAAGTAACCTTTGACTGGGAGCCTCATCTTCATGGCCAGCGTGAGGCAGCGGTAGATGGTGTGCCAGCCATGCCGACCGGACCAACCGCCGTCTAGGAAGGTCACGTGGTCTAGTCCTCCGTGCCGCTTTACAAACTTGGTGAAGGCCGACATGTTAGGGCCGCAGTACAAGATGAACCTGCAGGAGGCGGCAAGTTTGGAAGGCGAGGGTTGGGGCGGGAGGCTTCACGTGAATACTACAATAAAACTGACAATAGTTATTTGTATTGGATCTATTGGTAGAAAGTTAAAATTTTTTAAATTTCATTTGCAAATGGGATGAAAAAAAAACTTGTTTTGTAGTTGGTCCAAATAAACATTATAATATCAAAATTGATCATGATATGAAGCTAAAACATAAGTTATTAATAAAGTAATTAAAAAAAATATATAAAAGAAATTGGCAAAGCTATTGATTCTAATTTGCAAAAACTATTTCTTCTACGGCAGCGGTAAACCAGTAGGATTACCATCAAGAACCATTACTACTACTGCTACCACTACTACTTCTACTACTACTACTACTACTACTACTATTACTACTACTGCTACTACTACTTCTACTACTACTATGACTACTACTTCTACTAATTCTACTACTACTATTACTACTACTACTGCTGCTGCACTACTACTACAACTACTAATAATACTAATACTACTACTACTACTACTAATTCTACTACTACTACTATTAATAATACTACACTACTACTACTACTACTGCTGCACTACTACTACTACTACTACTACTACTACACTACTACTACTATTACTACTACTACTACTACTACTACTACTACTACTACTACTACTACTACTACTACTACTACTACTACTACTACTACTACTACTACTACTACTACTACTACTACTACTACTATTTCCACATGTTCAAAAAAAAAAATCCAAGCAATGACAATAAAAACACAAGTATGAAATGACAACTATTAGTGCTAGAAAGTTTCCAGCACCTAAAAGATTGCCGATGCACAAACTCCGCATAAGCTCTGGTCTTGTACAGAGACTCGTAGTTGACCGTGACCACCAGGGCTATGTCGCTGTTCTTGGTGTAGCGCGACGTCCACGAGTCTGGGAACCGGAAGCCGCTGTGTGTCGGGTTGGGACAATTCTTGACCATTGGGTCAATAACTGACCGCCTGATCTTCTGAAGCTCCTTGGTGTTGGCGGTGGAGTTAGGCCTGATGCTGCGGTAAAGCTGTTGTCTGTTAAGGTTGTACTTCACCTGGAGAAGGGAACAGATGAGGCCACACTCTTAGCAGACTGGTGCGGAACCAAGAGAGGGATTGACTGGCTTCAAAAACAACCATTTCTCAAGATTTTTTTTTATCATTGCAAGCTGATAACCAACTCTATAAACGGGATCTTGGTGTCAATTTACCAGGGCTGAGGTGCGTGTGTATTAAATAGGCTTATAAACTTTCTATCGTTTTACTTGCAAGATCCAGGTATATGCCTCTACATATCTTTCTTTACCTAGAATCTATGTATCTGGATAATTCTTGTTCTAAACAGAAAATCTAAATCTAGGGCCTTAATTGCAATTCTAAGCCTAAAAGTAAAGTTTACTTATACCTAGATTTAGATTTTAACCGCTTGATCTATAACCGATGTCCATACAATTTTTTTAGATTCTCTATTTAGATATAACACTATAATATGTAGATCTATTCCAGACTGTTTTAGAATTGCCGCCTCCTACATTGTCTGCATACTTTAAGTTAACTTCCTGCTATCTCTGCCCAGCTGCGCTTACAGGAAATAATTCGCCCATTCACCATTTTATTTTGAGAAAATCACAATTATATTTTCACTTTTAATTATTCAAAAACAATTCTTTGGTGAAAAATAATATTACCACTCCAATCTTTAGGGCAATTTACAACTTTATGCTGAATTTGACGTACCTAGGTGGTCTAGAAAATATTAACACTCGGTTAAATGGTCCTCATTTTTCGCCTAGCTCCATCATATATAGATTAGTCTCACCTTCTCAAATCCCAAAACCTGTCAACTAGAGCTGATTCTTGACCGAACGTGAGAGAGGGAATCAAACATCACATTGTGTTATAGAATTCAGGCCTTGTGAAGCAAACAGGTGATGTAGAACTTAATCAGCTAATTATGGATGAACTCAGCCACATACCCTTAAGAGTAGTCCTAAACCTTATTTTATCTAAACTGGTCAATAATCAGAGGTATAAGAAGATTTTTACAAAGCTAAGCCAAAATTAAGGCATAGATGATCGAGGTGGAGGAGAGAAAAACCTGCTCTCACTCAGCGGAAATCTCTATGGTGGATGATCAAAGTACTTTTATAATCCAAAGGTTTGTCGGTCAAGAGTTCTTTTGTGATATTTTCATGTAACCTAGTCTTTCTCTATCTCACATGTCTTTATTTTTTTTTCTTTATGTAACTAGATGGGTGATTCCTAACTTCTTAGTACTGTGGGGCTCACCACTAGTTATCAATAGAAGCTCAGTGCTTCTTCCTACTCAGTAATTGCAGACCCTAACTTGTTATGGTAGAGTGCCTAGCAGCCGTGCAATATTACAGAGTTCACTCACGGGTCCTTGAGAATCAGTGGAGTACTAGGGCCACTGTTCCCAGTAATACCGGTAGATGTCGAGACAAAAATGGCTACACTCAAGAAAGAAAGAACACAGCAAGAATAAGTTAAAGTTACCAACACCTATTATAAGTTTATTACACAATAAATGATATAGTTCTCAAAGAACAAAATACATAAAAGATACCAACTCAGTGCATAATACAAGCTACTAAACCAAATGATCAGAATAACAAGTAAATGTAGAAGATACCAAAACAGAATGCGCATAGACATTAAAAGATAAAAAAAGGTTAAGGAGATAGCGGAAAGCGCGAGCAAAATGGTTCGGATGATAGGTAGACCAAAAGAAAATGGTCAGGATTATAAGTAGACCAACACAAAACGGCCAAAATTATAGATAGACCAAAACAAAATGGCCAGGATAATAAGCAGACCAAAACAAAATGGTCAGGATAATAATTAGACCAAACCAAAATGGTCAGGATAATAATTAGACCAAAACAAAATGGTCAGGATAATAAGTAAACCAAAACAAAATGGTCAGGATAATAAGTAGACCAAAACAAAATGTTCAGGATAATAAGTAAACCAAAACAAAATGGTCAGGATAATAATTAGACCAAACCAAAATGGTGAGGATGATAAGTAGACCAAAACAAAATGGTCAGGATAATAAGTGGACCAAAACAAAATGGTCAGGATAATAAGTGGACCAAAACAAAATGGTCAGGAAAATAAGTAAACCAAAACAAAATGGTCAGGATGATAGGTAGACCAAAACGAAATGGTCAGGATGATGAGTAGACCAAAACAAAATGGTCAGGATGATGAGTAGACCAAAACAAAATGGTCAGGATGATGAGTAGACCAAAACAAAATGGTCAGGATGATAGGTAGACCAAAATAAAATGGTCAGGGTGATGAGTAGACCAAAACAAAATGGTCAGGATAATAGGTAGACCAAAACAAAATGGTCAGGATAATAGGTAGACCAAAACAAAATGGTCAGGATAATAGGTAGACCAAAACAAAATGGTCAGGATAATAAGTGGACCAAAACAAAATGGTCAGGATAATAAGTGAACCAAAACAAAATGGTCAGGATGATAAGTAAACCAAAACAAAATGGTCAGGATGATAGGTAGACCAAAACAAAATGGTCAGGATGATGAGTAGACCAAAACAAAATGGTCAGGATGATAGGTAGACCAAAACAAAATGGTCAGGATAATAGGTAGACCAAAACAAAATGGTCAGGATAATAGGTAGACCAAAACAAAATGGTCAGGATAATAGGTAGACCAAAACAAAATGGTCAGGATAATAGGTAGACCAAAACAAAATGGTCAGGATAATAGGTAGACCAAAACAAAATGGTCAGGATAATAGGTAGACCAAAACAAAATGGTCAGGATGATAGGTAGACCAAAACAAAATGGTCAGGATGATGAGTAGACCAAAACAAAATGGTCAGGATAATAGGTAGACCAAAACAAAATGGTCAGGATAATAGGTAGACCAAAACAAAATGGTCAGGATAATAGGTAGACCAAAACAAAATGGTCAGGATAATAGGTAGACCAAAACAAAATGGTCAGGATAATAGGTAGACCAAAACAAAATGGTCAGGATAATAAGTAAACCAAAACAAAATGGTCAGGATAATAAGTAAACCAAAACAAAATGGTCAGGATAATAGGTAAACCAAAACAAAATGGTCAGGATAATAGGTAGACCAAAACAAAATGGTCAGGATGATAGGTAGACCAAAACAAAATGGTCAGAATAATAGGTAGACCAAAACAAAATGGTCAGAATAATAGGTAGACCAAAACAAAATGGTCAGGATAATAAGTAAACCAAAACAAAATGGTCAGGATAATAGGTAGACCAAAACAAAATGGTGAGGATAATGGGTAGACCAAAACAAAATGGTCAGGATAATAGGTAGACCAAAACAAAATGGTCAGGATAATAGGTAGACCAAAACAAAATGGTCAGGATAATAGGTAGACCAAAACAAAATGGTCAGGATAATAAGTAGACCAAAACAAAATGGTCAGGATAATAGGTAGACCAAAACAAAATGGTCAGGATAATAGGTAGACCAAAACAAAATGGTCAGGATAATAGGTAGACCAAAACAAAATGGTCAGGATAATAGGTAGACCAAAACAAAATGGTCAGGATGATGAGTAGACCAAAACAAAATGGTCAGGATGATAGGTAGACCAAAATAAAATGGTCAGGATGATAGGTAGACCAAAACAAAATGGTCAGGATGATGAGTAGACCAAAACAAAATGGTCAGGATGATGAGTAGACCAAAACAAAATGGTCAGGATGATAATTAGACCAAAACAAAATGGTCAGGATGATAGGTAGACCAAAATAAAATGGTCAGGATGATAAGTAGACCAAAACAAAATGGTCAGGATGATGAGTAGACCAAAACAAAATGGTCAGGATGATAATTAGACCAAAACAAAATGGTCAGGATGATAGGTAGACCAAAACAAAATGGTCAGGATGATAGGTAGACCAAAACAAAATGGTCAGGATAATAAGTAGACCAAAACAAAATGGTCAGGATAATAAGTAAACCAAAACAAAATGGTCAGGATGATAGGTAGACCAAAACAAAATGGTCAGGATAATAAGTAGACCAAAACAAAATGGTCAGGATGATAATTAGACCAAAACAAAATGGTCAGGATAATAATTAGACCAAAACAAAATGGTCAGGATAATAATTAGACCATAACAAAATGGTCAGGATAATAATTAGACCAAAACAAAATGGTCAGGATAATAAGTGGACCAAAACAAAATGGTCAGGATAATAGGTAGACCAAAACAAAATGGTCAGGATGATAGGTAGACCAAAACAAAATGGTCAGGATAATAGGTAGACCAAAACAAAATGGTCAGGATAATAAGTAGACCAAAACAAAATGGTCAGGATAATAAGTAAACCAAAACAAAATGGTCAGGATAATAAGTAAACCAAAACAAAATGGTCAGGATAATAAGTAAACCAAAACAAAATGGTCAGGATAATAAGTAAACCAAAACAAAATGGTCAGGATAATAAGTAGACCAAAACAAAATGGTCAGGATAATAAGTAGACCAAAACAAAATGGTCAGGATAATAAGTAGACCAAAACAAAATGGTCAGGATAATAAGTAGACCAAAACAAAATGGTCAGGATGATAGGTAGACCAAAACAAAATGGTCAGGATAATAGGTAGACCAAAACAAAATGGTCAGGATAATAAGTAGACCAAAACAAAATGGTCAGGATGATAAAATAAAATGGTCAGGATGATAGGTAGACCAAAACAAAATGGTCAGGATGAGTAGACCAAAACAAAATGGTCAGGATGAATGATAAGTAGACCAAAACAAAATGGTCAGGATAATAAGTAGACCAAAACAAAATGGTCAGGATGATAGGTAGACCAAAACAAAATGGTCAGGATGATAGGTAGACCAAAACAAAATGGTCAGGATAATAAGTAGACCAAAACAAAATGGTCAGGATAATAAGTAGACCAAAACAAAATGGTCAGGATAATAAGTAGACCAAAACAAAATGGTCAGGATGATAGGTAGACCAAAACAAAATAGTCAGGATGATAGGTAGACCAAAACAAAATGGTCAGGATGATAGGTAGACCAAAACAAAATGGTCAGGATGATGAGTAGACCAAAACAAAATGGTCAGGATAATAAGTAAACCAAAACAAAATGGTCAGGATATTGGCAAAAACCAAAATAAAATGGTCAGGATAAAAGTAAACCAAAACAAAATGGTCAGGATGATAGGTAGACCAAAACAAAATGGTCAGGATGATAGGTAGACCAAAACAAAATGGTCAGGATAATAAGTAGACCAAAACAAAATGGTCAGGATAATAGGTAGACCAAAAAAAAAATGGTCAGGATGATAGGTAGACCAAAACAAAATGGTCAGGATAATAAGTAAACCAAAACAAAATGGTCAGGATAATAGGTAGACCAAAACAAAATGGTCAGGATAATAGGTAGACCAAAACAAAATGGTCAGGATAATAGGTAAACCAAAAAAAAATGGTCAGGATAATAGGTAGACCAAAACAAAATGGTCAGGATGATGAGTAGACCAAAACAAAATGGTCAGTTGATAGGTAGACCAAAAAAAAATGGTCAGGATGATAGGTAGACCAAAACAAAATGGTCAGGATGATGAGTAGACCAAAACAAAATGGTCAAGATGATGAGTAGACCAAAACAAAATGGTCAGGATGATAATTAGACCAAAACAAAATGGTCAGGATGATAGGTAGACCAAAATAAAATGGTCAGGATGATAAGTAAACCAAAACAAAATGGTCAGGATGATAGGTAGACCAAAACAAAATGGTCAGGATGATAGGTAGACCAAAACAAAATGGTCAGGATAATAGGTAGACCAAAACAAAATGGTCAGGATAATAAGTAGACCAAAACAAAATGGTCAGGATGATAGGTAGACCAAAACAAAATGGTCAGGATAATAAGTAGACCAAAACAAAATGGTCAGGATGATAATTAGACCAAAACAAAATGGTCAGGATAATAAGTAGACCAAAACAAAATGGTCAGGATGATAGGTAGACCAAAACAAAATGGTCAGGATAATAGGTAGACCAAAACAAAATGGTCAGGATAATAGGTAGACCAAAACAAAATGGTCAGGATGATAGGTAGACCAAAACAAAATGGTCAGGATAATAAGTAGACCAAAACAAAATGGTCAGGATAATAAGTAGACCAAAACAAAATGGTCAGGATAATAAGTAGACCAAAACAAAATGGTCAGGATGATAGGTAGACCAAAACAAAATGGTCAGGATTATATGTAGACCAAAACAAAATGGTCAGGATAATAAGTAGACCAAAACAAAATGGTCAGGATAATAGGTAGACCAAAACAAAATGGTCAGGATAATAAGTAGACCAAAACAAAATGGTCAGAATAATAGGTAGACCAAAACAAAATGGTCAGGATAATAAGTAGACCAAAACAAAATGGTCAGGATAATAAGTAGACCAAAACAAAATGGTCAGGATGATAGGTAGACCAAAACAAAATGGTCAGGATAATAAGTAGACCAAAACAAAATGGTCAGGATGATAGGTAGACCAAAACAAAATGGTCAGGATAATAGGTAGACCAAAACAAAATGGTCAGGATAATAGGTAGACCAAAACAAAATGGTCAGGATAATAAGTAAACCAAAACAAAATGGTCAGGATAATAGGTAGACCAAAACAAAATGGTCAGGATAATAAGTAGACCAAAACAAAATGGTCAGGATAATAAGTAGACCAAAACAAAATGGTCAGGATAATAAGTAGACCAAAACAAAATGGTCAGGATAATAAGTAGACCAAAACAAAATGGTCAGGATAATAAGTAGACCAAAACAAAATGGTCAGGATGATAGGTAGACCAAAACAAAATGGTCAGGATGATAGGTAGACCAAAACAAAATAGTCAGGATGATGAGTAGACCAAAACAAAATGGTCAGGATGATAGGTAGACCAAAAGAAAATGGTCAGAATAGAAGATACTGAGAAAGGTTACTAAATCAAAATGCCTAAACAAAGCGCCTAATAGTCAGCCAACGCCCGGGTCACGGTGATTATCACGTAGAATTACAAAAAATAATAATCCAACACAACTTCTCAGTTGTAGTAGTAGTTTTCACATTACTTCAATGAAATTTCACTAGGAATGATTACAAGAACTTCTCACTGTCTCAGTAATACCAATAAATACCCCTAACCGACGTGGCCTCTAGATAGTCCAAAAAAGGTACTGGCAACAAGTCTTTCCGAGCTCTACATTTTCGGTGAAAACTCAGTCGGTACAGTCCCCGGTCAAAGACTTCCTGGTTTCCCAGTTCGTCGTTCAACTTCCTTAGAACAATGGCCAATGCCGACCGAGGAGAATTTACTACGTCGAACGGAATAACCCGTTTCCCCAACTAAAACATCACTCAATCGAGATCACAGACTCCACGAAACCCGTCGTTACATCTACGTTCTACATTTAGCACCTCTCCATCAAAGCATCACATAAACTTAATACACCTAGTAGTTTCCCTAAATCCCACAAGATCCCCGAATCAAAGTACGTCCTAAGCCGACCGAAGAAAAGCTTCTCTGACCAGTTGGACAAGAACAAATAATACATCGGGTAGCCAATGTAATCATTACAACAAAGTATCTTCATAATTGTTATAGAATACAAGGAAATAAGTGCTAGAGGGGCGGAGACCAGTTTCCCATCACTAAAGTAACTCTACCAATAAAACAATATAGGAGTGCACTTGACTCCACCCACAAGCTGACAATTGACATACCATAGATCTGCTCAAAAGCCTACTGCAATTGCCACAAATAAATAACTATACCAGCCTCCCTACACTAACACACACACACACACACACATCAGGGTGGGGCGCTCTCTGTGAATGAATTAACCTATAAGAGCACCGTTTTCAGCTGCTTGATCTCGTAGATTAACCCAATCAATTGATGTGCTTTGACAGGTTTTGTAGGTGTTTCTTCTTTCTTCCATTCTCTTTCTTCACTGCCCCCCCCCCCCCCTTCCCCACCCCGCGCCGAAACTTAGTACAAGAAAAAGAAAAAAAAAGAAAAACATGGTATTAATTCATCAAGTTTAGCTGGAATATGGAGTGTTTTTAAACGTTTATTACTATTATTTTTGTTGTTGTTGTTTTTGTTGTCGTCTTAGTGGTCGTTATCATGATTATTGTCATTGAAAGTTACTATCATTAGTATCATAATTATTAGTATTATCACAATTATTTTTAATGCTCTTCAGCCTTGACAAGTATAAACCATTATGTACATATGGCTGGAAAACAAGATTTAACGATAAACAGTTTAAAACACAAATCCATTTCACAATGCAGTGTTTGAAATAATGGTAAAGTCTAATCCTCACCTGGAAAGTGTTTTTGATTTGCTCGGACATACGGAGTGGTCTGGGCTGATGTAAAGGGGCTTTGAGTGTCCGTAGTTCTGTGAACCAGGCGGTCAGGCGCCATGATGTGGTCCTGAATGTAAATCTCGCCAGGACCAGCCGTGGTAAGGCACCGTAGGACTTCAACCGACAGGTGTGTTGCACATGCAGTCTCATTCATGTAGCTAATGCAGGACGTGTGTTGGACGCAGCGAAAAGCTGCACGAATTGTTACTGAGAATGGAGAGCCGCTTATATTACTTGACGTCATGTTTATACTGGGTCGTGGGTTTTTCATGTCAACACAATGATTTAGACTTTTTGAACTGTCTCCTCCGGGAGAAGCTAAGAGTGCGTTTGTCTGGAAATATCCGGTGTGAATTAAGCCCGCCTTTTTCAGTGCGTGCAGCCAGAATGTTCGGAAACTTTCCAGAGCGTCCCCAGAGAGTCCCCGTGGGGCAAATAGCCAGTAGAATGCGTCAGGCAGAGCCACAGATGGACCTGTACCCAGGTGGACGAGAGTGTTGTCCCCTACAACCACAGGATTGTCCAAAAGTTCCTCGCCTTTGGGGTCAAAACTAGAGGCGTCTTCACAAGCGCAGATGTCTTCCCCAAGTCGAAATCCCTGCCGAAAAGAAACGCGTCCGAAATCAGAGAGAAAGTACATCTTGGAATTAGGTTTGGGATGTGTGAGAGGTGAGCCCCCGTCAATCGGGCTGTTGATAGCTCGCTCCCACGCACTATTTACTTTAGGAAACACGGCCTCATAGCCAGCGTGGTGATACGGATTAAACATGTTGGTAGCGTTGTAATACATCCCGTACTGGTGTAGGTCATTGAGCCGGAAGTCCTGGTCTAGCTGAGGATACCTGGCCCGGCAGTCTGCCAGCACGATGACTCCAGCTCCGTCGGAGATAACCTTGAGGTAAGCCTGGTTTAGATCTGTCATGTGCTGGACTTGACACAGCTCAGGACTTGAGGAGACACAATAAAAATAACGTGTTAGTTCGTCAGAGTTATTTGCCCTTCGCTGCGATAAACTTACTTGATTAGTTATTTGATTGGCAAGTGATGTCATTGCCATGATATAGATAAAATAAAACATAAAATGAAGCGAATTTATTTATGTATTATTATTTTTCGTTGATGGAGGCGGGGGTCTTGGATTTTAGCTCACATGAGTCACAGTTTGGCTTAGGTCAATGAGATTAGCTGCTCCGCGAAGAGTAGAATAACCATGGCGTATCAACGTATTTCCCTTCATCCCACTCTCAGGGTCTCCATGGTTTTAACACATAACAAAATATCGACACTATCGTCTATGACAATCGATAAAATATCCTAATGAACACCGGATCAGAATGACGCGCACATATAATATTTTCCAAAGATAAAAATACACCCGAACCAACAAAATGTTAATGAGGCATATAACTCCACACATTAAAAAAATAGCAACGAAGTGATTTCATCTTTTGAAAGAAGAAACGCAATAACTGTTGATAAATAGAAAAAAAGAAAGCTTAGTTTTCTTTGAGAAAGCAGCTTATTCATTCAAGATGTTAGATATAAATTATTTATTTTATTTTTGCATTATATATATATATATATATATATATATGTTTATATGTATATATGCATATTTCCAAACCCCTTTGAAAAGAATGTGAACGTAGATTTCAATCACCTTCATGCTTTGAAATTTCATCACAAAAACTAATATCATTGTTTATTCTTACATACACTTTTTTGCTCTTAAGTGATATTAGAGTGCAAAGATAATGAACAAAGAAAGGTTTGAACCTGCAACCCTTCACCGCTACATCACCGTTGTTAAACAGCATCACGTGCCAGCCTGGTTGACCCACTGTGTACACTGTCACATCAGAGCAGGGCTGCTTACCACCGTCCAGTACAATCCACCTATTGGCCTGTGGTTGCAGCCTGGAGAGGAAAACACACACAACATATTTGTCAATCTGTTAATAAATTTTGCATTTGATTTTTCTTCCTTTATTAACATGCCACTACTGTCCAGTTTGAAATGCATGCATTAAGAACAATCTGAAAGATGGGATGTAAAACAGTTTAGAACTTGATTAGTTACAACATGAGGCATCTAAGCTTTCCACACGCAGTGCTTTGCTCGAACTGACGGTAGAGTGCCTTGCACATGACAATGTAAGTGCTTCATTATTTGGCCAACTGCCCTCTCTGCGATTATACTCAGTGGGCCATTTTAATAAAGACATTTGTTCATATTCATCATCAGTTCTGGACCGTAAAAAATCAGTTTTCAAAATTTACATTTTGTTAAGCGAACTCGGGTCGCATTAAATGATATACATATTCTCGAATATGTTTTCCATTATAATGTCTTACTTTGAATTAAGAATGGACGGACAGTCTGAGAGCTTAGTGTGTTTCTACTCATATCGTTATTTTTTACTTACAAACATTAATTTGCTCTTTTTCAAGTTTTGCGTAAAGTCAAAACAAATCGTAACATTGTGAATTACCTTCCTATACATCGTCTCACTGTCTGTCTGTCTGTCTATCTGTCTGTCTGTCTGTCTCTATCTTTCTGTCACACAGGTACCATCGCCGATCTTGGTGTGATATATTGTCATCACCTTTTATGCAATATGTCGTCTCGTACAACTTTTTTTTTACTAGGCGGCCAATGTTCTGAAAAAATTATCCCCCTTCCCCCTCCTCATTGTCCTTTCTTTTCTACTTTTTCATGGCGATCTTTTTATTGAAGAATTTAATCTGTTGAAAAATCGTTATGGGCTTATAAAGACTATTAAATTTTATATGCCAGCAGCATGGAATGAGATATAAATTACTGATTACAATAATGAATTAAAAGTGCAGTGCATGCACCGGCAGAGCTACCTGTAATTATTTACTGAGGGCCCGGCTGGTTGCTTTGTATCTTTTCTGCCCAACAGGCTCTGTAAATCTTCCAGTGAAGTCTGGTTTGTTGCTTCATCCTCCGACTTGTCAGAGATGCTTTCCAGTGAAGTCTGATTTGTTGTTTTGCTCTCCGTCTTGTCAGAGCTACCTTCCACTGATGTCTGGTTTGTTGTTTTGCTCTCCGTCTTGTCAGAGCTACCTGCCAGTGAAGTCTGATTTGTTGTTTTACCCTCCATCTTGTCAGAGCTACCTTCCAGTGAAGTCTGGTTTGTTGCTTTATCCTCCGTCTTGTCAGAGATGCCTTCCAGTGAAGTCTGGTTTGTTGCTTTGCTCTCCGTCTTGTCAGAACTACCTTCCACTGATGCCTGGTTTGTTGTTTTACCCTCCATCTTGTTAGAGTGACTTTCCAGCGATGTCTGGTTTGTCGTTTTACTCTTCGTCATATCATAGCTACCCTCCTCTATAGCAGTTTGTTTCGTCTTAATTCTAGGATGCGATTTGACTAATATCGTGTTAACATCTTCGTTTCCAACGCGTTTGGGAATCAGCTTTCGTGCCAACTTAATCTCCACTGGTTTAAACGACCCGTTTTTCACGCTCTGTGGTGCAGTTACCAGGTGTGTTTGGGGAGATGTTGCCGTTGAGGCTGTTTTAGCCGCAGACGATATCTTCATAGGTAGGACCAGAGCGCCGCCTTTGCCTGGAGTCATGAGAGGTTGAGAAGGATTCTGTTTCAGCAAGACAGAACCGCCGGGTTCTGAGGAAAGCTTGAAATCTGGGTTAAGCGACGCTTCAAATTTCTTGAGCAGGATAGAATCGAAGTCGTCAATATCGCGAGGAGACGCGATGCTTTCCGGTATTTTTGGCGGTACCGGTATATGACGCAAGACCGCGGGAATATTGTCCAGGTGTGAGGATTGAATGGAGTCTTCCTGTAGCAGTGACCGCAGCCTGCTGGTTCTGATGGTGCTGTTTCGTAGAGGTAGATACATGAGTAACTGGACCATAAAAAAATACCGCCATCGTAGCTGTCAAAATGGAGCTTAAAACTCCATTGGCTGAGAAGAAAACAATAATGGCTAGTTTATAATAAGGGCATATATCAGTTTTATTACCTAGTACAGGATCGGCTTAAAACAATATGCATATTTTAATACATATCTCTGTAGGCTGGCTATTGTGTGAGCAAACAGCCTGAAAAAAAAACCGTTCTATTTCTACCTACATCCCATACGATTTCGTACATGTTACCAAATATTCTTATTCTGCCAGGTGTTCACGATTTAGGGCTCAACTGGAGAGTATGAAACACGCTGTTACGTATTGTCATAATTAAAATAACACCCAAAGGACGAATTGTTCGTCTTGGCACTTGCTGCTTCAATGTTTTATTATTCACCTCCTCCAATAAATGAAGTTCCAGAATGTCAAAAATGATAAGGACACTGCACTAAAGTTGCGACAAATCGTGAGCCATCCCAACCGATATGGTCCACTGAATAAAAACAAAGTACTGTACGTGAAGAGAGGACAGATTGTCATTTGATCTGGCTAAAACGAAAATTTAATACGCACTCCTCTCTCTTTCTCTCTCTCTCTCTCTCTCTCTCTCTCTCTCTCTCTCTCTCTCTCTCTCTCTCTCTTTCTCTCTCTTCCCCTCTGTGTGTCTCTGCGTGTCTCTGTCTCCTGCCTACCTGTCTGTCTGTCTGTCTGTCTATGTGTGTGTGTCTCTCTCTCCCTCCCTCCCTCTCTGCCTGTCTCTATTTGTCTCTCTCTCTCTCTCTCTCTCATTCTCTCTCTCCCTCTCTCTCTCTCTGTTTAACTCTCTTTCTTTTTTTACGTATTGTCATAATTTAAATAACGCCCAAAGGACGAATTGTTCGTCTTGGCACTTGCTGCTTCAATGTTTTATTATTCACCTTCTCCAATAAATGAAGTTCTAGAATGCCAAACATTGTAAAGACAATGCACTAAAGTTGCGACAAATCTGGAGCCACCCCAACCGATATGGTCCACTGAATAAAAACAAAGTGCTGTACGTGAAGAGAGGACAGATTGTCATTTGATCTGGCTAAAACGAAAATTTAATACGCACTCCTCTCTCTTTCTCTCTCTCTCTCTCTCTCTCTCTCTCTCTCTCTCTCTCTCTCTCTCTCTCTCTCTCTCTCTCTCTCTCTCTCTCGCTCTCTCTCCCTCTGTGTGTCTCTGTCTGCCTGCCTACCTGTCTGTCTGTCTGTCTGTCTATGTGTGTGTGTCTCTCCCTCCCTCTCTGTCTGTCTCTATCTGTCTTTCTCTCTCATTCTCTCTCTCTCTCTCTCTCTCTCTCTCTCTCTCTCTCTCTCTCTCTCTCTCTCTCTCTCTCTTTAGCTCTCTTTCTTTTTTTGTGTTGATATTTTACGCTGAAACCTGCATTAAAATCTTAACTGCTGGTGTCATTTGTAATTCAAATTGGATAATTTATTTGGTCGATACACTTAGAGGATAATATTGCAAGATCCTCTAGCTCTCATTGAACGACGGTAAACAGATTTTATGTCCGTGTAATCATTGGTTTGTTTCAGTTATGCTTTTTTATCGTTTGCAAAAAGTAAGGCAAACAAACAACGCCTTTGTGGTGAAACGCGAAGGTGAAAAAAGAAACAAAAACAAAAACATGGGAACAGAAAGAAGAAGTACAGTAAAACAAATGGGTAAGGGTTGGGATTTGGG
>JAWDGP010001057.1:0-2500 GCA_033675545.1 Elysia crispata | reverse complement strand
AAACATTTAGACATAATAAGGTGGATTGTACAGGTTTTCTTAGTGCTAGTGTGTAAATTATACAAACATTTAGTCACAATGAGGTGGATTGTACAGGTTTTGTTAGTGCTAGTGGATGAGTCTACAAACATTTAGTCATAATGAGGTGGATTGTACAGGTGTTGTTAGTGCTAGTGAGTAAATCATGCAAACATGTAGTCACAATGAGGTGGATTGTACAGGTTTTGTTAGTGCTAGTGTGTAAATTATACAAACATTTAGTCACAATGAGGTGGATTGTACAGGTTTTGTTAGTGCTAGTAGATGAGTCTACAAACATTTAGTCATAATGAGGTGAATTGTACAGGTGTTGTTAGTGCTAATGAGTAAATCATACAAACTTTTAGTCAGCAGTGTCCTGATCACAAACATCTTGGGCATAGCTCCAGTTTCACAAGAGGAGAATAAAAGCGCCACAGCAACAAAGTTTAAACTCTTTCTGTCTTTGTTTGTCCCTCTGTCTGTCTATCTGTTTTTCTATCTGTCTGTTGCTCTCTCTCTCTCTCTCTCTCTCTCTCTCTCTCTCTCTCTATCTCTTCGTTGTCTCACAGTTTCTCTTTCTATCTCCTTCTATCACTGTTTCTGTCTGTCTGACGGTCTGTATCTCTCTCTCTCTCTCTCTCTCTCTCTCTCTCTCTCTCTCTCTCTCTCTCTCTCTCTCTCTCTCTTTCTCTCTTTCTCTATCTTTCTATATTTTTCTCTGTCTATGTCTGTTACTGTCTCTGTTTTTCTCTACTTATAAAGAAAGACTAAATCTAGATCTGCTCAGCTACTTCACTGCTTTGGCTGTGGTTAGAGCTTCCAGTCATGCAGTTCTCATTAGCTAAGCACCGCTCCATCGCTCAGATCAGAGAAATAATAACTGATGTCCTCCGCGGAGCGAACAGAGTTTGGAGAATATCTATTGGTGTGGGATTCCGTCACGGTGTATGCGTTTTCTGAAAAAAAAAACAAAAAAAAAAAACGCCCTCGGGAGGGTGGGGTGAGGAAAGTTATGTAGAAAAAAAGAGATCGAGCAGAGAGGGAGTTCTGGATGGACAAGTGAACAGGCAGTGGTAGAGAGGTGAGAGGGTTAAGAGAAGGAAACGAAGGAGCCAGAAAGAAGATGTTATAGAGAAAATAGAGAAAAAAAGCAATTAATAGATAAAGAAGTACAAGGACATAGGGCGGGTCACAGGTAATGGAGGAAGATAGGCATGGGAGACGGAAACATAGAGACAATCAGAGAAAGAATACCATAGACATAAAATGAAATATAGAGGGAGGGAAGGGAGAAAGAGATGAAGGCAGTAACACGATCAAAGGGACTTTCAAAGATCGTCAAAAGATGGATTTAATTGCGTAGCTTGGCATGCAGGCAAACAATATTCTTATTTAAAACTTTTTTTTATGTGGAAAATGTAACTGAATGCAATATACACAATACATGTAAAGAACTTTGTATTTTACATGTTTTATCACAAATGTGTTACAATCTTAAAAAATTTCATTTAAACACCAGTCTTAAATTATTGTTTGTTTTCTTTTACTACTCGAGTCATATTGCAGTTTTAGAAGCCAGGTGCATACTAAACATGGCGTAAATTAATTAGGACACCCTTGCTCCAGGTTTGTTATTATGAAACCGTTATTAACCCTCAGGCGTCACAGAAGAAAAAAAAAAGCTTTCTGAGAAATCAGCATTTTTTCGTTGAAGACAAAAACTGTCTTGAAACATAAGCAAAGCACAGGTTTTAAAACGATAAAACTTGGCCAGAACTAGATCATCCTAACTTATCCTATCAAATTTTATACCACAATATAAACAAGTAGAGACCTGTTCTGTATTTGTTTTCTTGTATTTTTTATACGATGTTCAGAGAGTATGCTCTTGCAGGGATGCTTCCTTAAGAGATAAATTAATAGATTTTAATAATTAAAGACCTTTGTGCAGCCAGTGTGAAAGAAAGCAAGACGCAGTTTTACTAGAACTAGCATGTCATAAATCTTTACTTCTAACTGCTCCTGGTATACCAGAGACTGGTTGATAGAACGGCTGTAATAATTTAGTAAAAAATCTTGTGCCCTCAAACAACCCTAGTTATGGCATCATAAAGTGGTTTGAAGCTGACTGGTGTAAGGAAAAAAAATCAGACTACCCCAAGCTTTCTCCTCATGTTTATAAGCAACAAATAAACTGCAAAAGATAGAAACACTAACAAAGCATCTTCAGAAGAAAGAGGAATGACTTTTAACCTAACGACTCCGGGATTTTCTACGTCTTACACGGGCTATTTTAAGTATAATGATATATATATATATATATATATATATATATATATATATATATATATAGATAGATAGATAGATAGATAGATAGATATAGAAGATCATACCTTAAATTTTCTATGAAATGCTCCCACTGTTGAGCACTCTTATCAATTATTTCAACTTATCTTCAAACTATATATATTTATGTATG
>JAWDGP010001056.1:445000-474722 GCA_033675545.1 Elysia crispata | reverse complement strand
TTTAATGCTGTTGGTTTTAGAGATGTTGACGTAGATAATAAGAATAAAGAAACATTGTTGCCGTTCTGATTTTATAAACGTTACTATAAATACAACTTGCCATCATTATTCAAAATGATTTTTGAACGGACTATTGGATATCAGTTTTGTCTGTACTTTCTAAATCTATTTTAAAGTTTTAAAAAAAAATTTTTAGAGGGATTTTTATCCCTTCAAAAAGTGCCTAGAGCTTGTCTTGTGGGAATGCAAGTTGAAACCTATAATGATGATTTTTAATGATTAAAAGGATCTATAAATAGATTCGAATTTTACAAATTCTTATCAGAATCAGCGCGTCGTTCTAACACACTGCCTATAACGAATTACTTATCGTTATCATCCGAACCAGACTAGGGCGAGTGAGTACAGAACATTTCCAAAAGGATTCAACATAGCACCTGGCCGAATCAGGATTCGAACCCAGTCCTGATCCGAAAGTCGCATGTGGTGTTTTGGGTTTGACTTGCACGGGCAGATAAGCAACAAGGTTTGTGTCCAGTACTCGAGACAATCTGCGCTATAAGTCGACAAATTCATCATTCTTCAAAAAGTTCTTGAAATCAGTTCCCAAGGAGTAAATTAATCTTCAAGTTCCTGAATTAGTTCTGGCGTAAATAAAAGGGGTTGGTTATATACATTTCGCTTATATTATGTTAATACCAATTCGATATTGGTGTCTCTTTTACGGATGAGGCTTTTTTTTTTTTTGTATACAAAGGCGAATAATTCCTAGGCAAGTACTGCAAACAAATATTGTTTAAGATTATATAAAGAGAATGCATTAGAAATGTAAAAAAAAAAAGATGCATCATGACTTTCGCAATTTTTTGTGTTAGAAAAAAGAAAAAGAAAAGAAAAGATAGATCAGTTGATTGATTGATTGGTTTTCTGATTGATTGACTTATTGACTGGTTGGTTGGTTGATTTTTTAACTGACCTCATTTTCTTTTTATGAAATTATGGCGAAGTTTAGAGGTAGGTCAATAACACAGGAAAATAAATTGCATGCAAAGATCTCCTTCCATCTCAGTTCCATAGCTCAGTCGGTAGAATGTTAGCCTGAAAACTGAGAGGCACTGCGTTCGTTTCCTGGGTGATTCATCATTCTGGTGGGTCAATCTCATTTCGTCTAATCAGCCCTGTCCTTGGTTTAATGGAAAGATGCTGTCTCATTTTCAAACTTTTGGGAAAATCTAATTAAAAAATATGTAGGCCCTAGGTCTAGAACATCATGTCCAAGCAACTTTTTGCAATTCTTTTCTAAGATCTTACAATATTACATGTAAATCTTTCCCACAAGGTTTTAGATCTGCCGCCGCCTACATTGTATGCGTACTTTGAGTTTCATTCCTGTTATCTCTGCCCAGCTGTGCTTACAGGAAGTAGTTCGCATATTCATCTTTTTCTTTTAAGAAAATAATAATTACCTTTTTGCCCTTTAATTTTCCAAAAACACTATTTTGGTAACAATTAGTAATAGTACCACTCCAATAGTTAGCGCAATTTACAACTTTATGCCAATCTTGGTGCAAATTAGAAATTACCTTTAAAAGTTCAACTTATCGATAGTGATCCTGAAAAAAAATCCCAAACTATTAGAATAACGTTTGTCAGTTGCTAAAATCAGTAATAAAATTTTGAAGTCTTTTAAAATTAGTCCGAAATGCGAATGCGAAAACGCTAGGCCCTGTTGCTAGATTGAGGTATCCTTTGCTTTCATCGTGACTACCTGGTTACTATACGGCACCTAACGTTATTCTGAAAGTATCTATTACTATTCTTTCACAGTTATTAATTAATTTTCTTTTTATTCCGATTGAGTTTCTTTATGATAAACAGGATTTAGGCCTCTTGAAAATTAGAAACGCTATTTGTTAATATAACATTGATAGCCTTTGTTCAAATACAGAGTATTAGAGACTTAACATTTTAGAGAGGAAGTTATTTTATTCATTTTTTTTAATTCATAAAAGATTTTGAACATTCACATCTTCTTATGATATTAGTGAAATTAATAATGCAAGGTGTTTGTTCCCGTTGGTGAGTTGGTGAGATGTGAATTTATATGCAAACTCAAGGTTCTCTAAGCTCAATTTCTAAGGTAGTGGTGCGAAGACAAGTCAAAAGCCTTGCTAAACCAAAACAATTATTAAACTGACCTTTTTGTACAAAGCAATCACGATCTAAAAAAGTAAGTACTTTATAAATAACAGAACTGCAATAAAACCACATTTTCAGGACATTTTTTGTTGGATATTGAGTTTATTTGTTAAGTTTCGTGCGCAAATTTATGCATGAACAAACATCGACGGTTAAAAGGAAAGAAAACAGAGCATGCGTCTTAAGATCTGTTTAAAACATTTTGGTTTGTTTCACATGATGACCGCGATCGGTGGCAAAGCAACATCACTCTCAAGTTATGAGAAGGTGTAGAAGAAGCGATACTGGCTCCACCAATCTTCTTCAGCCATTACGATCACGAATGTAAAACTTGGCAGTTAATGCTCCGGTGCTTTATTCTGGAGAGTAAATAACAGAGCTTGCGGTCGTCGATTTGGTGCTTTCTCTGACACCGTCCTCTAACCCCGAACAGTCATGACCATGTTCGGCCCTACCTAGATCTAAACCAGGACTGGAACATCTGCTGTTTACATCGGCACTTTCGCCGCAGACAGATGGATGAGCAATGCAGCCAAACTTATTAAACAAATTCTTACAAAGCAAGACTAACATTGAAAGCCCCATGCTGGAAGAGGCGACGCAGAACAAAAGCTTCCACAGGGTCCTGTTCGAATCAGCATAGTCCGCCACAGCCGCTATATACATGCTGAACAAGTGTGCAAGGAACGTCATCAAGGCAGTGCTTTCGGACTTTTCGTCTGGTGCGTTTGAATGTTCTTTCCTGTTCTTTCTGACATCGATACTCTCCACATTTCTTGATTCATAGCACATGCGCAGAAATTTCAAACCTTGAAAGCTAAGCTTCAGAATGACAGCTGCGAAGGTCAAACCAATCACAGCGACCGTGGATATATAGCAGCCGTTTCGATTGGTCATCCAAAACAAATGACCGGAGCTGGACGAATAGCCAACTGATTTGTCAGAGCCAGAGTCCTCTTCCATAATCACACAGAGTGCAACAATAACTAAAGGAATGAGCAGAGCAAACGCGAACCATTTTACAAGCTTTGAGGTATTTAGTGGAGATGTTTCTCTTATGTTAATGTTTGCCGGGATTTGAAAATGTTGAAAAGCTGCTGCAAGAGATACACAAGTCAAAAGCCAAGTGCAATGCATGAAAATTGCCATGAGTTTGTCATCAGTGTGAGAAACGTTTAGCTCGACTATGTACAGGGCCATGCTAACAGCGAGAGAAAGCTTAGACACACAGATCAATAGCTTCATGAGAAGATATTTCCCGGAGCCAGTGGACGACACCAGATTGAAAACGCCCGACAACAGTGAAGCAACGGCGCAAACTGTGAAACAAACAGTTTTAAATACTTTCGTTTCTTCAAGTGTTCTGTCGTCTTTTGTATGAGTGTGGGCTCTAGAATCTGGGCGGTGTCCATTATTGTTTGATTGTGGTGTCACCGTCCCAAGACTGGTTTTTTCTATCGGCGTGCCAGCCAGGGCAACGGAACTTGGATCACATGGGGCAGGGGCATGGACGATGCCGTCATCAGTTGTGCCAACGGAGGAAGGCCTCGGGATCTTACACATGATTGCCATGTCCTCATTCCAGCACAGAACTATAGACAGAGCCGTCTTCGGTGGACCATCGATCGCCGAGAACTCAAGAAAGTAGCCAATCCTCTCTAGGTCAAAGAAACAGTCTATTCCCCAAAGATTTACATGGGCATAAACTTTAAAGTAATGAAAAACAATTGGGATGTCAAATATTACTATGGCCAAGCTGGGATCTGTGTGACACACATCCATCACTTCGTGATAGTTCTGGAGGGTGGTTAGTCCCATACCGAACCGAACCACGTGACGATCCACAGCGGTGAGAAGCGGGAAAACCTTGGCCAATCTATCGCTGAATAAAAACTCAGCTCGGAACTGACCTTGCGTGTTCAGAGAAATACTTTGGAAAATCGCTGCCAGGTTTGGGTCGGTTGGACATTTGTATCCGCACTGTTTCTCTAGCGCGTCCCTAAACGCCGTGCTGAAGTAGTCAAGCTCTGTCGTGAGAGGCCTGAATATGGCCCACAGGGTCTTGGAGATGGTGAGAATCAGGTCACCCTTGAAATCTCGCGGCGGAAATTCCTCCCAGTACTTTTCTAGATACCTGGTATGTGCGGAGAAACAAAAAAGAAAAACAAATGGGGGAGAGGGGTTGAAAAAATTAAGTAAATGATATCTATTGATCTCACGCTCTCTACTACCTTTTCCATCTTTCTTAGTATCTCTCACTCCCTCCCTCTCTCTCTCTCTCTCTCTCTCTCTCTCTCTCTCTCTCTCTCTCTCTCTCTCTCTGTGTCAATGTCTCGTTCTATGTATCCCTGTCTGTGCCGGTTGGGCTTGTCGGTCTCACTCTCTCTGCCCCTGGCTGTGTTTGTAACTATCTCTCTCTCTCCTTAAGTTTGATGTTCTCCTCCCTCGCTGCTCATTAGGTATATGTCTCTCTCCCATCTTCCTAACTATCTCTCTCTACCTCCTATTATGCATTTCTGTTTTTCTCTTTCTGTCTGGCTCTGTTTTCGCTTTTGTATCTGTATCTATCTGTCTATTTTCTTTTCTATCGCTCTGCCTATCCTTCTCCAATCTCACTATCTCTCTCTATCTTTCTTTAGCTATCCATGTTATCTCTGTCTCTTCCTTTTCATGGCTATCTCAGACTGTTTTTTATTCCAGGTGCCTGTTTGTCTAATAGCCTCTCCCAATCTCACTAGCCCTCAGTTGTTTCTTCTTCTTCTTCTTCTTCTTCTTCTTCTTCTTCTTCTTCTTCTTCTTCTTCTTCTTCTTCTTCTTCTTCTTCTTCTTCTTCTTCTTCTTCTTCTTCTTCTTCTTCTTCTTCTTCTTCTTCTTCTTCTTCTTCTTCTTCTTCTTCTTCTTCTTCTTCTTCTTCTTCTTCTTCTTCTTCTTCTTCTTCTTCTTCTTCTTCTTCTTCTTCTTCTTTTTCTTCTTCTTCTTCTTCTTCTTCTTCTTCTTCTTCTTCTTCTTCTTCTTCTTCTTCTTCTTCTTCTTCTTCTTCTTCTTCTTCTTCTTCTTCTTCTTCTTCTTCTTCTTCTTCTTCTTCTGCTCCTCTTCCTCCTTCTCCTTCTCCTCATCCTTCTTCTTCTTCGTTTTATATAGGTTTAATTTTTAGATGTGCTCTTTTCAAAAGCTAGAAAACTTACTGAAATCTTTGAATGCTACAAGACATGTCCATCTGAGTTAGGTTCTCAGAAAAGCGAACATCCTGAGGACACTTTGTCAAAGGACACCGCTGCATGAAAACTGTTCTGGGATCAGTTGGATAATCGAAGGAACAAGACAATCCATGCATTGATTGTGAGTTGGTCATGTCGACGGTAATATATCCCTCGCTGTGTCCGACTTCAGCAAAGATACCCTCTGTCTGGCGCTGGCCCGGGGGGCTGGAAATAGATTGACAAGTGGGTGGCATCGGAACCTCCGAGGAGCGCCCGCTGCAAGCAGCGCAGTAAATGCTGGAGAACGTGAGAGACCTGGACGCGTTCCACACCGGCTTGAAGACACTAAGGCAAGCAGCCCTGATCTTCGCTTCTTTATCGGGATCAAGGCCGGGGTCGTCTTCCTGACAGCCTGTTGAGTACGGCCCTCCGAAATGTTCGTCTGGACTTGAGACATTGAGACCTCGACAGGTTCGGAACTCCACGGTCTCCGGAAGACGCGCCCCACTTTTCACAGGACACTTATCGGAAGACTCCGCGGTACTCAGAATGTCTTCAAATGAATAATCCGCGGCGTCTTTTCTCGAGTTATAGCAGTAGAGCACGACCCGCCAGAAGAGCACATCTTGCATGGCCACCCCATGACACATCGCACAGTAAATGTTTTTATAAATGAGATGAGAAAACCAGCGGTGAGACACTGGATAAGAAAAAAGCCGTCTTCTGGTATCGTTTTGGCATTGCTGGACAATCTCCCCTCCATAGTGATGGTCGGTGAAGGTTTCTGGACAGCTAGAGATCATCCAGATCATGTGGCTCTCTTGCACGTCCTCGTATATGAAGGACGTTTCTTGACATGAGCCATACTTCATATATAATGTCGCAGCCCATAAAAGGGGATCTTCTCCAAGTGTCACCGATGGTTGCTCCGCATTCTGCTGAGTTGACGATCTCAACTGAACAATCTGTGCATCGCTATTTATACCCCTACAAGTCGTGAAATAATCAGTACAACAATCGCCGTACAACATGCAGTATCTGTCACATTTGCACGTGTAAGAAGTTCCTTTTGCCATGATCTCTTGAAAAAGATTCGGTCCTGAGTCCTCCAACTGTGCTGCTCTAGAAGTAGTACCTTTACCGCAGCGATCCACACAAGACATCAGGGGGTCACTGTAACAACTAACTGGTAATCCCATGAAGAGCTGTATGACCAGCTGTTCATAAACTGCTGGTTTTTCTGTTTGCATCACCCATGGTTTCTCTGTGATGTATATTCTTTCCTCTTCTGGCGCCTTTATTGTCGTCATAAGTTTAGGCTGTAGATCTAATGTTAGAGGACCTCCTGTAGCAGGACCAGGTTGTGAAGACTCTGAGTGAGGTAATATTAATGGTTTTGCTGTTAGCCATGGTCTTGTGGCAAGTAATGGGGGTGGTAAGGTGGCAAGTCGCAAAGTTTGTGTTTCGATCAAGCGAGGTGTCTCAGCGGTCTGTTCTGAGAGGGTCAAGTCTTGTGTAAAGAAAGGTTTGGGAACTGTTATGTTTAACGGATCAAGTTCTGGGAAAACTGCTATCGACATGTTCGGGAACGGTGCATGAGTGAGAGGTTCAGAGGTCACGAAGGATTGTGACTGGGTTTGGTTCCAATCCTCTTGGAGGGACCCTGAAGAAGCGAAATCAACAGCGGGTGGAGCTTGTGACTGTTGCGGAGGCAGAGACGTCGCAGCTTGAGATGGTGCCATGGTCGGAGCTTGCATATGTGATGGTGCAGGAGTTTGAGCTTCCGGTTGTGCGTGTACAGAAGGCTGGATCTGCGGTTGTGGCGGAGCTGGCGGCAAGGCTTCCAGGTCAGGGCTAGGAGGCAGCTGTGTTGGCGGGAGGGGTGGTTGTGGTGGTGGTTGTGGTGGTGGTGGTGGTTGTACTCCAAAACCATGTGTAATGGCAAGTACACAAATACTTATCAAAAATGTGGCTCGTGGCGGAAAGGCTGACAGATATGAAATAGAAAGGATAATAATAATAATAATAATAATAATAATAATAATAATAATAATAATAATAATAATAATAATAATAATAATAATAATAACAATAATAATAATAATGATAATGATAATAATAATAATAATAATAATAATAATAATAATAATAATAATAATAATAAGAATAATAATAATAATAATAATAATAATAATAATAATAATAATAATAATAATAATAATAATAATAATAATAATAATAATAATAATAATAATAATAATAATAATAATAATCCTTTATTTTTCCAGCTCCGATTTTCGACCACGAGTATCTCAACACAACCAAACCACTATGAATCCTAAAAAGATTGCACAACTGATGCTAATTTCTTGGTCCATGATGATCCGCAAGTTTTCCGACAGTTACGTCAAAATGAGGCGGAGGCATCGGCTGAGGTACCATGCTCCTATAAACATAAGAAGTTGCAAATTTCACCAACCACTGACCTTGAAAAATCTGACAAAAGCAAACAGATTTCACAGGAGTGGATGAACACAATTAAAGATTTTCTTTATTTACTTGTCTCATTTTGATCTCTCAAAAATCTGATTAAATATAGCTGTTCAGATCAACTCACCTAATAGTCCACAAAGACGACCTGTCTGCATGTTTGGGCCGGTTTACTCTATGAATGACTCTGGGGTTTTGTGTGTGGTTACATGGCCTCATCTGCTCTGAGAATATCACGCAAGGTGGAAGTGGTTGGGTTTGCCTCGGCTTCGATCATTTATACCTGTGGAGTTACATCAGCTTCGCTCAGGGACCAGGTTCGACACCAGCGCCTCTCTGCGACTTCATTTGACTGAGTTCCATCCTTCAAGTAGGCATATGCAGCTTCAAAAGTGCATCAAAGAAACAAGATTGAAAACTTCATTCAAAAAACATATTGAGTATTTTTGAAAATATTTCTTGAACATTTTAAGGACAGAAAATCAGGTCTTCTGATTGTTGTTAACATGCTGGGGAGAGATAGAGATAGAGAAAGAGGAACAGGGGTTGGGGGCGAGATAAAATAAAAGAGAGAGGGAGGAAGAGAGCAAGTCAGGTAGAAGAAAAAAAAGAGGGGGGGGGGGGGGGCGGGCAGAGAGGGGAGATTCATAGAGAGCATCTGAAGCAAAAAGAAGTCAAAATAATTTGGGGAAGAATGGGAAGGCATTGAAGGAAACAGGAGATAAATAGATAGCTAAAGACATATAGATAGATAGATAGATAGATAGATGTAAAGAAAAAAAAATATATTATATGTATCATATATATATATATATATATATAAAGAGAGAGAGATAGAGAGAGAGAGAGAAAGAGAGAGAGAGAGAGAGAGAGAGAGAGAGAGAGAGAGAGAGAGAGAGAGAGAGAGAGAGAGAGAGAGAGAGAGAGAGAGAGAGAGAGAGAGAGAGAGAGAGAGAGAGAGAGAGAGAGAGAGAGAGAGAGAGAGAAGTGTGTGTGAACAATCTGAGTTACACCGCGATTAAATTGTCCCACTGTTTAGTACCTGCTGTAACTATACTCAATTGTTGATAGATTCATGTTGTTTACAATGATTAAACTCTCAGTGCCATTTTGCCGTCATGTCCTATAACTACAGACCATTTGTCGATTAAGAGCCCCGGCCTTTTAACCTGATTACTTCCCCTAACAAACCGTTTAATTAGTAATGGCGGTTCGGATAGTTTTTACTGGGGAGCTCGGCGTTCAGGATCTAATGATGTTGGTTGATTGTAACATCAGTTGATTGGTTTCAGCCCAGTCCACCCTGAGCGGCAGTCACAGCGCTTGATGGAGCGGCAGACAATGAAGGTGATACTAGAAATAGTGGAGAAATCAAGGAAGGGATAGGAAATTACTTTGCATGGATTGACGACTCAGAAATCTGAAGAGTTTTACTTTTCATCATAGTTGTTACAATATCATAAGCCTACAAAAGAAAGATGCCACTGTCCTGATATCCTCCATTTGAGGGTAACGATCATCACAGCGATTGCATCAACTCGTCGAACCTGTATGTAGTTACAAATGGAAGCCACGGGGAGAGAGACTGGTGACTGTGGAAATATCCAATAAGCCGAGGCACTAAGTTCTCCAAAAGCTATACATTACTTTTTTAATCTTCAAACTTAAAAAAAAATTGAATTTGTTAATGATCTGATGTGAAAATCGCCAAATCAAGTTCAGGTTTCGAAAATTTTATCAAATTTCGAGACTTATACAGATTAAAGAAAACTTTGGTTGAACATGGAAATTATTTTCTTTTACAGATTTTAAGTCCTTTCTTGTCAGGGGAGATAACGACGTATGTGTGTAAGCATTCGGGATTTAGTGTTTTGTCGGTTTCTAAGAAAAGGTTCCGTGAAAAACTATTTGCATGTGCTGGTGCTTTTTTTTTTTGCTGTTGTGAAAACTACATGACAAGAAAAAAAAAATGAACTGGAATATCGCAAAAATGTTGCAAAAGATTAGCAAAAGGGGCTTCAAACATCATAAACAAAAACTTAAAAGGTTAAATTTTTTTTGGAGGACCAGCATTTGGTTAAAACGAAATACAAGGTATAAAAAGCCGATTGTTAGCGTCCTAATGAGGTTAATGGTTCTTCTTAATATTTAAAGAGGTTAAATTTTCCCCTAGTTCTTTATTGCATTTACCAGCTCAAAACGACGCGATGTTAACAACCCTTGGAGGGGTGAGGGACAGATCTATGCCTAGGAGGGTGAGGGACGGATCTATGCCTAGGAGGGGGAGGGACAGATCTATGCCTAGGAGTGGTGAGGGACAGATCTATGCCTAGGAGGGGTGAGGGACAGATCTATGTCTTGGAGGGGTGAGGGACAGATCTATGCCTAGGAGGGTGAGGGACAGATCTATGCCTTGGAGGGGTGAGGGACAGATCTATGCCTAGGAGGGTGAGGGACAGATCTATGCCTAGGAGGGGTGAGGGACAGATCTATGCCTAGGAGGAGGAGGGACAGATCTATGCCTAGGAGTGGTGAGGGACAGATCTATGCCTAGGAGGGGTGAGGGACAGATCTATGCCTAGGAGGGGGAGGGACAGATCTATGCCTAGGAGGGTGAGGGACAGATCTATGCCTAGGAGGGGTGAGGGACAGATCTATGCCTAGGAGGGGTGAGGGACAGATCTATGCCTAGGAGGGGTGAGGGACAGATCTATGCCTAGGAGGGTGAGGGACAGATCTATGCCTAGGAGGGGTGAGGGACAGATCTATGCCTAGGAGGGGTGAGGGACAGATCTATGCCTAGGAGGGGGAGGGACAGATCTATACCTAGGAGGGGGAGGAACAGATCTATGCCTAGGAGGGGTGAGGGACAGATCTATGCCTAGGAGGGGTGAGGGACAGATCTATGCCTAGGAGGGGGAGGAACAGATCTATGCCTAGGAGGGGGAGGAACAGATCTATGCCTAGGAGGGGGAGGGACAGATCTATACCTAGGAGGGGGAGGAACAGATCTATACCTAGGAGGGGGAGGAACAGATCTATATCTAGGAGGGTGAGGGACAGATCTATGCCTAGGAGGGGGAGGAACAGATCTATGCCTAGGAGGGGGAGGGACAGATCTATGCCTAGGAGTGGTGAGGGACAGATCTATGCCTAGGAGGGGGAGGGATAGATCTATGCCTAGGAGGGTGAGGGATAGATCTATGCCTAGGAGGGGGAGGGACAGATCTATGCCTAGGAGGGTGAGGGACAGATCTATGCCTAGGAGGGGGAGGGACAGATCTATGCCTAGCAGGGGGAGGGACAGATCTATGCCTAGGAGGGGGAAGGACAGATCTATGCCTAGGAGTGAGGAATTATCAATCACTTGTTGGAGACAACATTGATGTTTACCGAGTAAAAAGGTTATAGACTTTGGTTACGATGGAATTAAAATAAAAAAATGTTTGTTTTTGATTCCTGTATCAGCAGAAGAGCAAATTTAAATCTGTTATCATACTATGTTAATGTATTTCTTGATTGCTTTACGTGAATGATACATCTTAAGTTGGGCCTACACAGCAAAATGTAGTCCACCGCATGCAAGAAAGAACTGAAAGGACTGGGGTCAGGATCCTGAAATGAGCTCTGAAATATTTAGATTTTACCTCAAGGATATAGGATTAGAAGCTTTTATAGAACATAGACGTTTCTCAAACATTCTATCAAAGTAAAAGCACTATTTCAATAATCTTGAATCAAACACGCCTCCGAAACAGAGCTTCAGGTTTTCATATCTTACCACTTCAGAGGTTGCCATTAAAAAAGGCAATGTTGTATAAATGCAATGCAGGAGAATAGAATGAGGAAAAAAAGCAACAAAAAACCCCAAATCAAAACAGAGCAACCATAGTACACAACAACAACAAAACCAAATAAAAACAAAAGAAACAACAAAAAACAAAAAGTAACCCGGACGTATTTCCCTTGGCACACACTACTAAAACAAATTATTGGCAGTTCAAACATTTATTGATACCATTGAACTAATAACGGTTCTTTCCGAATTGGTAATTTAGACTGGCAAAACTGCGCCAGGTAGAGGTGACATTGAATGGCGCGGATCTGCTGTTGTTTACAGCCCGACGAATCCTAAAGCTTAGCAACACAATTCGGACAGCCACATTATTAAAACAAGATTTCGGTATCCGGATATAAAACTTTTCCCTAGTATTATTGTAATCGATGTTAACAGGTGCTCAAATGAAGGCAGGAACCGTAAAGATGAAAATTAGAAAAACGATCTGATTTTGACGTATTAAGTCTTTTCCTTTTTTAACTTTGTTTTTACTCAGAGCGGATTATCTGTGTGTGGAAACCCAGTTCTATCCTTTTAAGACATCTGATCTCATGTTGTCGATAAGAGAAAGGCCCATAGCGAATCGAAGATATCAATCTTTCATTTTAATTTTTGTTGGTTTGCCTTTCACACTAAAAGCAAACTACTCGTTTTATATAAGGTAATTGCCTCCACAAATACAGCTACTGAAATATGCTTTCTCAACCCTTCTCTCTCACTGTTTCTCTGTCAATCTATCTCTTTATTTCTCAATGAATGAAATTTTTGCCACAAGTACTCTAGCCTTTAAAATTTCTTATATTTTTGACTTTGTTTTATTTATTTGTTTTGATTGCTTAGCATTTTCAATCCCTCCCCTCCAAAATTCCATGTGTCTCAACACTGTAGACAAAACTGATTTTATGCTGAATCACCGCACTCAGATGGCATTCACATACAGCTTGACAAACCATCGAATATTAGACGAACAGAAAAAAAAAATAAAAAAGCGACGAAAAATTCTATTCCCTTATGTAAGTTTATGCTTTATTCTATCTTTCCTTTGTTTTGATGGTATTCATTTATTAAATTAGAGATCATCGATTGTCAAAGTCTTGTTATTGTTATCACCCCTGATTAGGTAATTGTGTTAGGGTTAAACAGGCAGGAAGAACGTGACGTCACACTCGGTTCAAACAATGTGACAACGAAAGGTGCCTGGCTTTATCGCCTCTAATCAACCACAACTGTCCCAGTCATGACGTAGCGAGTTTAAATCTCATTACGCTACGCCAAGCAGTAGCAAAATTGTCCATAACTTGGGGCAGATGAGCGACAATCACCAATGATTACTTTTGTTTAGGACCGATTTTAAAGGGAAGTGGCTTCTCTCTCTTTTGTCTTTTTCTTTGTAAGCAAATGGTTCTTGCGATTTAAATCATGATATTTTGAAAAAGCTATAAGCAAGGCTTCCTAAAATATATAGAGGCTAATTCACCGATATAAACAAAGTTTTGCATGTTTGAGTTATAGTAATCTATTTCTTTTAACTTTTGGACACACTTAGGACAGAATTGTACTCAGAACGCACTTATAATTCAGCCTATAGGCACAGACAACAAAACTTTCTAACTGTCCTAGCTCTGCCAAATATTTAAATGATATAGCTCATTCTTAACTTGCTGCAAAAGTTTGTTTACTTCGGGGATTTGACCTGTATGTATTTTAGGAAGCCTCGGCAATAAGCCAATCAAAATAAAATATTTTGCTAACATGAGAAACGACCAGAAATTTAGCACGAAAGAGCATAATGTAATTTGCATGTGTTCAAGATAAATTACTTGGTTCAGACTTCTCCTCCTGCCGTATTTCCTCCCTGTCGTCTCTCTTTGCCTCGTTCTCTCTTAAAAACTCTTTTTACCTTCTCGGTCTCTTAGAGTCTCTCTCTCTCTCTCTCTCTCTCTCTCTCTCTCTCTCTCTCTCTGTTTATATATATATATATATATATATATATATATATATATATATATATATATATATATATATATATACGCATATGTTGTCCGAGTTCTTAAAAATACTAAACATTTTGTGATAAGGTGTAGCATTTTCTAATTTAATTGTTCCGCCGTCTTATTGGACTTTCTTCAAAATTTTTAGATTTAAACCCTGGTTGTCCTAGGCTATAAAACATGTTGAAAAAAACATAAAAGACCAAATGTTTTCTTGTCAAACAAATACATCCAGAGTTAAGTTAGAGCTTAAATCCAGAATAAATTTAATACTCATTAATACTTATAATTATCTATAAGAAATGGAATTTCATAAAGAGTTATGATAAATTCTGCTTCATTGTCCTTGTTTTCACATCTATAGATCTGATAATACCGTTTACACCAAGGAATTTTGACTTCCAACTGCACTGATGCCACTCCCAATCTCAAGAAATGCGCAGACTTAGAATATATTCTCATACAATTAAAAATACCGAAATGGAGAGGAAAAGAAAGCTATTCTTCAACAAATCGGGCAGTAGGCAGAATTCATAACTTAAAACTAGATAACATAGCAGTTTGTGGAAATGCGTTTTGTATCTAGTAAGATTAACGTACGTCTGCCTACAGAAGTAAAATTCTTCAAGTCTTGACCTCCGATTATTTCCTACACAATCTTTTGTACAGTGTCCATGGGATTCAACCAGACAGGATAAAACCATATTCTTTACTCTTCAATTTTGTTCCTTTTCCTCACACCATTACACCCAACATGTAAGGTTACAAGACAGACACACAGGTCTAGTTGTGAAGATAAACTTTTCCTCACACCATTACACCCAACATGTAAGATTACAAGACAGACACACAGGTCTAGTTGTGAAGATAAACTTTTCCTCACACCATTACACCCAACATGTAAGGGTTACAAGACAGACACACAGGTCTAGTTGTGAAGATAAACTTTTCCTCACCCCATTACACCCAACATGTAAGGTTACAAGACAGACACACAGGTCTAGTTGTGAAGATAAACTTTTTTTGTCTAGCAGATGCAACACACCTCAAAGTTAACTAATTTAATGTTAAACTAGTTTAAGAGTCAGATTAGAGCTCGGTGGAAGACACAAGTTTCAAATTTTGTCGTACATAAGAATTCATGAAAGGGCGGAATAGCTATAGAAGGCCAATTGCATCTTGGCGAGGCATGAGCCACATTGCAAAACGTGATTGAACAATGATGTCAGCAACATAAGTGATGATTAATAGCAGGTCAGACTTTCTTTCCATCTCTCTATCTCTGTCTGACTCCTCTATTTCACTCTTTTTACACAGTTGCTCTCTTTTTATTTTAATTAATCTACTCGTATCTCTTTATTTTCATATCTCTCTCTCTCTCTCTCTCTCTCTCTCTCTCTCTCTCTCTCTCTCTCTCTCTCTCTCTCTCTCTCTCTCTCCCTCTTTCTCTTTCGTGTTTTTTTCTTCTCCACCGTCTTCCCTCTGTTTTCCTGTCTGTCAATATCTGTTTCTACTCAATCTTCTCACCTCTTCCCCCTTCCTCTCTCTTCCTCTCTCTCTCTCTCTCTCTCTCTCTCTCTCTCTCTCTCTCTCTCTCTCTCTTCTCTCTTTTTCCCGTTCTCTCTCTGGTGCTCTCTAACCGTGCTGTACATGCAGGGTGTAGCGCCCCGTCAGCCTGGGAGATTAGGAGTATTTATAGATTTGTTTGATTGGAAAGGTTGCTTGGTTGTTGATGTTGATGCATTGTGGTGTCTGTAAGATAGGTATCCACAATGTTTCTTTGTTTTGTAGGACAATCTTGTCTGCTGTGGCTAACTGGTCTATTGCGTGTCTGATACTTTGCCAGCCATGGGGCCCATGGCATCTACAATAAATTTTGTATCAACATATCGTAAGGATTTGAACCCAACAATTGTGGCGAATGTGTTGTTTCTAGTTTTTCCATATTTAAATAAAATATAGCTCCTGACCTACGAGCAATACTAAGGTTGCAAATTTTAATAATATTGAGAGGAGAAAATGGACTGGCTGTCAAGCTATCAACAAAACGAGAATATGACTTTAAATGTTTTTTCACCTCAGGTGCTGATTCCGTTATGTTTTCACCACTCACTTTAAAGCGCCAACTTAAATCTGTAGAATAGAAGAAAGCGATATACGACGAAACAAAGATAAGTTGACATATATCTATATATATGTATGAAAAAAAAAGTCAATATATTTTTCAAGTTACTTTTCTCCCTAGGAGAAGCTGCATGTCTCTTGGCAAGTAGATCAAGAGCTAAAGCACAGCACGAGTAAGTGTCTTTCCTAAAGGTTTAACATTTAGCCTAAAGCAACCTAAGGTGGACTTAAAAGTGGTTGACAGCAATAACCAAGTTTCCTTCATCAGCTATTTCCAGCTCTTGAACAATTTCATAAGGTATGCTTGATACTGTGCGTTCATTTCGCCAGGCTGCCTGCCTGTCTGCCCAACGGGAGCCTGATATAAGTAAAAAAAACCCACATGAGTTTACATTTGTTTATTATTTTTCTGCCCAAAATCCTGTTGGATGTCTTTGTGCTGTAAACGATAAACGATCAGTTTTCTGTGGACTTTTTTTAAACACTGGATTTGGTAAATCCTCCCACCCCCCAGCACGCATAAATATTGAACAGCTTTAACTTGATAGTATGATCTGCAGTTCTATTTATGACCATTATCTTGGATGAAAGTCGTTAAGGCATTCAATTTTGCCTGATGGAGGCTTAAAGAGTAAACAATAATTTTTGCAGTGAAAGGATCTAGGAGCATTTCTAACACTGAATCTGTTCAACACATATCCGTACCAGGTGTGAATGCTCGGCAAATTTAGCTCAATAGTAAAACCTTCAGCATTATTGTTACTGACCATTGCCTTGTGTAGCGATCTTCAGGTGAATTTGAGATTTTGCATTTATGTCTGCCCAATCTGATAGGTTTAGATGCAGCATCATGCGAAGCTGCTGAAACTTGACTCAAACATCCTCTGAGCAATCAGTAGTGTACATTGAGACAAAAGTTTAGAATTATTCAAATACAGCATTGCCTTCAGTCATACTCTTGAAGTTCTGGGGATGAAAGATGTCATTCTTATTCTCATTACGTAACGTGCTGCATCTGATATTCTCATAATAATTTGCATCCTTTGTGGATCCAATTTCCTTATTTGAAGAATGGCTTAGAGAGGAAAATGGACACTTGCCATCACATATGTTTGTAACACCGCGTATTGCTATATGTCAACCTACTCTGATCTCATATAAAATTATGACAATCAGGTTTACACAGCTAGTCTTGACCCGCGTCCACATTGTTGCAGAATATACAGGAAAGGCGCTCTCTCTCTCTCTCTCTCTCTCTCTCTCTCTCTCTCTCTCTCTCTCTCTCTCTCTCTCTCTCTCTCTCTCCTTTTTTCTTGGTTTTCGTTCAGCGGCTTTTCTCAATTCTTATCTCTGGCTGTGGTGCTAAGTCTATCTGTATGTCTATTTCTTTGCCTACCTGTTAATTTCTTATATCTACCTTTTCATTGGTGTGTCTATGTGTCTGTTTATCTCTCTCTCTCTCTCTCTCTCTCTCTCTCTCTCTCTCCCTCTCTCTCCCCTCCTCCACAGTATTGTTGTGATACATTGCAAAAGCAAATCAGTTTTTTCATTATACATTAATACATTTAAAAAAAATACTTGTGAGCAACACAGAACATTACTTACTGGGATTAAAACTTTCAATGGGTAATCACATACCAATTTTGTCTACAATGCAAATAATTTGCAGCATATAGTATCACAATGGTCATAAAAAGTGTCAACTCTCTTCAATGTATTTTGTTCATTTCCTAGAGAAAATCGTTAAAGAATTCTTGGTTATTGCTTTTTTAAGTTTTGTTTATCATATACATAATCATATTGAATATTTGTTTATTGGTGTTTCAATAATCCAGTGATTGCTGATCTTTTGTGACGATGTTTCCGTTGATGTTATGGTATCATATCAGATTTCAATGACAGCTGGTCTGTAGTCATCTCTTAGAGAGTCAAGTTTAAAGCTTCTGAATTAAGTTTTAGATGTTGTTTATGTAAATGCTAGTGTCCCATGAGAAAAGAACTTGAATGCTAGATTTTTATTCTTAACTCTGATCATTACAAAAAACTTTTTTTTTACCATACTAGAAGCTGAAATTAGCAAGTTTAAACTTCTATATAAACAGTGAAACCAATGTTCGTCCGCTGTAACTTTATTGAGGTGGCCTTCATCTAGAAATTTTCAATTATAAATGTAGATCTGCCATTGAAAAAAATGTAAACTAAAATACTGATCTACAAAGACTTTTCGTCAGCGCAATGAGCCATTTCCCTTCTGAAAAGGCTAAGATATACACAAATGTTGCGATATTTTAAGCGCATCTGTAAGTGCCACCATTTTATTGGCATTCTTCACTTTCCCACCATGCATGACAATTGTTTTTTCTTAACTGCATCCCAACAGCACGTGACTAACCTGCACTTACTAACTTGCATGTAACCTTATGCTGATACAATAGTGAATCTAAAAAGATGTGCCCATTCACGTAATAGAATAGTGAAACAATTTGTTTCCTTTTTAAAATTTTTATTTGAAGGCCTGAGTAGATGTATAGAGCCTAATCAATATCATAATTATGTTGCACACCATCACTTTTGTCAGTTTCTGGTTTTTTATCTGTAGAGGATTGTGGTTGAGCTTTTGGCTTATGGTCATTTCTCACACTGTGTCCTCTTTTCTAAATGAGATTTTATTGTCAAGTGAGCTGCTGCTGCTAATTTGTCATCCTGTAAAATTGCCTTGTTTAGTCGCTTGAAGCAGCCAGTTTTTTAATCATATCGTTCTGTCGTGAAAAAAATGTAGTATTCCATTTTTTGTTTCTAAAATTAAACTGCTCAGCTAAGGAAGTATTGGGTCTTGGTTTCACAATAAAAGCAAGAAAAAGGTTGATTGTATTTGTTGGTCAGCACTGAGTTAGTTTTTTTTCGGGGGATCACTTTTCTTTCCCATTTAGTTATCAAGGTTTTTAGTGACACTTTTCCTTACGCTTAGACCAGATAGTGTCTAGCTTTCATATGATTGTCTGGGTATAGTCTGGCTTTATTGGTGCGGTAGGGAGAAAACAAGTAAGGGTGAATTCACTTTCTATCATCTCCTGTTTTCGACCTGTTTGTGATTATTCAAAGCAATTTTTGGCACTTTTTTCTTTCAACCATACATTATTCTTGATTCTTCTATAAATATGCAAGTGAATGAAAATGTGCAATACCATTAAAACCGATTTTATTTCCTTACAAATGTGTTAACCTGGTCATTGAATGGTGGGCATTGAATGTGATACAGCCTCTCTGGAGATCGTAAAGAGTAATGTACAGAATCATCATATAGCTCACTCACTAAACTTTAAAATTTATTCTATGAAAATCAAGAATTCATTACTATCAAAGTTGGTTGCACAGAGGTTTTTCTGTGATTTCCAAGCTCACACTATAACCATGAGTGATTAAGATGCCAGTTCGTTACGTTTCTTTGCTGGTGTGTTAGTTGCGGTCTCACATGATTAGTAGTCTTCCCTGCATTACATAAAACACATCTGTGAGACAGCCGTTTTGGTGAAGCTATATCATGATATTGGAAAGAGAAATTAACTGCAAGATAATCTCCGTACATGGAGAAGAGTAATATTACATTTTCTGTTATTTAAAAAAATAGCAGTCCTATCACAAGACTTAACAGCAGCGTAAAAGTCTCCGATTGTAGTGGCGACGACAAGAATCCAACAAGACGTCGCATTTTGGTGTGTGAGTAATCATTTGTATTCCTCTGCTATAAACAACAGTCGCTTAGAAAGAGGGTAGTTTGTGAATTAGCTATCCGTGGTTACTTAGGACCATTTTGCATTTTTTCCGCATGAACTTCAAATGCATCAAATTCAAAAGACATAACAGTGTGTAATTTTCCTTTTAAATTTACATGTTTTTGTCCATTTTTTCCCAATCCCCAAGAGTCTACCCAGACATCTCATAATAAATTCCCAGTCCCCATTTTCTCTATCTCTGTCTCTGTCTCTCTCTGTCTCTCTCTCTCTCTCTCTCTCTCTCTCTCTCTCTCTCTCTCTCTCTCTCTCTCTCTCTCTTAGTTTTTCCTTTTTATTACATTACCTTCCTTTAACGGACACTGGATATTGCTGAAGCAATGCGCCCTGACATAGAGTCCTCAAGAGTCCATGAGAAATGAGGTGCGAATTCTAGAATGACCTTCTGAAGGTACCAGACACTTAATATCCATGTAAGATTAACTTGTTTTACATCTAAATGGCTTAATTTCTGACTACACTAAATATTTTTTAAGAAACGTTTTTGAAGCCTAAAAAATCATTTAAATGCTACTGTGTGGAAGGTAAGTGCTGGTTTGAACTGTACTTTAGAACATAATGAAGGCTGACAATGTTTGCTGTCAAAATGATTATAAAGAAAGATTTAAAAAAAAAACAATCGCATAATTATGCCCTTGTAATCAGAGGAGATTGTTTGGCAAATCAGTTGTAGTGACCATTCTTTTAAATACCTTGTGAATGGGTAATTTTATTATGATATCCCTCATGTTTTGTCTCTTCAAAGGTTCAGTATACTTTACTAGCCAGAATAATTCATGAAATATTAAGGATGGTGTTCAAAAGTATTAAAAAACCAGCAATATTTACAACAGCTGTAAAAATTTATTTATATGAATTGCATTTTTACTCCTATAGCAAATATCTTAAGCACATCAACTAAGACATTTGTTCTTTTACCAGCTTTCCAAATCCTGATTTTTATTTTGACATCCCTCATTTTCTATTCCCCTTAACTTTTCAACTTGACCTTGATCCTGTAATGGGCACCAGAGAAGCCAGCTAAATAATCCTCAACCACCAGTCAGCAAACAATAAAAACGGTGCTGAGAAGGAATCCACAGGCAGACTTCTGCAGACAAAGAAGAGAAGAGATAAGGAAGGAACCATTATTATTATTAAATTCAAAAGAAGAAAAACTTTAACTAGAAAGCTTATTCTATGTGTAAACATTGCTTCAGTGGTATGAATACTTTTTCATTTTTGCATAATGTGGTATGTGTTTGTGTATTGTTAAGAACGAGATACCATTAAATACATGACAAATATAACTATCCTAATTCCAAGACCAGCATGAACTTACATTTACAAATTAAACATGTATTCTTTTTCAATAAATTTTCCAACAATTTTAGGAGCACTCAAGTGAATTCACTTTTTAAAATCTCCATCATATTTTTATTTTTATTTTCATCTTGTTACTTCACTATGGACTCACCCGATCATCTGTAAGCAATGCTGTATCATCACAAGGAACTTCAACCACAATGAAAGGACATAACCACTTAAGTTTTATATGATGGATGCTCTGAGAAAAATAAGTTGACACTAATATTGGTCTTACCCCTTCCCTCTTTCTCTTTTCTTTTTACGCTGAATTAACCTTCCTGTATTGGGTATCAGATGTAGTTATCCGGCTGGCTTTGAAAGAAACAGTCCTTAACAGCACAAGAGATGCCTGGAGTTCAAGTTCTAGACTGTTTGGCTGAAGGTACATGCCTAATGTCCATGTAAGTTTCATTTGTGTTACGTCTGAATAGCTAAATTTCTCCTATCTGAAATATTTAAAAATAGTGATTTTTTAAGCTACAGTATTTATTGAAAGACCGCCGTGTTAAATTTCAATGCAGATAATAAAATGCCCTGTAAAAAAAAATTGAAAAAGTTAGCAGTAAAAATGTAGCCTTTTAATTTATTCTTTGTACAACCAGAGGAAATAATTTGGCTCATCAGTTCCAAAGAACATTCTTTAGCAAGTTCTCTGATTATTTAATTTTATCTTCTGCCCCTCTTCCCCTTATCGTCTTATCATGAGCTTCACGCCTATCCACAAGAAGGCCTGAGTGGAGAGAGCTGTTATGTATGGAAATATTGGATTTGTGAGACAACGTCATGGACTTCAAAGGTAAAAAAAAGTTAGGCTAAAAACACAAGTATTTGGTTGAACACTTTATTGGTTAAACAATTGATTTCATGGCACTAGAGATATTATTGATTCTATGCTTCAGACTTATGTAAAGTTTAGAAAATAGGTCTGTCAAATGTAGCAATACAGATTCCTAGACCCAGCTAGACTCTAATCCAATATTATCACCAACGCAACATGACTCTTTAATGAATTATATTTATTTTTTTTCACTTAAGTGCTTCAACTTTCTAGCAATTTATCTAGCACTTCATTGAACATTCGCTTGTAAATTTTTATGCTTATCTTTATTTTCTTACACCTAAGCATTTCAACAAATTTATAAGTTTTTCCTGAGCATTGCAACTAAGATAATAGACCATAAAGCGGTCACTAATTGCTTTCCCGCCCTCCTTTCTCTCCTCTTTCTATCCCTCTCTTATCCTTTTTTGTGTCATATTTAGTTCCTTTAATACACCACAGGGCTTGAAGGATCCAAATAGCTTTGAAAGAGAAGGTTTTCAATAACCCAAGAGAGATATCTGGAGCTCAAGTTGTACAGACTTACTGAAGATGCCCCAAGATAGAGAAATGCTCACTATCCAAGTAAAGTTCACTTTTAGTAGATCTTAACGGTTAAGTTGACGGCTGAATTGAACGATTTAATCGAAAAAGTTTTGACAATAGTTTTAAGCTTCAGTTTTCTTTTAAAGAATGTGAAATTTCAATGATGATATCAAAAGCTTCTTAAAGAAATGTGATATTTGTAATAAAAGGAATTATTCATAGATGTAAAATTATGGGGATATAAATTATGCTCTTAGACACAGAGCAAATATTTAAACACATATACTAAGACTTTCATTCTTTTATCAGTTTTCTGATCACTTAATAATATTTTGATCTCCCTCCTGTCTCTGTTCCCTTGACACTCAATTTGACCTTGATCCTGTTGCGGATATCAAGGAAGAGAGCTGAATAAATCTTGGATCATTGATAAGAAGATCCATCTATCAACCAAAAATGGTGACAAGAACTCTAGCGGAGAGAGGTAATACAGAAAAAAACATGAGACCTGTAAGATTGTTATATGATGGATGCTTTAGCAGTAATCAGTGGGTAATAGTTGCTTTTCCCTGAGTTCTACCTCTCTCTCTCTCTCTCTCTCTCTCTCTCTCTCTCTCTCTCTCTCTCTCTCTCTCTCTCTCGCATATTGAATCTTGAGACCAGCTTTTCAGATTGATCACCTGAGTCAATAAAGATCCCACCCATTACAAGAACAACAGTTTTCGTTTTCTAAATTATGTTAGACTTGATTGTAAATAATCACTATTAAGTTGTCTTTAGTAACTTTCTACTGGCAGATGGTTTATAGGTCAGTAAATTTCTTCAGTCATGACTTTTTTTTAAGTCTAGATAAGAATCTTCCATAGCTTTTATATCCCTAATCCCTAAGCAATATTTCATTTTGCAAATTGTTGCATATCCATCTTTGACGCACAAGTTGGTCTTGTAAACAATTTAAAATTTCCAGCAATGCGATTAGTGCATTTAGGCTGAATTTTATATCAATTTACTGTAGGCGTTTGAATCCAATAAATGGTGATGAATATGCTTTTCTAGTTTTTCCATATTTTTGAGAAACTATAATTCTTTACCTAGGCTCTATGCTAAGGTAAGCAAAAGCTGAAAGGTTTTAGTTTCAAGCCACTGTACTATCCATGAACCAAATAAGTTTCTGAGAATTACAAAAGTTTGCTTTTTCTTCATGTCAGGTGGTGCTGTGCTGATTCTGTAATGTTTTGACCACGTGCCCCTGAACACCATAAATTAATCTGCAGGCTGGAGCAACTATTTAGATATGATTGAGAGGACAAGTTGGATAGAAACGGAGATTTGTTTCAAAAATTAAGTCAATATATTTTTAAGGTAACTTGTCTTCTTGTAAGAAGCTGCAGGTCCCTTGGCTGGTAGATCTGGATCTGTAACACAGCATTGGTAAATATTTCTCCTGTAGGTTATTAACGAGCCCAAATCAAGCCAAGGCAGGCTTGAAAATGATTGATAGTAATATTTGATTTTCCTTATCAGCTATTTTTTGCTTGATGGTGGCAAGTTTGATGTTGAATTTGAAACCATTGCACAATTTTATACGCTATTTGATTTTAAGATCATTCACTTCAGCAGCTCGCCTGCTTGACAGGAACCAGAACAAAAAGTGTTTACATTAAATTTTGTATTTTGTTTTTCTTGGATAGAGCCTGATAGAAGGGTTAGTACTGTTGTATAGTCATTTAGGTATTGGACAAATATTGTATTGTAGCTGTACATTGGTATATGTTTAAGCACCAAGGTGATTCTCAAAAACTAACTCAAATGTGTTTACCTAGATTTACTTCTTTAAGCTTAACTCTTAAGTCCCATCTTTCCCATAGAAAGTTAATCCGTTCAGTTTGCCTTATGAAGGCTCAAGTGGCAAATGATCAATTTTCTGTGAATGGACCATTTCTAACTCTGATTTGGTTACCCCCCTCCCCACACATGTAAATATTAGGTAGGTCTAGCTTGATAATAAGACCTGCACTATTATTGTTAATGACCATTGCCATATATGAAAGATGCTGATCTGTTCAGTTTTGCCTGATGAAGGCTCTATGTACGATAAGATTTTTTTGTCTACAGATTATTTCTAACATTGAATTTATCTTACACCATTCTTACCTGGTGTGAATACTGGCCAAATTAAGCTCAATAGGAAAGTCTGCAATACAACTTTTTTTAGCTGAACTTTGCATTGTGGTGCAATCCACGAGTGAGTTTGGACATCTCACTTTTTTAATTGTGCCCGATCTGAAAATGTTATTTTGAGAATCATCCGAAAATGATAGAACTATAGATCTTTATAGAGGAAATTTTGCTGATGTAATCCTTTTTCAAATCAATACATTGAGACAAAAGCTAAGAATTATTCAAGCAATGCTTTGATTCCCATCCTTTTAATTTTTAGGGTTGAAAAATGTACTATACTCATTCCATTTTACCCAGGCATCTTTTATTTTCGAACAGGAGATAATATGCAACAAAACATTCTGCTCATGATAGCCTCCCTTAGCATCTCCTTTTCCTTATTTGAAGTAAGGGGTGGACATTTCAATTTGTTGTAGGCCGACCTGTCTATCTTTGTGTCTCTGTCTTTATCCTTCTCTTCCTCTCTCGCTCTCTTTTACTCATACTTGTAAGAACACTGAGAATATTTTCTGTGAAATAAAGTTCGATAAGCCTTTCTTCTGCATGCAATGGGCCGCACGATTATGACTTTGTGTTCTCCGATGATTACAGTTGAAAAGACAACTGATATTTAATAAACCTAACTACTTACATTTTGTACACTTTGTTATCGAACCACTCTTGTGATCATAGATCTGCAGCATTGTAATTTTAAATGACAACTTGTCTATGACATCCAGCTAAAAATGTTGGATCACGAAGAAAGTTTTCAGTTTTTAATATGAGGAGAGGTCACAGTAAAAGCGCACTATGAAATCTGTGATTAAAGCTCTAAAAACAATACACCAAGTTTGTCTACAATGTGAGGACGTATTACTGCATTTAATATGGCCCTTGTCATTAAAAACATCAACTCTTCAGTGTATTTTGTTCACTTCCTAAAAAAAGCAATGGAATTTTTTTGGATGATTTTTATCAAATTTGTTTTTCTTCATATTCATAATAATATTGAATATGTTTCTTGCTGTACAATGATTCAGTGGTTGGTGATCTTTTGTGGCAGTGTTTCTGTCGCTGTTTTGGTATTGGATTTCAATGATAGCTGGTCATCCCTTAGAGAGGCAAGTTAAAAGTTTATTTAAACTAGTTTTTGTTGGCGTTTATGCATATGGTTGTATCCCATGAGAAATGAGCTTGAGAGCTAGACTTTCAGCCTTAACTCTGATCATTACATCGAAGTTTAAGTTTTTCCCTGCAAGAGTATTATGCATAGTCAAACCGATATTTATTCACCTTAACTTGATTAGGGTGAGATGGCCTTCTTCTAGAAACTCTGAAAAAAAAATGAATGTTAACAAAAATACTATTGTCGGGAGTGATAACCATAAATAGTGTTTTCATATATTGCGGTGCTTATTTCACAAAATACGAAAAAGTACAATAGAAATAAGACCAACCATGCTCATTTAACCCCTAGATATTTAAAAGCAGATCCCCAACTGATGCTCCCCTAATACTGTGGACAGCCTTTATCAACAACAAAAGAACAAATAAATCCAAGTATAGCTTTTTAGCGTCCCTAATGAAAAAACCCTCAACTTGTTAGTGGAAGTTCATGGTGAAAGGAAAATGGGATAAAAAATGGTACCGCTGCAACTATTAAGGGTTTTAGCAATATATTTTAGCTCAAATCATTCCATAATTTAGATCAGACGTAAATTTATTTTATTCAGACTTTGGAACCCTAGTCATAATACATTTTTTCTGCAAAAATTCAATATTTTTATTCTAATAAACCATTGTTGAAAAGGTTAGCTTCGAGAGGTAAGTTTCAGAATTAAAAGCACAAAAAGAATAGGGGACTCAACTTGTCCAGAGCAGAGTAAAAAAATTGGCATGATAATTACCTGGGCAGTTGCTGGTGTAGACGAAAAGTAAAATTATTATAAGATTTGGTTCAAAGCTTTTGCCTGAATCATCTAACTCTAGTGTTTTAGATCATTATGTTGAATAGCTTGATGTTTTTTGTACTTGGTGTGAATTCAAAATGCAGGTTGTACCTTTTTTGCATATTTTAATTTCTAATACATTAATGTGCTACAATCTAGTAATTAAGTTCATATTCTTGCCATTTATTACCTATTATAATCATGAAAATGGCAATCTTTGTTAATTTGTTTCAATTCATAAAAAATATAATTATGATTAATTAAGAATAAAATAGACAGGAAAATTGTATTTAGTATAAATTAGATTAAGATTTTAAGTTCATATGCAATTTGTACATTTTTTTTTCTATGTATTCCAGGAACTGATGTTCTTTAGTTTCTAAGGGTGCTTAATTAATTTATCATCCTCTGCCACTAACATTATTGAAATATGATTGTGATATTGAAAATGTTCAGTGATACATTTGTGAGAGCAAGATACCAGTTTGTATACTGTTCATCATCAAGCTTTTGATTAATTAGCAAGGATTTAATGGCATCTTTTAAAGCAACTTTGGCACTTCAGAGGTGGCTGAGTCAGGGGTCTTATCTTGGAAGTTTAAATGAAGGAAAGATTATCTAAAAGTGGTAGAGAACTTTTCACTCATTTCAGGGGTATAAAATCCAAAGTGTTTTTGCTGACGGAATTGGGTCCAAAGTTGCCTGTTTGAACTTACATTGAACCATGGGGGTTTAGAATTTGAACAGCAACAACAAACTTGTGGAAACTGTTCTTTAAGATATGAAAATAGAATCTAAAACTATTCTTAATTTACTTCTGCTTTCAAAATAAACTTGATTTGTACAAACGTGCTAAACATTTGGGACCATAACGGCTTTTGAGTTATGTTTCAATTAGTACCAATCAAATAAGTATAATTTGCTTTAAATCTATTTTTACAACAAAATATTTACGACTCTGACATGAACAAAATGATTCCATTCAAGCTTAAAAGGGAGAAAAAAAATTTCAATCTTCTATAGAAATGAGACCTAAAGATTTAAACTGAGAAATTCTTCACAAAAATCAAAATGAAATATTGTCTGTGAGTAGGTCAGAATGAGTCTCTGGTTATCTTAATATTAGGATTGGTATGAGATTTTGAAATGTTCAAATCTCTTGTTCTATTGAATTATTTTGATGCCAAAAAGACTATTCGCCTGGAATCATGGATGGTTTTTATTGAGGCAAGGTAGCTCAGTCAGTACATTATTTGTCTGACAATTAAGTTTCAAGTTTGATCCTGGCCTGGACAATATTAATCCATCTCGCCAACCCTTTCTTTGGCTTGATGGAAAGCTACCGATATTGGTATATGGCTTTTTGGGTAAGATTTAAGACAAGTATATCTGTGTAGAAAGCTAGAACAGAACATGAATCTTTGTCAATGATAAATTTGCTACATGCATGGATTCTAGTGTTATGTTTACATATTATTCTATTTAACTTGGTTACCCTTCGTCTACAGAATGTGTTTTAAATTTTATTAGACGAAGAAGTTGTAATTATTTGATTTACCCATAACATGTATTTGTTTAATTTTAAGTTAGTTTCATGTATTATGGTTTATTTAGTAAGCCCAAGATCGTTTTCACTTAGCCATTGTATATATGATGAGGAAGACATCTCACGTGTAACGCATGTGAAATACGTTTGTTTATTCTTATGATTTTTCTCTCTACCCAAAGTCTATATTTCGTTTTCAAAGCCCACTCTGATGATAAGTTTTAATGACCTCATCTTTTCAGACAAACCATGCCAGGCTTCGCTTTTTTGCATAAATAAAAGTAAGAGATTGCTATGTTTATGGACTATATCAAACAAAGAATTGAAGATTATATTTGCTTCATGTAATCTTAACAATGTCCAATATGTTTTTGAGCATAGACATGTGTCCGTGCACTGTCTGGTTCAATTTTTTTCTTACAGAGATGAATGCATTTTATTGTTTTACTTTCTCAGACATGACTTGTTGGGTGACGTTTTTGTTCCCGGCATGTTTTAAAAACAATGTTAATGATTGCAACTGTAATTGAAAACTTTGAAAAATATTTTGTCTTCTGTTTTTAGTCCCTTATGGTTATTTCATGCATTTGAACAAAAAAGGCTTGGGATCATTATCCTGTGAACAGAAATAATAAAGAGGAAAAATACGCAATACTTTACGCTGCCGAAGACCCTATCCAATGTTTAAAGTATTTCAAATTTTATTTTATAGAAATGTTCAGAAAAAACTGAAGATGTAGAAGAAAAGTGACGAGTGAGTAAGAGAGATGAGGATTACACTTGTTTTCTGTAAACATGATAAAAGAAACTTAACTTAATATGGATCGGATGTCTATATATTTTGATAAGTCCTTGTTGAATACTCTCGTTTCAAACTTTACAAAATGCTTTTGAAGTAGAAACAGCTTCATATCCGCGACGACTCAAACAGTAGACTAGAAAGTCCACACATAAGCTACATCAATCAGTCCATATCAAAAGATAAACCATCTAGTAATTGTGATTGTGGACTTGTTTCAAGTAAAACCAAGAGATTTTGAACTAATCTTGTCCCCTTAACGTGCTTATTGTCTTGCATGCAATGTAGGCGTTGTTTAGATGTCTGTACAAACATCTCAACTTCGTGTTAGATTAACAGTACCTGAAGGATTATTTTTTTGTCATTTACAACTTAGTTATAAATCCACTTTTAATAATGTGAATTCGACTTTGCATACTTTTTTTAGTTTTATCATTATGTGCTAGGTAGCTCAGTCGTTAGAGCTCTGGTCTCACAATATGGCCCACTCTGGCTGAGTCTAGTGCTGGTTTGTCATCAAGTTGGTTCTATTTCCAAAATTATTTTAATATTGCTGATTGTTTATCTCAAAGCAATCTATGCACATGCACCCTTCCCTGAATTTGTATAATTTTGGTTTAAATGACTAATGTACCTAAAACTGGTAATTTATTTTGCTCTTTTATGTTGTCTCTTAATTGTGAACGGAGATCCAATATAATTCTAGTGTAAAATTGAAATTTTGATATTGTGCAATAAAACACTGATTTTGTGTCTACATCTTTCTTTGTATTTTTCATTAAAGATATAATATTAGGACAAGGGGGGAAAAATTTTGCAACTCTGTAATTAAGCAGGAGTGATAGTTTGCTCGAATTATTGAATGTATATTGATTATTCTTCATTTTGAGTTATGGATTCCTTTTTGGAATAAACAAAAATCCAT
>JAWDGP010001056.1:382500-440000 GCA_033675545.1 Elysia crispata | reverse complement strand
ACTTGGTTCTGGACTTCTGGGCATCACTTTTTACTGGAAAAGGGAGAGAAATGGTATTTATCCTTCAGCACAGTTTAAATAAAAGAGTTGCGTCTCCTGAGTTATTCATCAATTCAAAATCTGATTATCACCAAACGACCTTGAGGCAACTTTTTGGAAAAGCCTATAATTTAGGAGCCCCTTAGAGGGATTAACCGGAAATGGGGCAGTTTTCCGGTCAGCCGGAAATTACGCTAATGGTCCTCGGACAGAGCAGGAATTTCATTCAGTGCCATTTTGTGCAAGATCACAAACTGGTAGTTGATTGCTGAGCGCCGTTCGCATAGTACATCTAAGAAGGTAGATCTGTTCGCATAAATTTATCATAATATGAGGTTTTTTTTTTTCAGAAGCAGAGGGTATAGAAAAAACCCCCATTATTTTAAAGTTTATATCTAGGGATGTAAATAAGATTTCATCAAATTACGTTTATAAAGTTATGAAATATTGCCTTGCTTAATATAAAAATAGATTGTCTTTTCTAGACTTTAAGCCATTTTGAGATGTTAATACCTGGTGGCATGCTTTAAAAGATATCTCTCTCTCTCTCTCTCTCTCTCTCTCTCTCTCTCTCTCTCTCTCCATTTATATAGATAAATAATGGAATGTTAGAAAGATAGTTGGATAAGATAAATAGAAAACAGATAAACCAAACCAAATGATCGATATATAGATAAATAGAAAGGGTGACAGATAGATGTAAAATTGATAGAGAGTAAGCTTACAAAGATAAGTGATAACCAGGTAGGTTTGGGATATATTAGTTCGATGGTTTTCAAATGGAGTATCTCTACGGTTCAATTTTATCAAACGTACGCAAGTCTCACATTCTTTTGCTAAAAGGGGTGGATTTGAACAAATCGTTTACCTGGCAAGAGGTTGCGTTGACATTGCAACAAGTCATGTCTCCCGCGGAAAAAAATAAATCTCTGCCCTTTTGTCGAACTCAATAGAAATACTGCGTACGCCAAGCTGTCTCATAAACTGCTCAAGTGATGGGAGAATAGCGAGGCTTGGAGTATAGGGAATAAATACTTCAGAGCTATAATGGCTATGTCTAAATTAACCCTTTGAAGATGTATGTTATTTATTAAAACAGCTCACTAGCTAAACAGAAGTGGTAGTTGTTCTAATGGAATTGAATTGCACTGACCTGCAAAGGGTAAAAAATGCAGAGACCTTGACTAACTTAGATCTTATTTACGGCAAGATTCTGATTCCATTGCCTATGACAAGATAAAATTACATAAGCTATGGAATATAGAAAGTACACACCATGAAATTCAAAGAATTCAAGCGATCTAAATTGAGACAATAATTCTTAGCGCTCTGCTCATGCGTCAAAGCTTCGCTAGACTAGCCATAAAACCTTATGAATCTAGAAGAATATCTAAATCTATAATTACTTGATGTTAAGGGTTGTTCTTTCAAACATGAAAATGTGAAGGCATAAGAAAGATCAAGATTTAGACTTTTTTTTAACTCAACACACTTTTCAAAAAGTTAAAAGAAACCGCTCCTCCCCCCCTTTTTATTACACTTGCCGCTTCCTTGCTCTCACAATCTCTCTCTCTCTCTCTCTCTCTCTCTCTCTCTCTCTCTCTCTCTCTCTCTCTCTCTTTCTCTCTTGCCTCCCCCTCTCTATCTTTTTCTTCCTCGTCTTCTGTCTGTTCTATTCTCTCTCTCTTTTTTATGTTTTCCTAATCACGCTATATTTTTGTCCATCAAATAACTTTCGTTCAGCTCTCCTCCTTTTCTTTCTCGCCCCTTCTTTCACTTTCATGTCAACTCTGTGTCTATCCTCCGCCCCCGTTCTTTGAGGTTCTCTTCTCTATTTTCGAAGTCCTTTTTTCTTGTTTTATTTTTTACTTTTCTTTTATAATTCTCTTTTGTCTTTCTTCTTCTCCTCGCCTCTCCTAGTCCTGTCTTTGTATGGGTAAGCCTCTTCTCTCAATTTTTCTTATGTATTTCAGTTGTCCTAGTGTGAAAAGTGGGCTTAGAAGGGGTTCCGATTTTTATTTAAGAGATTAAAGATGTTTATCTTTGATTCTTTTCTATCTCGTAAAAAGCCAAAAAGAAAGAATCAATGTTCTGAATTTGGCATTTTTAAATCTTTTTGATGCAAAACAACAGTCAAACTCAAAGTTTCGGTCTGTCTGCCTATCTGTCATCCCCCCCCCCCCCATCCTTTCTCTCTCTCTCTCTCTCTCTCCAACTATTGCTATCTACCTGTTCCACTCACTATGTCTTCTCCCATTCTTGCGGCTCCAATAACTTCGGTTTAGAACATCAGTCTTAGTATGACCAGACAGCTCAACTGCGACAAATGTTTAAGTGGGGTTTCCACCAACTTAGCCCTACCCTGCTACAGCAGCGCTCAAAATGGCCATGTCATGCTGTGCTAGGTACAGTATGATTCACTCATTGCATTTTAGTAAACATTATTAACGAACTTTTGTATGCTATTGTGTTTACTAAAAAACCCTGCTTTATTAATTTTTTTTTATCTGGAATTCTTGAAGGGTATCTCAGCCGTTTGTCTATCGGAGTATTTGATGATAGTCACGTGTGCTACTTGTTAATAATATTTTTAGTTCACATTTTTCGGCAAAATTGTGAATATTTGCAAATGCTATTTAATGTTTTGCTATTTTTGTTTCTCTATTTTTCTACATACTACCTTTTTAAATTATTTATTTCATTATTGCAGTCACTCATTAACTGTTTAAAAAGTGCTCACAACTAGCAGATATTACTACTACAAGAATTACAAACATTAGTAGAAAGGTTTGGAAACTTTCTTATGGTTTGCCCTGAAAAAAATACCACCTAACAAGAAAGATCAGCAGCAGTTTGTTTAATTGCCCGATAAAGTTCGTTCCCAACACAGTGACCTTAGTCGATTCTTGCGTGTTTTGTTGGGTGCCGTCAAGTAGGGGGGAACTGGCAAGATCAGACTCCAATCTCCCCTACTGACGGTGCATCTGACAAATTTCCGTAGAACCGTCAGTAGTTGTTTTTAACGCTTTCCTGTCTATTTTTTTTTTTAATCTATGAGTCAGTTGACTTTATCATTTGTGGCTGCTTTCATTGCACATTTTGTAAAGAAGAATTCTAATTTGACTCGTTTCAAAATATTTAAACATGTCCTATTAGAAACAAGTTCAATCTATCTTCAAGCTACGGTATGTCTATAGAGACCTTTGAAATACCGTCTTGACCTGTGTTCTGCGCACCAACCCACCAACCCACCAACCACAGCTTACAAATGAGTGCTATAGAGAAACACAAGTGTATATCGGATGATATTTGGAAAAGTCTCTCTTGGCAAGTAACTCACTGAAAGCTTACCTGTCGTCCTTCATTGAGTGCGGGTTTCTATTTCAGTCCACCAGCATAGGATAATTGTGATTCACCATTGTAACTGGTTCAACCTAGGTATTGCCACTTTGTTTAGTGATAACTTTCATCAATAATAATTGTATAAAAAAGTGCAGTTTACACTTCTTTCGCAGATTTTTCTTTATCAATAAAAGGAAAGTTTAATCGTTTGGAGAAAGTACAATAAAGATCAGAACAAATCATTGCACTAATTTGTAAACCTAAAGAAAGGTTTAAAATAATTACCTTCATTAAAGATATTACCCCCTCAAATCAGTCTTGACCTATATTAATATGATCGCACGTAAGTGAGGCAAGTATAGAAGAGATGAATCACTTGAATTTTGGCACTGCCCACCCTCATGAGCTCAAATGTATTTGGTGTAAAAAATAATAGTGGAAGGACTTCGTACGTAGGAAATCTCCCTTTTCAGGGCAATGCTTAGTTGTATACCGCCATCATTTCAAAATTTGCTTTCTCTCTTTCAAATCGAACCAATACCAGATCAAAACCTAAATGAAATAGTTATTTGTTTCGCTCATGCAAAAGTTTTGTTAACATTTTGGACCAGTTAGCCTGTGATAACATAGAAAGACCACCTGGCATGAATGTCTTTGACCTAAAAAACCAGCAACATGATTGCAGTAGAGCTAGGCTCGCCCTCCTCGTTTCCTTGTTGTTGTTGTTGTTGTTGTTGTTGTTGTTGTTGTTGTTGTTGTTGTTGTTGTTGTTGTTGTTGTTGTTGTTGTTGTTCTTCTTCTTCTTCTTCTTCTTCTTCTTCTTCTTCTTCTTCTTCTTCTTCTTCTTCTTCTTCTTCTTCTTCTTCTTCTTCTTCTTTTTCTTCTTCTTCTTCTTCTTTTTCTTTTCGCGTTTCTTTTGCTTCTATTTGCCCCAGAGTAATGTTACCTCAATAAATTAACTATAAAATCTTTTCCATCTCATTCGTCAGTTCAAACTTTCCGTTCTTTTAATACTGTCAAGCCGGTCTGGTGCAATACCATTGGCGAGTTCTTTTGGCTGGCCAGGATCACCGGACCATTGGTTCTGTTCTCCACTGGTCAAGGAAGTGTCTTGAGTATGGACGAACAGGAGGCTTGACCAGTCCCTTAACAGGGCTTTCATGTTGGTTTAACCCAATTTCTCCCTCCCGTTTTCTCCTGGTTTTAGAAGTTGTCTGCGGAGGATTTCCTGTCTTTTCTTTTCTTCTGTTGAATAAAAATTAATTTAGTCAAGACAAAGAGCCACATCTCCTTTTTCTTTGAAAAAAAAAAAAAAAAAGAATTTGCCAGGATATATACGTGGGTCTAGGGAATGGATATGCCAGCTGCTCAGCTATTTTGTTGTTATAAAGACATAAATTAGAATCCAAATTCGATATAAATGCCCTCAACTTCACATGCCCTTGAATAATTTTTTCTCTTCTTCAATTTTAAGAATTCAGTAAAGAGACGCGTATTACAAAAAAAAAAAAAAAGAAAAAAAAAAAAACTTACAAAAAATAAAAAAAAAACAAAACAAAAAACAAAAAACAAAAAAAAACGAAACAAAAACAAAATACTTTTCTAGCTCTATACTCAGCGAATATCACAGAATCGCTAGATTTCTCTATTGGTGCTTATGAAATGTGGCCCAAAGGGAAAATAATGATAACAATTTAAAACGACTTACGAGGAATATATTATAAAGTACTTACACTGCGTGAAGCGTATCCATAAGAGGTAGACAGAAGACGCAGGTAAAAAAATCAACAAACAGAAGTGAAACAGCAAGAAATTAAAAAAAAATAAAAACAAACCATCACCACCGTCACGACCAACAACACCAGCAACAGTGACCACAACGACAACAAGGCCTTGAAGTTTTTCAAAGAACCTAGTAGAAAAAAATGTTTGAAGCGTAGAGTATCACATAACCCTCAAGCCAAGAAAATCAGCACATCAACATTTCTAAATATCGACGTAAAATTACTTTTTAGAAAATTGTGAGCAAAAAAGCAATAAAAAAGCAAGAGAAACTTAAGTTATGGGCTGCGCGAATCAACACAACAACACCATAAGAAGTGTTTAATGATGTTGTGGTGTTACGAGAAACCCGGATTTGCCGAAGGGTTGATCGTGTCTGATGCTGTCATCTGATCTTAATTATAGTGGAGGGAGGCAGAGAGAGGGTGAGAGAGAGAGGGGAAGAGAGGAAGAGAGAGAGTGAGAGAGTGGCAGAGAGAGAGAAAGAGAAAAAAGAGAGAGTGAGAGAGAGAGAAAGAAAGAAAGAGAATAAGAGAGAGAGAGAGTGAGGGAGAGAAAGAAAGAGAGAGAAGGAGAGAGAGAGGGAGGGAGAGAGAAAAGAGACAAATAGAGAGAGAGAGTGAGAGAGAGAGAGAGAGAGAGAGAGAGAGAGAGAGAGAGAGAAAGAAAGAGAGAGAAGGAGAGAGAGAAACACACACACACACCTTGCATCACTTACATCTTAAGTCTGGTAGAGCAGAACAAGCCAGTGGATACACTCTAGCTCTCGCGCCTCGGTCAGAAACTGATGGTCTTCCAGGCAGCATCTCTGTCAGCTGAGGACACAAACCAGGTGTCATATTTCTCATGACATTTTGGAGGAGTAAACTCTATCAGAGAGGAGACAGTAACTAACGCGCAAATGACGGGAAATGCTCTGAGCAATCGCGATCTCCCACCTCTTCTTTTCCCGTTTTAGCTCTTCAGATCATATACATGCAGCCATACTCTACCTGGAACTGAATCATCGGAGAGCAATAAGTACCGACACTTTGGTGGATCAGTTTTTAGTTTTTGTAGATAATGTGCCTGACTTTCAACTTTTCAGCGATTGAGCTGTTTTCAAAGAACGCGGCCGGTATTTTTAAAAATAGTTTTTTTACGTAAATTATCATCATTTTAATGTGCATGTCTTTAAGCTTTTTAGCCAATGAGCTGTTTTCAATAGAAAAAGTTGTTATTTTGAAAAAAAAATACAAACCCACAAATAATTATCATTTTAGGGAACTTGTTTGCGAAATTTAATCCTTGAGGAACATGTCTCTGAGGGATTGTCGCTTGTGCTATGTAAAACGCCATCACAAGTAAAACTATACGTTGGTGTAATTGTTTGATCCGTCTTCTTTACGGTAATCAAAACTGCTGCCTCAAACGTCTTTAAAAACAGATTTAGTCTTTTTTAAAAAAATAAATATGGGTCTAGCAGGTCTTTTCACTTATCTATTTAAACGTTTCCTACTCAGGAGTGTCTAGAAAGTCAATCAGGGCCGATTGTCTGGTATGAGTGACGTAACCTGCAACAAGAGCGGCTGGACACTCGAGTCAGGGCTGTGGACGGAACAACTGACTCCTGACTAGTTTTGATTGACGCTTCTGTTTTGGCGAGCAATATCTGCATCATGAAGATATATATATATATATATATATATATATATATATCTATATATCACATCTAAACAGGCAGTGTGCAGAAAGCGACTTCTAATACTGGCTTCAAATCAGATTTCAATATGAACAGCAACGAGATACTATTCATTTTTTGAGTATTCAGCTATTATTTGATAATTAAACTTGATTCAAGTAGAGTCTTGTATTTAAAATCTTAATTTGGGCGCTGCAAAATGTGTTGAAGTAGCATGCCTTGAAATAAAGTATTGCTTCTAAAAAATATAAGCCTAGATATTAGCCAGCGCCTCTCATAGAACTTGACGCTGATACATCATAACTGCAGCTCAGAATAAAAGCAGATGCGATTAATAGAATGTGCCATTGTGAACAATCTGAATTGTAACTTGGCTTTATTTGACAAAAAACGGCGTTTGGGCGTTTTGCCAGTAAGGGCACTATTCCCTGAGTAATACTGACTAAATCAATACTGCACACACGAACTAGCGCAATAACATGCTGACAGCTTCTCGATCAATTCTGAGCGCACTTTGTTTTTGAAGAATTGGAGGAAATATGATGACAGAAACCTGAGGGCATGAATTGGAATAAAAGACAAGTGTAGGAGTTTACATTCAATTTAAAAAATACTAGGGTCAAATAAAACACGAAGAACGATGCCCAAAATTCCAGAAAAATAGACAAACATAGAATGGTTGATGGGTAATCTGTAAACAATATAATCCATAAAGCCAGTTAGTTGTGCTTCTTTGCAAGGAAGCAACAAACTGCATACTCTTCACAGCTCAACGTTTATGCTATTATTTGTGGTGTAACGATCTTGTTAAATACAAGATATTGTTTAAATTTACAAACATGAAGACTGCACAATACATGACCTTAATCATTTAAGTGGAAGTGGAGAATAAGCCATTTTCCCTTCATGTATTTTTCTCACCTTATCTGCGATGAAGAGAGTGCCAGCAAAGCGGTAAGTTATCTCTCATTAATCTCCACGAGATGTATGTTTGGGATCATAGGCACGATAGTTTTTAAACTCACAGGTTATTGAAAACAGACAGGATAAACAAGCACTTTTACCGTTGACTCAAGTTTAAGAGCGTGCGGTCCAACAAAAATTACAACAAGAACAAGAACAAGAACAAGAAAAAGAACAACAACAACAACAACAACAACAACAACAGCAGCAACAACAAAATTAAATAAAACAAGGCAACTTGTACTCTTGTAGCAGAGAGCCGATCTGGTTGATCCCGGCAGTGCCTGGGATGAGAACTAAAAAGCTCAGAGCCTAAAGATCGCTTCTGCCTGGACTAACGTGGGCCAGAGATAGCCATACAATAGCATCACCTCTCGCCCCTTCGAATTTCTTCTCCCAAGCTTTAAGAATCCCTTCTTCCTCTCGTTCACTTTGAGCTGATCAGGCCCTGTTTGGTTTTCTCAGGCCAGGGAAATTTTCCCTTGCGTGGTTTTATAACGGTCAGTCTTGTAATAATCTATTGTGCTGTTATTTCTCCTGACTCATTGTTTTGTTCACTTTGGAAATGACGCGGACATGGAAGCTTTTTTGTGATCTTGGTGTCAAAAGCAGTCATGTGATTTATTTTTTCACAGACCGCATGCGCAGACTAGCACATCGTTGGCGACAGAGATGATCGCTCTGGAGTTAATTTTGAGACAATTATGCAGTGCGAACCTGAGATCTTACCTTACAATATATAGGAAATTTCGATCATAATACAGCAGAATGTGACGAAACAGGTATCAAATGTAGGCCCAATATTGTAGGTATTTCTGAGAAAAAAAACCGAAAATGAGATAAACAGTCAAAAGAGACACTCATAAAAAAATAAGAGATAAGAAAAAAAAAAAAGACAAAATAGTGAGAGAAAGAGAGAGCACACATTTTTATCTAGATGCTTTAAATTTTTAAATTCACTTGTCTAATACTGCTAAACCTAAACAAAGTCTTTCTTTAATTCTATTTACTTTTTCAAAAACAATTTCTATCTAAATTAAAGGGAACTCAATGAAGATTTTTATTGCAATATATATATATATATATATATATATATATATATATATATATCGTTGTCCTTTGTCAAATAAATCTCTGGAACAGACTTAATTGTGATGTCCAGGCAAAATTAGGCACAGGATCATGAAGGGCCGTATTAGATATGGGTACAATGTGTAACAGGATTATGTTGGGCCGCATTTAGGTTTTGGTACAATGTGTAACAGGATTATGTTGGGCCGCATTTAGGTTTTGGTACAATGTGTAACAAACAGGATTATATTGGGCCGTATTTAGATATTGGTACAATGTTTAACAGGATTATGTTGGGTCGTATTTAAATATTGGTACAATGTTTAACAGAATCATGTTCGACCATATTTAGATATGGGTACAATGTTTAATAAGATCATATTGGGCCATATTTAAATATTGGTACAATGTTAAACAGAATTATGGTGGGCCGTATTTAGATATTCTACAATGTGTGACAGGATTATGTTGGACCATATTTAGATATTGGTACAATGTGTAACAAGATTATGTTGGACCATTAGATATTAGTACAATGTTTAACAGGATCATGTTGGACCAATTTTAGAAATTGGTACATGTAAAACATTGAAGCTTAGCTTAATCTGAGTATATAGCACGTAACATATTTCTAATATCTTTAAACGGAGTTATACCTCTTTCAAGTTAGCAAGATACGGAATCCGAAAATTGAGAAAAGCGTGTTTAAAGTTGAGGCAAGTTTTTAACAAAAATATCAGGATGTAATAATGTTTCAAAACAGGCATGAATCAATGAAATGGTTTGTTAAATCTTTGAAAGTTCTCAGAAGACAGGCAGAACCATAGGAGCGTGTTTTTTGTTCCTTATGTCAAAGTTTTTTTAATTCAATAAGGCGGAAACGTAAGTGCCTCCAGTGCTCTCAACAATAAAGTAAAAAACAAGCATTTAGTTTCTAAATAATTTAATGAGTAGTTTTCTATCCGTTTCAGATATTAAATCATCTCGCATTGATAAAGAAACTTATTAATTGAATTGAATATCTCTAACAATTTTACGGCTTAAAGGTTTATTTCCCAGACAAATGCAAATATCAATTTAAAAAGAAAGTAATATAAGAAAAAAAAAACCAACCCAAAATATTCTTTATTTTGATATTTTTTTCTTCCCTTAAAAGACAGCGCTTTTTCCCTTCAGTAATGTATGCCACCCGCGAAATTAACCATCTTCATTCAGCACTCACTGGCATCACAAAAAGCTACAGACGCCGTAAAACAGGGCCCTGACTTTAACTACATCCTCACAAGGACACCTTTGCCAAAAAGAAAAAAAAAACAAATTGAAAAATAAGAGAGAAGAGAGAAAAAAGAGGAAAACAAAACAAAACAAGCAAAGATGGCCTAAGTTTTCTTACCACAAAGAAGAGATGAAATCCACAACAAATCCTGGCTAACCAAGTCCCAAAGACTATTTCACCGAGACTGGTTCATTAACAGACTCTCCCGGTCAGCTAGGAGGTCTAGCTAAAGCCGACTATTTGTAGCCTGGACTTGACGAGATGCCAGGTTTTAAGCCGGACCCTTCCTGACCGTAAACTACCACATCCGGTCACTGGAGCGCCCAGTGGCTGGGCTCGGGGACAGGAACATCTTAGCCGGGTCTCATTTGTAACGGCCCGGCTCTGACCCAAATTTAAAATTATCTTTTTCCTGACTCATTGTTTTGTCCATCACGCAGAGCTTGCGACCTTCCAACAACATCGATGGCCACAGACTTAATTAAATCAGAAAACATAATTTGTGCGATTTACACAAGATCACAGTAAAAGCTAAAAGAAAATAATAACAATTTACCCCCTGTTTCTTATCAAAACAGCAAGAGCCGTACATTTTTTAAAAGAAATGTATGGCCTTCCAATTAAAAACCTATACATGTCTAGGGAAGCTTCTAACGCTTGGCCTGGCTTTATGATATCACTCTTTCATTCCTTCTGTAAAAAAAATATGCCAAGGAGACATTCACGCATAGGATTTTCTTTAACGCTCCCAAGATTCAAAGCCATAGCCATGACTAAGGCCTGTTGTTGTAAATTAGTCAACATAATTTGGAAAAAACAAGATATATTTTAGTACATACTAATTTGAAACATTAACACCTTGTTTAATCTGTTTATCATAATATAATTAACTTACAGGCGCACACAGATAATTATTATATTTTCAATGCTTCAACTCAAATTTTATTCAAACGGACAATATTTACCCACAAACCCAACAAGACAGTCGTCAAGCATGTACTGGTTTATCTTCGAAAAGTTTTTTTACCATACTCTCTTTCTATTGCTCCTCCTCATTCTGTCTTCATCCATACCCTCTTTCTCTTGCTCCACCTCATTCTGTCTTCATCCATACCCTCTTTCTCTTGCTCCACCTCATTCTGTCGTCATCCATACCCTCTTTCTCTTGCTCCACCTCATTCTGTCGTCATCCATACCCTCTTTCTCTTGCTCCACCTCATTCTGTCGTCATCCATACCCTCTTTCTCTTGCTCCACCTCATTCTGTCGTCATCCATACCCTCTTTCTCTTGCTCCACCTCATTCTGTGTTAATCCATACCCTCTTTCTCTTGCTCCACCTCATTCTATCTTCATCCATACCCTCTTTCTCTTGCTCCACCTCATTCTGTCGTCATCCATACCCTCTTTCTCTTGCTCCACCTCATTCTGTCGTCATCCATACCCTCTTTCTCTTGCTCCACCTCATTCTGTCTTCATCCATACCCTCTTTCTCTTGCTCCACCTCATTCTATCTTCATCCATACCCTCTTTCTCTTGCTCCACCTCATTCTGTCTTCATCCATACCCTCTTTCTCTTGCTCCACCTCATTCTGTCTTCATCCATACCCTCTTTCTCTTGCTCCACCTCATTCTGTCTTCATCCATACCCTCTTTCTCTTGCTCCACCTCATTCTATCTTCATCCATACCCTCTTTCTCTTGCTCCACCTCATTCTATCTTCATCCATACCCTCTTTCTCTTGCTCCACCTCATTCTGTCTTCATCCATACCCTCTTTCTATTGCTCCACCTCATTCTATCTTCATCCATACCCTCTTTCTCTTGCTCCACCTCATTCTGTCTTCATCCATACCCTCTTTCTCTTGCTCCACCTCATTCTGTCTTCATCCATACCCTCTTTCTCTTGCTCCACCTCATTCTGTCTTCATCCATACCCTCTTTCTCTTGCTCCACCTCATTCTGTCTTCATCCATACCCTCTTTCTCTTGCTCCACCTCATTCTGTCTTCATCCATACCCTCTTTCTCTTGCTCCACCTCATTCTATCTTCATCCATACCCTCTTTCTCTTGCTCCACCTCATTCTATCTTCATCCATACCCTCTTTCTCTTGCTCCACCTCATTCTGTCTTCATCCATACCCTCTTTCTCTTGCTCCACCTCATTCTATCTTCATCCATACCCTCTTTCTCTTGCTCCACCTCATTCTGTCTTCATCCATACCCTCTTTCTCTTGCTCCACCTCATTCTGTCTTCATCCATACCCTCTTTCTCTTGCTCCACCTCATTCTGTCTTCATCCATACCCTCTTTCTCTTGCTCCACCTCATTCTGTCTTCATCCATACCCTCTTTCTCTTGCTCCACCTCATTCTGTCTTCATCCATACCCTCTTTCTCTTGCTCCACCTCATTCTATCTTCATCCATACCCTCTTTCTCTTGCTCCACCTCATTCTGTCTTCATCCATACCCTCTTTCTCTTGCTCCACCTCATTCTGTCTTCATCCATACCCTCTTTCTCTTGCTCCACCTCATTCTATCTTCATCCATACCCTCTTTCTCTTGCTCCACCTCATTCTGTCTTCATCCATACCCTCTTTCTCTTGCTCCACCTCATTCTGTCTTCATCCATACCCTCTTTCTCTTGCTCCACCTCATTCTATCTTCATCCATACCCTCTTTCTCTTGCTCCACCTCATTCTGTCTTCATCCATACCCTCTTTCTCTCCATACCCTCTTTCTCTTCTCCACCTCCTTCTATTGCTCCTCATCTTCATCCATACCCTCTTTCTATTGCTCCACCTCTATCTTCATCCATACCCTCTTTCTCTTGCTCCACCTCATTCCTATCTTCATCCATACCCTCTTTCTCTTGCTCCACCTCATTCTGTCTTCATCCATACCCTCTTTCTCTTGCTCCACCTCATTCTGTCTTCATCCATACCCTCTTTCTCTTGCTCCACCTCATTCTGTCTTCATCCATACCCTCTTTCTCTTGCTCCACCTCATTCTGTCTTCATCCATACCCTCTTTCTCTTGCTCCACCTCATTCTATCTTCATCCATACCCTCTTTCTCTTGCTCCACCTCATTCTGTCTTCATCCATACCCTCTTTCTCTTGCTCCACCTCATTCTGTCTTCATCCATACCCTCTTTCTCTTGCTCCACCTCATTCTATCTTCATCCATACCCTCTTTCTCTTGCTCCACCTCATTCTGTCTTCATCCATACCCTCTTTCTCTTGCTCCACCTCATTCTGTCTTCATCCATACCCTCTTTCTCTTGCTCCACCTCATTCTGTCTTCATCCATACCCTCTTTCTCTTGCTCCACCTCATTCTGTCTTCATCCATACCCTCTTTCTCTTGCTCCACCTCATTCTATCTTCATCCATACCCTCTTTCTCTTGCTCCACCTCATTCTGTCTTCATCCATACCCTCTTTCTCTTGCTCCACCTCATTCTGTCTTCATCCATACCCTCTTTCTCTTGCTCCACCTCATTCTGTCTTCATCCATACCCTCTTTCTCTTGCTCCACCTCATTCTGTCTTCATCCATACCCTCTTTCTCTTGCTCCACCTCATTCTGTGTTAATCCATACCCTCTTTCTATTGCTCCTCCTCATCATCCATACCCTGTTTCTCTCTTCATCCGCTCCACCTCATTCTGTCTTCATCCATACCCTCTTTCTCTTGCTCCACCTCATTCTATCTTCATCCATACCCTCTTTCTCTTGCTCCACCTCATTCTGTCTTCATCCATACCCTCTTTCTCTTGCTCCACCTCATTCTGTCTTCATCCATACCCTCTTTCTCTTGCTCCACCTCATTCTGTCTTCATCCATACCCTCTTTCTCTTGCTCCACCTCATTCTGTCTTCATCCATACCCTCTTTCTCTTGCTCCACCTCATTCTATCTTCATCCATACCCTCTTTCTCTTGCTCCACCTCATTCTATCTTCATCCATACCCTCTTTCTCTTGCTCCACCTCATTCTGTCTTCATCCATACCCTCTTTCTCTTGCTCCACCTCATTCTGTCTTCATCCATACCCTCTTTCTTTTGCTCCACCTCATTCTGTCTTCATCCATACCCTCTTTCTATTGATCCACCATTCTGCTCTTCATCCAACCCTCTTTCCATGCTTCACCTCCTTTCATTCTATTCATTCTTTCTCTTCCTCTTCATATCTTTCTGTCTTCATCCATTCATCTCATTCTGTCTTCATCCATACCCTCTTTCTCTTGCTCCACCTCATTCTGTGTTAATCCATACCCTCTTTCTCTTGCTCCATTTCATTCTATTGTAATCCATACCCTTTTTCTCTTGCTCCACCTTATTCTGTCTTCATCCATACCCTCTTTCTCTTGCTCCACCTCATTCTGTCTTCATCCATCCCCTCTTTCTCTTGCTCCACCTCATTCTGTCTTCATCCATACCCTCTTTCTCTTGCTCCACCTCATTCTGTGTTAATCTACCTCTTTCTCATTCTCCCACCTCATTCTGTTAATCCATACCCTCTTTCTCTTGTTGATCCATACCCTTTCTCTTGCTCCACCTCATTCTATCTTCATCCATACCCTCTTTCTCTTGCTCCACCTCATTCTATCTTCATCCATACCCTCTTTCTTTGCTCCACCTCATTCTATCTTCATCCATATACCCTCTCTTCATACCTCATTCTGTCTTCATCCATACCCTCTTTCTATTGCTCCTCCTCATTCTGTGTTAATCCATACCCTCTTTCTCTTGCTCCACCTCATTCTGTGTTAATCCATACCCTCTTTCTCTTGCTCCACCTCATTCTGTCTTCATCCATACCCTCTTTCTCTTGCTCCACCTCATTCTATCTTCATCCATACCCTCTTTCTCTTGCTCCACCTCATTCTGTCTTCATCCATAACTCTATCTTGCTCCACCTCATTCTATCTTCATCCATACCTCTTTCTCTTGCTCCACCTCATTCTGTGTTAATCCATACCCTCTTTCTCTTGCTCCACCTCATTCTGTCTTCTCACTCCTATTCCCATCTCTCTTCCATACCTTGCTCCACCGCTCATTCTGTCTTCAATCCATACCCTCTTTCTCTTGCTCCACCTCATTCTGTCTTCATCCATACCCTCTTTCTCTTGCTCCACCTCATTCTGTCTTCATCCATCCCTCTGCTCTTCTGCTCCACTCCTCATTCTGTCTATCATCCCTCCAAACCCTCTTTCTCTTGCTCCACCTCATTCTGTCTTCATGTATACCCTCTTTCTCTTGCTCCACCTCTATCTGTCTTCATCCATACCCTCTTTCTCTTGCTCCAACTCATTTTGTGTTAATCCATACCTTCTTTCTCTTGCTCCACCTCATTCTGTCTTCATCCATACCCTCTTTCTCTTGCTCCACCTCATTCTGTCTTCATCCAACCCTCTTTCTCTTGCTCCACCTCATTCTGTCTTCATCCATACCCTCTTTCTCTTGCTCCATCTCATTCTGTCTTCATCCATACCCTCTTTCTCTTGCTCCACCTCATTCTGTGTTAATCCATACCCTCTTTCTCTTGCTCCATTTCATTCTATCTTCATCCATACCCTCTTTCTCTTGCTCCACCTCATTCTGTCTTCATCCATACCCTCTTTCTCTTGCTCCACCTCATTCTGTCTTCATCCATACCCTCTTTCTCTTGCTCCACCTCATTCTGTCTTCATCCATACCCTCTTTCTCTTGCTCCACCTCATTCTGTGTTAATCCATACCCTCTTTCTATTGCTCCTCCTCATTCTGTGTTAATCCATACCCTCTTTCTATTGCTCCTCCTCATTCTGTGTTAATCCATACCCTCTTTCTATTGAACATCCTCACTCTATCTTCATCCATACCCTCTTTCTATTGCTCCACCTCATTCTGTCTTCATCCATACCCTCTTTCTCTTGCTCCACCTCATTCTGTCTTCATCCATACCCTCTTTCTCTTGCTCCACCTCATTCTATCTTCATCCATACCCTCTTTCTCTTGCTCCACCTCATTCTGTCTTCATCCATACCCTCTTTCTCTTGCTCCACCTCATTCTGTCTTCATCCATACCCTCTTTCTCTTGCTCCACCTCATTCTGTCTTCATCCATACCCTCTTTCTCTTGCTCCACCTCATTCTGTCTTCATCCATACCCTCTTTCTCTTGCTCCACCTCATTCTGTCTTCATCCATACCCTCTTTCTCTTGCTCCACCTCATTCTGTCTTCATCCATACCCTCTTTCTCTTGCTCCACCTCATTCTGTCTTCATCCATACCCTCTTTCTCTTGCTCCACCTCATTCTGTCTTCATCCATACCCTCTTTCTCTTGCTCCACCTCATTCTGTCTTCATCCATACCCTCTTTCTCTTGCTCCACCTCATTCTGTCGTCATCCATACCCTCTTTCTCTTGCTCCACCTCATTCTGTCTTCATCCATACCCTCTTTCTCTTGCTCCACCTCATTCTGTCTTCATCCATACCCTCTTTCTCTTGCTCCACCTCATTCTGTCTTCATCCATACCCTCTTTCTCTTGCTCCACCTCATTCTGTCTTCATCCATACCCTCTTTCTCTTGCTCCACCTCATTCTGTCTTCATCCATACCCTCTTTCTCTTGCTCCACCTCATTCTGTCTTCATCCATACCCTCTTTCTCTTGCTCCACCTCATTCTGTCTTCATCCATACCCTCTTTCTCTTGCTCCACCTCATTCTGTCTTCATCCATACCCTCTTTCTCTTGCTCCACCTCATTCTATCTTCATCCATACCCTCTTTCTCTTGCTCCACCTCATTCTGTCTTCATCCATACCCTCTTTCTCTTGCTCCACCTCATTCTGTCGTCATCCATACCCTCTTTCTCTTGCTCCACCTCATTCTGTCTTCATCCATACCCTCTTTCTCTTGCTCCACCTCATTCTGTCTTCATCCATACCCTCTTTCTCTTGCTCCACCTCATTCTGTCTTCATCCATACCCTCTTTCTCTTGCTCCACCTCATTCTGTCTTCATCCATACCCTCTTTCTCTTGCTCCACCTCATTCTATCTTCATCCATACCCTCTTTCTCTTGCTCCACCTCATTCTGTCTTCATCCATACCCTCTTTCTCTTGCTCCACCTCATTCTATCTTCATCCATACCCTCTTTCTCTTGCTCCACCTCATTCTGTCTTCATCCATACCCTCTTTCTCTTGCTCCACCTTAGTCTGTCCACATCCATACCCTCTTTCTCTTGCTCCACCTTAGTCTGTCCACATCCATACCCTCTTTCTCTTGCTCCACCTTAGTCTGTCCACATCCATACCCTCTTTCTCTTGCTCCAGCTCATTCTGTGTTAATCCATACCCTCTTTCTATTGCTCCTCATCATTCTATTTTCATCCATACCATCTTTTTTCTCGCCTCCTGATTTTCTCTTCATCCATACCCTCTTTCTCCTCGCCTCCTGATTTTCTCTTCAACCATACCCTCTTTCTCCTTGCCTCCTGATTTTCTCTTCATCCATACCCTCCTTCTATTGCTCCTCCTCATTCTGTTATCATCCATACCCTGTTTCTATTGCTCCTCCTAAGTTTCTTCATCCATATCCACCTTCTCCTCGTCCTCCTCATTCTGCCCTCATCCACACTCTCTTTCCCATGTTTCTCCTCTTTCTATCTTTATCCATAATTTTCTTCTCTTGTAGATCCTCATTCTGTCTTTATCCATAACCTTCTTCTCTTGTAGCTTCTCATTCTATCTTTATCCATAACCTTCTTCTCTTGTTGCTCCTCATTCTATCTTTATCCATAACCGTGTTTTCTTGTTGCTCCTCATTCTATCTTTATCCAGAACCGCCTTCTCTTGTAGCTCCTCATTCTATCTTTATCTTGACCTTCTTCTCTTGTAGCTCCTCCTTCTATCTTTATCCATAACCTTCTTCTCTTGTTGCTCCTCATTCTATCTTTATCCATAACCTTCTTCTCTTGTTGCTCCTCATTCTATCTTTATCCATAACCTTCTTCTCTTGTAGCTCCTCATTCTATCTTTATCCATAACCTTCTTCTCTTGTTGCTCCTCATTCTATCTTTATCCATAACCTTCTTCTCTTGTAGCTCCTCATTCTATCTTTATCCATAACCTTCTTCTCTTGTAGCTCCTCATTCTATCTTTATCCTTAACCTTCTTCACTTGTAGCTCCTCATTCTATCTTTATCCTTAACCTTCTTCACTTGTAGCTCCTCATTCTATCTTTATCCTTAACCTTCTTCACTTGTAGCTCCTCATTCTATCTTTATCCATAACCTTCTTCTCTTGTAGCTCCTCATTCTATCTTTATCTATAACCTTCTTCTCTTGTAGCTCCTCATTCTATCTTTATCCATAACCGTCTTCTCTTGTTGCTCCTCATTCTATCTTTATCCATACCCCCCTTCTCTTGTTGCTCCTCATTCTATCTTTATCCATACCCCCCTTCTCTTGTAGCTCCTCATTCTATCTTTATCCATAACCGTCTTCTCTTGTAGCTCCTAGTTATGTCTTAATTCATACGGTGCTTCTCTTGTTGTTCCTTTTTTTTCTATTTCTTCCTCTTCTTCTTCTTCTTCTTCTTCTTCTTCTTCTTCTTCTTCTTCTTCTTCTTCTTCTTCTTCTTCTTCTTCTTCTTCTTCTTCTTCTTCTTCTTCTTCTTCTTCTTCTTCTTCTTCTTCTTCTCCTCCTTCTTCACCTGTTCCATCTTCTTCTTCTTCTTCTTCTTGTTCTTTTTCTGCATTGCGTCGTCGTCGTCGTCTTCCTTGTCCTTGTTCTCCTCCTCCTGCACTCTATAATTACATTCAAATAAAAAAACATCCAATGACCAGAACACCTTGTCACATAAGAGAGATCAAGCAAATAATTTGCTTGAGACCGGATGCTGTTGGCCTTTCTCGTTATTATCGGTTCTAAATACATTTTCTCACATAAGCAGCTCCTGTTCAAACTGTAAGCTGAAACTAAGTCAGCCTCGGTCATTCACCTATGAAACTTAAAATCCTGGTCTAATAGTTTTTAACTATTAAAATGTATTATATCAGGACTAAAAAATTAGAGCAACCGCGATTCTCGAGTACTTTTTACAAATTTTTGGTTTAAACAAGAACCAAACGAAAGATATCTCTATAGATCTTAGTTCTTAAAAGCTTTCGCAAAATATATGAAAAAAAATAGTAGAAACTTAATCCACTATTATCTACAGTAAACTGAATTACGGAAATTTTATATTCTTATCTTAAAACTCTGAAGACCCGTGTTCGAATCAGAGTAAAATATTTACATATCTGTGTATCATTTTTGGAAATTCCTTCAAAATAATAGAATCTTCCTTTGTGTTCAGAAAAAGGTAATCCATATAAAATATATCGTGAAAAAGAATTTATAGCATGCAGATCCCACCAATACTATATGAGGTGTACTTCAGAACAAAATAAACAAAACAAAAATCCAAATTAAGTATTATAAAATTTCCTGAATTCTGACTTTATGACATTCATGATATCATTCTCTGTATTTTCGGCGGAATGAGGACGTGTTAGATAAGCATAGAATTTTAACTTCCATTCTCCGCAGAGTGCCCATATTGGAATTTTCCTAAGAACTGTATGCCAAAAAAGCCTGTTATGTAGTCAATCTTTGATAAATATCGAGAGTTTAATTGGTTTTATAATAGGACTTGGAGGATTGAGGCAAACTTGATAGAACGTGAAATTGGAGTTCACCATCGGTTTTTCTTTGAGAGTAACCACCGGCAGGAGACGGGCGTGATTCATAGTTTTGGCCAAAACCTGGTAATATCTGACCTCATAAATCTGAACACTTAATTAACGCTATGAAGCGAACGACTTGATTTAGTTGGTTATTGGTTGTGTGGGTCATTGTCCTTGTTGTACAAACCTTGGCACTTTAGCTTTCCCTAGTTTATACAAATTCCCTGCCCAAAGAAATTAGCTAATTAAAAACCGCTACCTTTCTCTTGCTCACTTTATCTCTCTATGTTTGTTTTTTTCCCTCTGTTCTTCTCTCTCTCTCTCTCTCTCTCTCTCTCTCTCTCTCTCTCTCTCTTTCTCGATCCATTTATCTATCTATATCTTCCTCTCTGTCTCTGTCTGTCTGTCTGTCTGTCTGTCTGTCTGTCTGTCTGTCTGTCTCTCTCTCTCTCTCTCTCCATTTCTCATTCTTCCACCCTTTTGTTATTTTTTTTTTACACACAAAGCTCTTTCTATCAGGCATTTGCAATCTGTTTCTAATCCCCCCGCCCTTTCTCCTATTCAACGTCTTCCTCTCATTCTGCTTGTCTATCTGTCTGTCTATGTGAGTGCCTCTCTCTTTTTATCCCTCTCTTTCCTCATTTATTCTCTCTTTCTTTTTCTATATCTGCTTTCCCATTTCTCTCTTCATACCTCCACCAATCTCTCGACATTCCTGATCTTTGGCGCTATGTCTATCTCTATCTTTTTGTCCTCCGCCTCTCTCTCTCTCTCTCTCTCTCTCTCTCTCTCTCTCTCTCTCTCTGTCTCTCTCTCTTTCTGTCTCCAAACCTGCAACAGTCCATTAAGATTTGAACCAACTCAATCCTATTCTCTGCTACTGCACCATGGCTACGACAGCTGAAGAGCCAGCGATTGCAGCTATGCAGGTGCCACTAGAGCTAATCAGACTGGTAATAGACAAAAGTTCTGAACCAACCTGGCATAACCGTTTTAGTTTTATTTGCAAACAAAAGAAAACGGATAATGTTTGTAGAAATACTTAAGACTTGTGATTAGCAAGGAGAGCTAAAGAAACCGCTGATAGAAAAAAAGGTGTCTTAGAAGGCACTCAACAGTGGAGTGATTGTACTGTACGTACCGTTACTGTAGTCTGTCAAGTCATTCAAAAACAGTCACAGTGGAACTGCTGCTTGGATGAAATTCATGAAATTTCACAATAAAAATTCACAGCTTTTAAAATATTCTTTCGTATACGGAAGAAATCTAGAGAGAAAGAAACAGAGATAGAAAGAGAGAGAAAGAGAGAGAAAGAGAGAAATAAAGAAAGAGAGAGAGAAAGAGAGAGAAAGAAAGAAAGAAAAAGAGAAAGAGAGAGAAAGAGAGAAAGAAATAAAGAAAGAGAGAGAAAGAGAGAGAAAGAAAGAAAGAAAGAGAGAAAGACAGAGGGAGAGAAAGAACCAGAGAGGGAGAGAACGAGAGGAGAGAGAATCAGAGAGGGAGAAAGAGTGACAGAGAGAGAAAGAGAGAGAGAAAGAGAGAGAAAAGGAGAGAGAGAGAGAGAAAGAGAGAGAGAGAGAGAGAGAGAGAGAGAGAGAGAGAGAGAGAGAGAGAGAGAGAGAGAGAGAGAGAGAGAGAGAGAGAGAGAGAGAGAAATAGAGATAAAGTCAAATTACAAATTTTTAGCTTTGTTGAGAAAACTATAAATTGAGCAGCACCTTATTCCACGCCTCTGCCCAGCCTGAAGCTAGTTTGGAATAGATCAATTATTCAGATGTTAAACTCGTTTGAACAAATCTCCAGGCGGGCCCAGTGGATACACACGCATGCCAAATTAATGAATTTACTGTCGGTTTTCCGTCAGAGTCAATCGTTCCTACTTGATTACAGACATGCTCGGGTTTGAATTCAATGAATTACGGTTTTGATTAGCGATTCCAACCTTGAGAAACTTGTTATAACATGCAAGACCGTGCTCGACCTTGGAGGCTTTGCACTTGACAGACAGCCGTCGCCGGTTCACTGATTGAATGCCGAATAACTCGAGGCAGCTCAGTAAAAACAATATTTTCTCATGCAAAGCAGAAAAACCAAGGCGAAAAGTGCAAACAAGCCTGAAGACAAATTTTGCGATTTTATCCGTTTTCAAGAATTCTTCTGACGAGTTTAAGAATACAGAGTTTTTTCCATTCTTATCCCTCCAACCTACACACACACACACACACACATATACACTTCACCACCACCTCCACCTCTTAAAATTCTGCGTCCGACTTTCTCCTAATCGTACGAGTAGAATCAACCATCCAGACACAAGTAACGTTAAACGCCGGACATGGCTCAGTTGGCCATCAGCCTCGCAAGCTTGTCGATGGTTGAAACCTGTAGGGGAATGAGCTAGACTGAGTGATAGAGAGCGGGTAGCGGGCGCCTATGACACTTTGGTTTTCACCAGAAAAGTAAAATAATTCGAAACAAAATACCAAAACAAAAACTGGTGAAATTCTTAAAAAAAAATCAAAGAAACAAAAAACAAAAAAAACAACAACAACATGCTGAAGGGGTGCGGATGGGGTGCTGGGGGGAAAGATAATTAAAACATCTTCGAAACCAACGAACTTAGCGTAAACCCGTTAATAACTTGATAAAAACCCTTTGGATGACGGTATGTGTGGTAACAGCGATGTTCCTGCCCTATCAATACCGTATGGTTCCATGCTCGACTCAACATGCAGTTTGTTGTTTTCGGTGAGAGCTGGTTACTTTATGTAAAGACTGTCACCAGTCAAAAGAGGTGGACACTATCCCTTGGTCATTACCAAGTTATCAAATCTCTTACTAACACGTGACTTCACGCTATTTCTACTTATGAGAAATTTTTTTATGCGAGAGAAAGTAAAAATCCATAAAGAGCAACATTATTTCCCTGATGCTGAATACTTTGCTGTTTCCTCCAACACAGATTCTGAATAGGAAAAACAAAATAAAGACACTGCTGTTCTTTGAAAACAAAGATAAGATATATCGTAAGATATTGTCATTTAGGCTTTAGATATAAATTGTGCCTCTTTGAATAAAAATAAAATAATACCTTGTATTAGAAACGGAGTATGTACTAAAGATATTACCTTACTAAAGTCAGGGCAAATGCCAAAATAATCAATGGCTGGAGATGGCAGTAAGCTTTCACCGGATTCATTAGATGAAACCTTTTGCCTGGGAGTCTAGAGAAGTGGCCACATGGTGCACCTTGGCGGGGTCGGTACAAGCCAAGCTCTACACTCGATCTGCGGCATCCAGTGAAATTGGTTCATTCAGGACTCGAGCAAGTTTTTAGAGATAATAAAGAGCTTTGTATTCAAGCTTGATTCTCTTGGGTTTTAGTTTAATATATCAAGGTTCAGATAAAAAAAAATGAAATACATGTAAAAATCGTTGTAAAGTTAGAAATAAAGAAATCTATTATGATTATAATTAAAAAAAAAAAAACCCTTGAAAATTGTGTGTTCCTTGCAGTTTGGTACAAAATGTTGAGCATGGTTTCGGTATCATTATAATAACAAGCTGAAAACCCCATTCTAGGAACGGGACCCTGGTGCCAATTTTCTGGTGCTGGAGTGCGTGTGTGTATTAAAACGGCTTCTAAATTATGGTCTTGATATCTATTCTTTTACTTACATAATTCAGGTATAGAGCTCCACCTATCTATCTTTACCGAAAATCTAAATTTCTCGATAATTCTTATTCTAAATACAAAATATATATCTAGAATTTAAATTCTTGAAATTCTAAGCTTAAAAATAAAATCTAAAACTATCTGGATCTAGACCTTACCCTTTTGATTTGAGTCTGACTGCTGTAAATATCTAGGCCCTAGATGTAGAGTCTATGACCAAGCAACTTTTTTTTTCAGATTTTTACTGAGATCTTACACTATAAGATGTTGATCTATCCAGACGGTTTTAGAGCTGCCACCTCCTAAAACAAGCAAAAATGTGCAATTGTAGGGAAAAAAAAAATTGTGTCCACTCAAAGGCCAGTCCCTCCATAAAGGAGTTGTATATAAAGCAACCGTCACACAAAACCTTTGAAGAAAAACAAGACATATGCTAAGGGATTTCAGAGAACTAATTTAAACTAGATTTAATCAACATCCATCGATCTTCTAATTACATCACAAAAAAATCACCCCCAACGGTTATTGAGCATATATGGAATTTACAAAACGCCAACATTGAATACAGTATCTCCTGGGATATTATCGAAAGAGGCCAACAATATTCAACAACGACAAGGCGATGCAACCTCTACACAGCAGAGAAATTCCATATCCTCAAAATAAAACTAACTTTGAACAAAAGAAAAGAAATGTTTTCTTCACTTCCACATAGGAAATAAATCCCTCTTCAAAAGAAATGCAAAAGAGATGAAACGAAAATCAACCAAAATATAAAATACGGACGGAAACAAAGCACCCCTTAGTCACACCTGATGAGAGCGGTGAACAAAGAATTCCCGTGTCGTCCGCTTGAAACACATGTGCAGAGGGACGTAAATAATTGGTTAAGATATTTTAATGCTGTTATTCAAAGCTGCCGTGGTTGAGCGCTCTAATTAATTGTTCACATTCATAGTTAAATTAATCTTCAAATGAAGCTAATAGAATATCTATATTTTTCATAAGTTATAAACGTTCAAACCACTGCGCAGTAAGTTGCCCTCTGGTATTTTCGTTCCATCACGACTATAAAGTTGTCTTTGATTTCTTAGAGGAGATTCATCGACTCTAGAGTGAGCTCAGTGACCACGATAACCCAACACAAACACAGAATGGAAGGCGGTGGTGGTATTTCCGACAGTCCGTGTTGCTCTTTCATTGCTTGGGTCCAAGACCTCCATCCACCTCTGAGTTGATAGTAGCTTTCCTTCAGAGATTACTATCTTGATAGTTTCATTTGAGCGGCTCAGTTCTATGTGGGTATCATCACACTTGCTTGAGACTTGTATTTTGATATACTTTCTCCTGATCTAGGTTGCATGCCATTCCTACAATTTAATTAGGCCTAACTCACCCACTTTTGTGAAGTACAAAATATTTTGAGAGACACAAGTTAATATGTTACCTTTGTAAACTTTGAGTTTACGATAGGAATTTTGGAAGACCTTGCCTATCGGATGTTTGAAGAGGTAATGAGTAACCATGTTTGTATTTTGAATTTGAATGGGGAATATTTGATGAGTTCCTCAACATGTATGAAAAACTCGGTGTTTGGTAAATATTGCATATCTAGAGAAGTTAGTTGTTCAGTTTTATCGCATGAGAAAAATTATTTTGCAATGCCAACATCTACTGCGGTTATATCGATATTCGCATTAACAAAATTAATTATGTGCTTTGAAATATTGAATTGTGATAGAACCTGATGATAAGAATAAAGAACCTGATGACTAGAATTACGAAACTGATGGCAAGAATCAAGAAACTGATGAATGTTGCTATAGGAATCTGAACTGGCGCAAATCAGATTTCTGAAAAAACTTCTTCAAATAGGAATGGAAAAAGGAAACTAAAGATACAGTATGAGAATGAAGTTACGTGTAAATGCGATTGCAGCCCTATGACAGGATACAAGGATGAAAAATGAATTTCCGCGAAAAGCCAGAAGTTTTTTATGCTGAAAATAACCAATTCATTTTTAAATTTATCAGAGGTATGAAAAATCAACAATGCATTAAAAAAGTTAACAGATAATTTTATATGACTAATACCCATGGCAACATTGATCATTTGTCTTTTGTTGTGGTATAAGACAACAGACAGGTTGGGAAAAAAAGAATGAGAAAGGTGTGGAGAGAGAAAAGAGATAGTAAAAAAAAAAGGATGAGAATGACAAAAAAAAAAGACAGAGATCGAGAGGGAAGTGTAATGGCCAGGCACACAAGAAGAAAAAAGAAAAGAGGGATCGAAAGACAGAAATATATATATATATATATATATATATATATATATATATATATAGAGAGAGAGAGAGAGAGAGAGAGAGAGAGAGGAAGAGGGAGGGAGGGAGAGAGGGTGCTGAAAAGAAAAAAAAATAAGAACCTTAACTCTTATGCCTGGTGAAAGAAATGAGAAAAGAAAAGGAACAGTAACTCCCCTTTCATAATTATGCTTTTTTTTTTTTTTTTCTTTTTCCCCTGATCAAATTCCTTGTAAAAAAAAACAAAAAACAATTACGACTAAGAGAAAAGCTGAAAATAATTAATTTGAATCTACACTGATAAATCTTCTAAAAGAGAAATGAAAATGTAAATCGCAAACAAAAGCATTAAAGGAGAGACGGAAAGACAAAGACGAGAGGGAGTAGAAAAGAGAAAAGACCTGCTGAGACAGAGCGAAAAGATAGAGGAGAAAAAGAAATGAATATAAATAAGAGAAACAGAGATAAGAGGAAGGAGGGATAGAGAGATAGATTAAAAAGATAGAGAGAGACAAATTGAAAAGACGAGAGAGAGGTTATGAGAGATAACGAGATTCTAGTCATACTGGCTAAAAGAATTATCGAAAAATAATAAAAAAAATGTATGGAAGACCTTGATTATTTATGTGACTGTAAGAAATAATTTAATAGGCCTTGTCGGTCTATAGAAAGCGCTCAAGTATAAGCAGCCCTGAAAGTCAAGTTTGTCAACTTTTTTGTTTTGTTTAAAATCCCTCCCCCTCTCAATTCTTTTGAAGAGTTTGGAAAAACCTGGCTTCATCGTCAGTTTAATTTCCGGCATGTCATGGTGTTTGGGTACTTGCTGCTTCCCAGTGGTTCAGACTGAATATGTCGGAAGTCTGTCGAAAGCTGCCGACAAGATACGGTGTAAACAGAGTTCGACTCGAAGTCACACGGTATTGCTCTTAGTGTCAGAGAAAACACTTTCTTTTTATTTCTTGTCTTCTAATCTTTAGAGTTAGCGCGTACACGCTTTGTCCTGTAAAAGCTATTTATCGAAGCTTTGGCAAGTGCCGGTGTGTCCAATTAATCCTATAAAATCTTGATTCACGTCACCGCAATCTGGTCGCGTGTCCATATGGATTTTCCTAATGGCGTTAAGTCCCTGCTGAGCAGCATGCGGGGATCAGGTTAAATCAAACTTTCTTATCTTAGTAAGCTTAACACCAAGAATTTTTGCAGAAATAGTCATATAACTCTTTAGGAGGAAAAAACCAAAAAAAAAAAAAAAAATGAAAAATAAAAGAACCAAAAAAAAAAAAAAAAACAACAAAAAAGACAAAACAACAACAACAACACAAAACAAAACAACAAAATACACTGGCCATATTAAGGTAAGGAACAAAACATCAAAGATGATACTATTTTTGTAAAATAACAAAATATTATGAGTGAGATATCCACCCAATATGCTAAGTAATATTATTCACTGTAAAAAGAATCATGTTTAAAAAGATATAAAAATTAAGTATCTATATATGGGTTGATATAAAAAAAAAATTCGCTCAATATCGCTAGCCAACAGCAGTATTTGACATAAATATTTGGTTCTGCGCTTGCTTTTCACATTTTTTTCATAATTATTTCTGAGGTTTCGCAGGAAAGGCTTACGGGCCCTAAGCTAGACTACGACGTAGTATTTTTTAGACTGACCGACATCATTTGCATAAACTCCTCCCACCCAGCGGTACGTAGCATAATCGCTTTTGGCAACCATGCTAGCTCTCTCATCGAGAACGTAACTATTATGTAAGGGTTACATGATGACTGCCAGCGATGCTCTAATGCTACCGGTACTGAGTACTAGCCTGGACCAGGTGCAAGCGCGCTATGGAGAGTGTGTTTCCAATGCTCCACTGCATGCTCACACAGTTACATTACATAACAATCACATGATTCGAAACAGTATTACCAACAGCAGCAGATTTCATTGGTCTAACCAGTTGACCAGACTGACCAGGCCTAACGCTCGCTTGAGGCTTCCGATGTAAACAACGCAGGCCGATTTGCACACCTCACTAGGGAAACCACGTGTTTGTTTTGTTATGACTCATGCTTACGATACGTAACTTAATCTGTGAAACATGGCTATTAATAATCATTATAACTTCATTTTTGTCAGGATAGTTTGATGTATCATCCTGCAAAATTAATTTTAATAACCCTTCCCTCAACAACAACAACAACAACAACAACAACAACAACAACAACAACAACAACAACAACAACAACAACAACAACAACAACAAAATAATAATTAAACTTAAAAAAAAATAAAAACCATAGTAAAAAACACAACTTTCCTACCCTAGACTTGCTGATATTTTCTGATTTAAGGGACCATTTATGATTATTCTTTCTACATTTTGAGAGTTAAATAGAGGAGTACAGTATATTTATATACCAATATCTCTCTCTCTAATCTCTATTGTTCATTACATCTTTACATCACCATCACACCGAACCAAATTAATGTAAACAAATTTGTTAAGATTTCAATTTATTTATTCCATGAAGGAATCCAAAATCAAGGGCAAAGGTTGAATGTTTTTTTTTTGATAAAATAACATAAAATCTTGGATCCAAATATTTTATTAACTCTCAACAGGGTGTTAACTTTCTAGTCTAGAAACAAATATTTTTTTTAAAAAATAAAAACACCAATTAATTTTCTTTTAAACAAGAATTGCAGAAAATATTGCGCTTGTTTGGAGAATCAGAACTAGCTTTAAACCTGTAAACAGAACGATATTGCTACATTAAACTCGCTCGTATGGGAGACCGATAAATAATTTCAAATGATCTTTCTTCTTTCTGTTTCAAAAGAGTTTTATGATAAATTTCTACGAATAGTCTCACTCTCAGCTTCCCGCTAACTGACTTTCCGCTCTGCGTACACGCAAAACTGACCTCTGGAATTTATAAACTTCAAATGCAAAAGAACAAGAGCTGATTTCAATGTGATGGGTAGAAAAAGAAGAAGCATATAAAATAATATAAAAAAAGGAAATATAACTTGCTGAGCATACCAAACCTGAAGGTTCTCTACAACAACAACAACAACAACAACAACAACAACAACAACAATAATATATATATATATATATATATATATATATATATATATATACTATGTATATCAATCCAAAGAAGTTAATCTGAGTGACACACAGTTGTTTCCCTTGACATAGAACATGATTTTTTTTCTTGTTCCCCTTGTAGTCTTCACATGAATTCAGGAAGTGATTATGAAACGCTGCCATGGCGAAGAATGCCAGCATCTAAGTAATTTTTATGTATTGCTTTTTTCCCTTTAATCTTTACAGATTTTCTTTGTCGCAAATAAAAATGCCGAACATTTTCCACATGATCGAGTCGTAAAAATTTGTTATGTAAAGGGCAAAGTGTAATTTTTTTAAACGTGTTTTGGCCTTTTTAAAACTGCCCTGCCTGAGGCGAGTGTTATATGATACAGCTCTACCGGCGAGAAGCCGTAGTGCCCCATATGTAGCCAAGAAGAACTTGCCGCAGGGTACGGCAGGCATGACGTCAGTGTTCACATTTGTTAACTCAAAAATTCATTCAAACGAGAGCTGACGTTAATAAATATATAAAAGGAAACCATTTAGAGTGAGGAATGACATTCCGAATTTCACTACGCTTTCAAGATCGATTGGATAATACCCGGAAGAGGATGAGAGAACTGGGGCTGGAGCATATGAACAGGATCACGTGACGAGCGAGAGATGACCGAGGGGGTCGGTTGGCTTTTTGGGGTGGGGGAGGGGAGGGAAGTGAGATATCCGACAGATTTTGCTTACTAACATTATTTTGTAAAGAGCAATGAATTTCACTCTTATTATTATTTTTTAATGAAATTTTAGATTTTTTGATTTCTAACCAATTTCATAAAACCCAATTAAACCTATTCCCTCAGTTGTTTTTAATTGAACCGGGGGGGCCCCCCCCCCCCCCCCCCAAAAAAAAAAAAAACAGAAAACAAAAAAACAAAAAAAAACAAAAAAAAAACAACAAAAAAAAAAACAACAACAAAAAAAAACAACAAAAAACAAAAAAAACGAACAGAAAAGGCAACGAAATCACAACAGATTGAGATCTAAACAAAAACATTTTCCTTCTTTTCCTTTCAATGGTTTGCGATAATCACAATCTCCTCGGTTTCCGCAACAATAACATCACTCAGAACGTCATCTTTCAGCTTAAAAGATTCCTGGCCTGATATAAAACTAGCCTTTTCCCATCTTCCCATCCTGTAAAATCGTTACTTTTTCACAATAGAGATTTCTACACTTAGCATCAGGAAGGTAAGATGCTAAAAACAGGAAGCGCTACTCTGACTCGATGAGGAAGCCTCGTCCAGTTTGAATTGGTTTGCCGAGTGACCGGGCGAGATGGACACACTTTCCAGAATCATCATAGGGTCTTGTCCACTATAGTCTAGGCTTGGGTTAGAGCTTTCAGCAAATTGATACTCTTTCTGTTGAGCTCTTGTCGGGAGACTTGGCGGATCTCAACCGCAATTATTGCTGTTGTTGTTTTCTTGTTTGAGAGAAATAGGTGAATTTAGATATTACTATGCAATGATAAAATTTAAAAATTGAGTGCGATGGGTAACTTTACAGTTTTCCTTCTTTCTTTCAATGACACCTTCTTAGGGTACTCGAAAGTGGTTGAAGAAAAAAATACATTAACCTATTCTAAAAAAGCATGCTTGTTTAGAGAGTCACAAAAAAGTTTTAAAAGGTCTGTTTGTCTGCCTACCCAATTACTTAATCATTTAACTATCCATATAAATATCTATCGATCTATTCATCTACTTATCTATCTCTTAACTATCACTGTGTTTATCTATATATTCTCCTTAATTCACAGTTCCACTATCTTCCTATCAAGTCTTCTCTCCGTCCCCATCCGTCGTCCATTTTCAAGTTATATCGATATTATCTAGATTATTTTTCCCTTTCAAATCTTCCTGTTATCAGTTTAATATTTTGAGGCATTGTTAGATTATAACCTGTAGAAAAAAAAATCTGAGAATTTTTGGTCCAACCCGATTGCGCCTTTCAGGTTCTCATGTTTGTTTTTGATAAAATAATTTATTAGCAATAAGAGACACCTACACTTGAGCTGAGTCTTAATACTTAAGTATTCATTTGCTAGATCGCTGCAGATCATTCATGCTCCAGTCCTTGACTGACTTTATAAGCTTCAGAAAATAGAAATCACAGTTTGAATAAAAGAATTAAATAGTTAAGTAGGATGATACTGAAATATACTTTTAAAGATATATTTCTAATAGTGAAACAATGATAATCGTTAATCAACGTATGTACTCACTTTTACATACATGTACACAGAATATTGTTTTATATAAATAATAATCTTCATCTAAACGTTTTGAGCTAAGCGCTTTTATTTCTGGCAAAAGAATTATTATGCGTCATTGTGGATGAGTTAATAAAATATCACACACAAAAAAACCAGTCCTTGAAGAATATTTCAATATATTTTTGGCTGTGATTGTAATATTTTTTGACAAAGATATGATATCTTTTTCGAAACTAATTGCGATATTTTCTATTTTCATAAGAATCAATACTGCAATTAACATAATTATTCCCATATCCGGTTACCTCTGAATCTAAAAAGTTCTTCAGGAACATGGAAGTTCGTGATTTTATTTCCTCCTTGTATGTTTTTTAATTCCTCTCTACTCGTTCGTTTTTATGCTCTTTCATTACATTTTTATGAGCATGATATTGCCAGTTTTCAATATCCGGCCATGACAATAAAGTTAGACAAGCAGAGAAGAAGAAATGGCCCAATTTTCTCTACTTTACTTAGATCAAAGCCTGGAGTGCAAATCTCTTCAAGCGCCATCTTGTCCACATTCTGAGGAGGCAGTGAAGCTGTGTACTTGTGGGCCACATTAGGACCCTCTAAACGCACTTGGCATGTTATAGGCCGATGATGTAAACACGGCATAGATGTAAGTTCTATAGAGTTCAACACAGATAATTGTCCTTGTGAACGGTGCGTTCAATAAGGAATCTCTGCTAGCTTGATCGACTAGACAGGTTATCTCCCTAAACGAATCTGGACTTAATCGATTTTTTGCTTGAGAGACTGCAATAAATAATGAAAAAGCTGTAAAAATTTTAGGCAGATTGATACCGTGCGTGAGTGTCTGTGACTGCATGATAAAAACAAAGGGGTAAAGACACTTCGCAGAAACAAAAAAGAAGGAAAAGTAAACAATTATTCACTATAAAAATGTTACTTACATCAAAACCAAGTGTCTTCAAAAAAAAAAAAAAAAAACAACCCAAAAAAAAAAAAATAAAACAACCAAAAAAAAAAAAACCCCAAAAACAACCAAAACCAAAACCAAAACAAAGCAAAAAGAAAAACAAGGATACGACATCCTTAAACCAATTTTCTATGATTGATGAACTCTGATTTTAATAACAAAAGATCATAGAATGACAACGAGAGCGCCTCAGTGCCATCTCCTCCTTGTGATTTGAAACACAAATGCCAAATCTTCTGGGGTCAATAGTTATTATGGACGAATCTTTCTCGCATTAGTCCCTAATTCTTGCATATACATTATGTTTTCTATATATTATCACCTACTCCATATTCTGACAGAAATTCTTCAGTACCAGGCGATCTCAGAACTGACCCAGTGAACTAATTCTTTCCCCATCTGAGATGAGTTGAGGGAAAGGCAAGAAACCTTTAGGCGTTCTTCAAAGTAAACTGTTCATGTAAAGTCGGGTCCGACACGATGAATAACATGAATCCCTCAGTGAGATACTCGTATCAGCCCAGGCCGTATTGAGAAAGAGCTTCCCCTCCCCTGAGCAATGTAGAGACCATTCTGCGCAAAGTTTAAACACGCGTTGCCGCGTAGAAAGATACAGAAAGAAAACAAACTTGAAATCAACTGCGACTGATTGCAATAGACAATGAATGACTCAAAAAAAAAAAAAAAATCCCACAGGAGATTTGGATAAATCTGTGATTTGCCACGTGCAGATTCTCATGGGCACAACCATACGAGATCAACTTGAAATCTGCGACTCATGGTTAACACCTGCAGCCTTGATTTCAAGTTAACCATTACATATTGGCACTTGATGAATTGCTTTAACTCCAATCTGTCATCTACCAATACTATTTTGACACATGTTGCTAAGCTTTAAGATTCTACTTTGACACCAGCTGTTGCTTAGCTTTGAGCTGTAAGATTCTAATTTGACCCTTACTGCAAAACTTTCACTTAATAACACTCTATTTTGACACCTATTGCTCTGCTTCCACATATAAGATATAATTCTATTTTGACACATGGTGTTTAATTTTCCCATCTTTCTTTTTAAACCTGTTTTTCCAGTTGTATTATTTTCACGTAACGCTAGCTTATAGGTTCTGTAGCAAGTGAAAATATTATGCCCTAAATCTTTTATTGTTATGTGTAAAGTAGGTGGTAGAAAATCAGTATAGCACGAGACGCTATGTCCCCTTGTAAGACTCCAGAATAGACTTTACATTTAAGAATTTAGTAATTAAAAAAAAAATTGTCAGTTATGTAACACTGGTCCCAGGGCTCAAGGCGCTTCCCCTGAAACTTCTTACAATCTGTCTGTCAGTATTGATCCAACATCTATACAATCAAAATTTAACCCAATCTTATACTGTAAGAAGAGAAGTTCGTCTCTAGAAAACAAAGAGAATAAATTGTAGAAGTTCAGGACCATGCGTCAAAGTTGAACATGTTATAATTGTCTAAAAATCTACAATTTAAAAAATAAAAAACGGATTACATATAAGTAGAGGTGAAAAAAAAGCTAGCACACACAAAACATTTAAGTATTACTATTAGATAAAAGAAATATGTTTGAAATACTTGTAACTCAGAGTCGCAATAAACGATTATGTATAAAATTGCCTAAGTAAAAGAGAAAATAAAAAAAAAAAAATCATACGGTTATTTTCTCAAAAGTTACAGTATCACATCATTTTCAGGATGTTTTGCCCGCTTAAAAGAAGACGAAAGACGATATTAAACACTCGATTTGTATTAAATGTTTTGAGAATTTAGGTATTTTTAACGTCATTCGAATGGTTCAATTGTTTGTCTTGCCCTTATTTCATTTGCTTATTTATTCTATACCTTTTTGCACGTCGTAAAACTTGAAAGCTGTCTATTCAAAATTCTTAAATCTGTCTTTGAAAATTGTTAGAAATCTGATTTAGAATATCTTAGAATCCTTATAGACTTATTTCTGGAAATGGTTGAACAAGTCACGATTTATTTGACCGTTCTTTTGTTTGAGTGATTTTGTTGGCATCAAATTCTTAAAATGAATCCTGTATCTGAAGTTTCGGGTTTATGAAATCAAGAGGATTGCCTTGTGTAAAGCTGGATGTCATCTGAAAACCCGATATTTACCTATTTACATAAATGAAAGCATTTGGACGAGTCTTGTGGCACTCTAGTTTCAAGTCGGCAATGATTTTTGTTCCAGATAAAATACTTGGAAGTCTCTCAAAAACACTCTTTGCGTGATATCTAATAATAATAATAATAATAATAATAATAATAATAATAATAATAATAATAATAATAATAATAATAATAATAATAATGATAATAATAATAATAATAATAATAATAATAATAAAAATAATAATAATAATAATAATAATAATAATAATAATAATAATAATAATAATAATAATAATAATAATAATAATAATAATAATAATAATAATAATAATAATAATAATAATTACTATTATTTGAAGGAGGAGGAGGAGGAAGAGGAGGAGGAGGAGGAGGAGGAGGAGGAGGAGGAGGAGGAGGAGGAGGAGGAGGAGGAGGAGGAGGAGAAGAAGAAGAAGAAGAAGAAGAAGAAGAAGAAGAAGAAGAAGAAGAAGAAGAAGAAGAAGAAGAAGAAGAAGAAGAAGAAGAAGGGGAAAAATAAAAAAAAAAATATTTAAAACTTTACTACAGCAAGAAAAATCAAACGTCTTCAAACTTCTTGTCTATTTGTGAAAATAACTTTGCATGATCCAAATTTTGTACTATAATTTTACTGATATGTTTTGGAAAAGTAGGAAATGCAATTATCATTTCACATAAATTTTTAAAATACCATAATTCATATTCTCACTAAAAGTGCAAGACTTTTATATACTTCCGGTTACCACTCTGTAAATGTTTTTTTTTTGTCAGAGTCTAAGTAAGTGAGCAAATGATTTGCTCTTCAGAAAAATCTTCCTGTCCTCAATTTTCTTGTCATGCCATCTTTGTGTCACTCTACACACGTGCGTGCCGCGAATCTCTAGAAATCTTTGATCAGCGTCTCATTAGAGATCCCCCTCCACAAGTCAAAGCAAAATCTCAAGACTCTTTGTACTTACCATCTAGTTGAAAGCCACTTAGGTTTAGACGCTTGCTCCGAAGTTTGAAAACCTAATGGTAACCCATTTTAGAAACCGAAGGGAGTGTCTCTCTATGGCGCAAAATATCCAATCAGATTGACTAGCAATAATTTGTTTCATCGAGGACTTTAATCTAAAGAAAATAAACACGTTCACACACAATGAACCAATCAAAATATAAAAATATTTCAGGATTATAAAAATTTTAAACCTGACGATTTAACACGAAACATTAATTTTTTTTTTCGGTAGAGAAATTATTTTTCAAACTATTTTTGTTGGCGCTCAATAGCACGTTGTAACGATAGAGGCAAGGAAATCTTTAAATCATTTTGACTAAAAAAATATTGTCAGATCTAGTAAATAACACTGATACTGAAACGAACCAAATTTAGCTAGGTGGGATGAAATCTTGGGATTGGTTGAAAAAATTAAAAGCAATAGATTTTTCCGATTCCTATTGTTTTTTTTTCTCCGTCCATTGCAACTAAACCTAAACTGTTGCCGGGAAGACGGAGATGCCCCAGACAAACCAAAAAGGTTGAAGCTTGTTTAATCACTCGATGACACTCTAAGAATCTTTTCTGCCTCTCTACCAATGAAATGAAGATGGAGCAGATAGAAATAACCAATAGAATTATGACGATGTTGCTTTACAGTCATGATAGAATGCAAAACATTTGAAAAAGAGTAAAGAGCTGTCAACTCTATTGGGTAGCTCTCAAAATAAATTGGTCCATCCAGAAATTAGATGGGACCTCACACGAAAAATTATGTTTGGTCAAAGAAAAAAAAATCAAGCATCTGATACCAACTGAATAAGAATGAGAGAAAGATATTACAATTTTTCCTTTGATAAATGTATAGTATTCTTAATCTTGTTGATTTAAGTGGCTAATAAATCCTGCAATTTTTTTTTTCAAAAGATTATGGAAAAAAATCTTTCGTTGAGCACCGTGAGTATATTATAGATCTTGTCGCTGGTAAATATGGAGATTAGAGCACAGCTTAGAGAATTCTATCTGCTACAGATGACCTGCAGCTCACAGAAACAGAACGTTGTCGTCGTTTTGAATCTGATACCACAGAAACTCCTTTACGTGTTCCACAAAGCAGGTCTTACTGTATATGTCATCCCATTTTTATCTTTAGCCCACAGTTGTTTTCCTCTCTACTGCCGACAATTTATATTCTTCCCGTTCGTATAATTTATATCTTGACTATTATTTGAATTTAAAAGCACTTTACCATAATGAATAACAAAATAATTACTACAAGTAGGAAACCATGTCTCTCTCTCCATCTATTGGACCTGAAGATAAAAGGCCGTTAATTGCAGGTGTAATCTGAAGCCAAGCTCGTCCCTTCTTGAAGAGCCGGCAATCACTTAGCCATGCAGTACTTAATCCAAACAGGAGTAGATTTCTATCTTAGGTACCTACCATATCAAAGTAAGTGTGAGCGTTCTTTTCATTTCCATAATGAACGCGCACCGCCCTTTCTAGACATTTTGATAACAGAATCAGAGACCATTCATATTTTGTTAAGGGTTTGAAAATTTGACTCAAGTATTGAAAGACTGTCTATGTAGGTAGAAAGAGTAATTCATTAATAAACTATTTTAGTTATAGTCGTGATACAGAACAATGAAGCAAAATCCTCTTGGTCTTAATTTCTATCCGTTTTATTTTTTCGATGTTCGCTCCCGAATTTTATTTGTATTAAATTATAAAGCGATAGGTGATAAAAAAATGAACTTTTTCCTCATTATATTCGAAATCTAAATATCACATTACAAGGATTGGATTTAAACAAGGTCGTTATAACTCCACCAGAAGCAATCTTAGAAAATTTTATTTTAGTATTTATTAAAAACAAACTGTGTTTTAATTGATGTTTTGAGTATTGATATTATAGTAACTGATATTTATTTTAATACTTTTTTCTTTTATAATATTGTCAAATTAAGAACTGAAACATTATTATTGGCTAACGCTATTAAGAACTAAGCATTTACAAAAGAATACAGAACTCGAGTGCAAGAGACAGCGGCAAAGAGAGAGAGAGAGAGAGAGAGAGAGAGAGAGAGAGAGAGAGAGAGAGAGAGAGAGAGAGAGAGAGAGAGAGAGAGAGAGAGAGAGGGAGAAAGAGATAGAGAGGGAGGGAGAGAGAGAGAGAGAGAAAGAGATAGAGAGAGAGAGAGAGGGAGAAAGAGATAGAGAGGGAGGGGGAGAGAGAGAGAGAGAGAGAGAGAGAGAGAGAGAGAGAGAGAGAGAGAGAGAGAGAGAGAGAGAGAGAGAGAGAGAGAGAGAAAGAAAAGAGAATAAAAGGATAAGTAGAAAAAAAGAAGCGTCGAATCCTTTATCAATTACAAATTCAAGACCAGTAGTGATTTCATACAAAATACAAAGGAAACCTTTAGTAAAAAATGTACACGTACTAAATGATTTGAACTCATTAAGGATTTACCTTAAAGACTTTTTCTTTACCTGACATGTTTCAACTCTCAGATCTGAAGGTTTTCGTCTCGTCACAAGTGTAAAACTGCCTTAGCCTGAACATGATGTGTGACCGATGTGAAGAATCCAAGACATTATCACTTAGTTTCGTGTCTCAGACTTTCTCTTCACAAAGAGAAACGATAGGCTAGTCAGATCAGAACAGATGCTTCCAGGCTACATATTCTGTCCCGGCGCCCCCCCCCCCCCCCCCTCCCAAAAAAAAAACAAACAAAAAAAAAAAAAAACCCAACAAGAAATAAAAACAAAAAAACAAATACCGGCCCAAAAACATAACCAAGTTAAATAAAAAAGGAATAGTAGAAAAAACGAGCGTTTCGGCCTCAGAAGCATATTATTGTGTTGGGAAAAAATCCGAGTCTTTCATTCTGCGCTGTTAGCCTCAAGACAAATATGCATCGTCTTTGAGATATTTTTTTCTTCCCGACGCCTTGACAAGAAATAAAATTGTTTTGACACAATATCGGTTAGGGGAGGAAAGGTGTTTTTCCCCTCCATGAACCATTTTTTTCCTTGTGTTCTTCATCGTCAAGGAAACAGAACTTGCAATGTGCGTCTTGTTTAAAACTTTTATATTTAATTGCTATCTCTTTACCTGAGGCGATGAATTGCTGCATCTTTTCTTCTTTCTCTCATCCCCCCACCCCTCCTCCTCTCCGTTCACTCACACCAGACTATGCTCTTTTTTCATTGTCAAAGGTACTAAGTACTTCCAACCAACACATTTTTAGTTTTCCTCACCCTTTCTTGTCTTCGGCTTATCTCTCACCTACCTCTATTCGTTTAATTAAATGAGTATGTGAGTAATATATATATATATATATATATATATATATATATATATATATATATATCTATATAATATATGTATATATGGTTTCTCTTGTATTCTCCTTTTAGACACCACGCTCCATCTGCCTATCTATCTATGCCCTTCCTATCAAATCATCTATCCATCTATCCTCTTCTGATTCCTAATTACTGCCACTCTCTGTACATTCTCAACATTTTACCAGACTTGAGAACCAGGAATTCCGACACTCTTACTGTGACCCCCATCCCATCGGCTCATCTTCTCAACCAAAGTAAACAAAAGTTTACCAGACTCAGTTAACATTCTTTGCTTACGAATTATTTTCTGTCAGTGTGCAGAGATCTGATCAGTACATCTGAAGCCAAGCGTTAAAACTAACATTTACGAGACGTGCACTTCAGAGATTTCTAAACATACTTCAGACTAAGTCCAGATCATTAGCCCTGGCCATGGGCGGCAACGCTTTACCGCAAGGATCAAGAATCAAGGATCAAACTCCCTGCAAAGGGCGGTGCGCGTTCATTATGGAAATGAAACGAACGCTCACACTTACTTTGATATAGTAGGTACCTAAGATAGAAATCTACTCCTGTTTGGATTAAGTACTGCATGGCTAAGTGATTGCCGGCTCTTCAAGAAAGGAAGAGCTTGGCTTCAGATTACACCTGCAATTAACGGCCTTTTATCTTCAGGTCCAATAGATGGAGAGATAGACATGGTTTCCTACTTCTAGTAATTTTTTTTTGTTATTCATTTTGGTAAAGTGCTTTTAAATTCAAATAATAGTCATTCTGACAAAGCATCGAATACAGCTAGAAAAACTGCATCATTCTCATTAAAACCGTCATAAAAACCAATTCAAGTAAAAAGAAATTAACGACAATTAGATATAAACGACAAAACACACTAAATTATCCACGTTAAAGACACTTCCCTGCTTATATAGGACAATATGAGCGTCATATGCAAAACTTTCGCAAAAGTAACTTGTAAATCAAGCTAGTTATGATTATGGTAGAATCACGATGCGAGAACTATCGTCATCGACTTCAGTCAGCATTAAAGTCGAGAGTTACCCGTCTTGGAGCAATTTCCGATAACTCGAGATCTAAGACCAGCAAGAAACAAGACAGCCGACCTGTCCACTCCTCGGGTCCACTACAAGTCATCAGTTTTCAGCTTGGAGGGTCAATCTCCTCCTGTCTTCCACTTCCCCGGTCAATTGTCCAGCCCGTGTTTCTAGATCTGGATTGTTCTGGTTTTGATCTCGATATCAACTATGGCGAAACAAAGCGGAGTCACGAACATCCAGACATGATAATAATTGGAGAGCTTTCCGCGAAGTAATTCCGGGAAAACAAGAGCTCTTGAGTACATGGAGGAAACAACACTAAATACTTCTATATTTTTGTAGAAAGTAAGTGTGATAAACTTAGAAGGTGCAGAATGGAAATATGATATGTGTGAGGCTCGGTTTCTTGTAAGGATTATGATTTATGCAATACAACCTTGTGCAGAGAGGGGTTTATAAAATAGTATATTAATTATAGGCGTTGTAAAATGTCAAAACTAAGCGTAATTAACATGCAAGAAAAGCTACAGCACACAGTTATTTTAAATATTCTCACCAACGGTGATATTTAGGCAGCTTTAAAAGAGTTTATTATTAACATGAAATAACTTGCAATAGGAAATAATAGTAATTAAAACTAATAATACTGATCGTTAGACGATACAGATGCTCAATGTCTCAAGGAGACCGGGGTTGTGAACGGTTGGCTGAAATCTCTCTGTGGTCCCTCCGCTTGTTCTCCTTGATCATATCATCAGTAATCCCCAGTCTCAATACCCCCTTCACTCCCATTCATTAAAACTCAGAACACACTCACACCATAAGCGAAATTTAATATACAATTCACTAAAAGCTGACTCTTATATTCTTTACAAAAACAAACTCTTAAATTGACTCTTTCATACAATTAACCCTTTAAACTCTTTAACAGTAATGTTTTTTTTTTTTTTTGTTCTTTTTAAAACAGCAGTTAAAATTTCATTTCCGAGATTTGAACAAGGGGAGAAAATTTGTACTTAATAAGTGAAATAAAGCCTTTTTATTCTTATCAACCAAAATGCTGCATTCCCTGTTCACAGATCGATAGTGAAACAGACAGTCAGAGACACATGTAGATAAATATATAAATAGATAGTTGATAGATAGATAGATAGATAGATAAATAGATAGACAGATAAATAGATAGATAGATAGATAAATAGATAGACAGATAAATAGATAGATAGATAGATAGATAAATAGATAGACAGATAAATAGATAGATAGATAGATATATAAATAGATAGATAGATAGATAAATAGATAGATAGATAGATAGATAGATAGATAGATAGATAGATAGCAGAAGTAGTTGGATAGATAAGTACATAGAGAAAAAAATATAAAGATAATCGAAGAGAGAGAGAGAGAGAGAGAGAGAGAGAGAGAGAGAGAGAGAGAGAGAGAGAGAGAGAGAGAGAGAGAGAGAGAGAGAGAGAGAGAGAGAGAGAGAGAGAGAGAGAGCAAGAGCGAGAGAAACACATATAGACAGGGAGAGATAGATAGAAAGAGAATGATGACCAATCGAACAAGGTTCTGGAGAAACGCTCAGACCAACATGAGCAATCATATAATTAGCAAACGCCTCAAACTTTAAAAGTGATTTTTCTGCCATCGTGTATAACAGAAGAAAACAAGGTTGAATTCCAACAATTAACTCACCAAAATTAGTATAAACCATAAGATAACTAATTACAGCAGTGGAAGCTAAATGCCTTAGTTCAACTGGAGGTCATAACGAAGGATTGATTAGTCGAACGAATCGACTTTATCCACATCAGTCAGCCTCCGCCAGATCAGGCTGGTGAAACCACTATTTTTAAACTCGGAGGTCATTCACTAAATAATTCATAACTTCCACAATTATAGCGCCAGAAAGTTTCAAGGCAGCCGTTTCAACAACTGGACCACCGATACTGTGTCTGTTTTCAGGTACTGACTTTTCCAATAATGTTTTATAACGTAAACTTTTGTGGCTTTCGAGTTCAGCTGAAATTTTTCTACTTTGATTCTAAAATCTAAGAAAAATTCTCATTTCGAAACTAAAAAGTTATTTCATTGTATTTATAGCTTGAGTGTTTAATGAAGCAACGCACTAAAAGTAATGTCAAATTTTGATATTTTTTTATCGAATGTCTCGAGAACTAGATGATGTATCGATAGAGAGTGTTTTCTGAAGTTCCCCAAAGACTGAACTAGATTGAGCTAAACTAATCAACTCAGTTTTCAAAATCGATCTCGTTGCACATCGGTCCCTGAGCTCGGAACTCGCAACTAAACAAAAAAAAAAAAGTCAGAAATCGAATCATTTGTTTCACTTTGTGTCACTTTACTTAGGTAATTATTGTAGATCTTGTTCTTAGAGTCCTAGTTTATGAGGTTTATATCATTAACTTTTGCACATTTCCACTAAAAATATGTGCACACTGCTGTTCGAGTTCAACAAAAAGATGGGGCTGAGCTTTAAAAAGCATTTTTTTTTATAGACTAATAATAATTCTCACTTACCACATACTACATATTGTAAAACACACTTCCTCTCTCTCTTTCTCTCTCCCTCTCTCCATCCCCCCTCCCTCATTTCTCTCAATCTCTCTCTCTCTGTTGTTTCTTCCTTTGCTGCTTTATTACTCTGTCTCTCTCTTTGTTACTTCATTCCTATCTCTTTCTCTCTATCGTTTCTCTCTCAGATATGTTATCATAAAGTGGAGTCAAATGACAACCATAAAGTCCCCCCCCCCCCCGAAAGAAAAACAAAACAGACAAACAAACAAACACCTGCCCCCCAAAAAAACAAAACAAAACAAAACAAAAACAAAAACAAAACAAATAAAAAAAACAACAACAAACAAACAAAAAAAACAAAACAAACAAAGAACAAAGAAAAAAAAACAACAAAAAACAAATGACAAAACCTCCAAGAAAATAAAAACCAAGAAAAAAAGCCCTGTGTACTTTTCTTTCCAACAAAATATGACCAACAGATCATTGCGGCCTCAAGTATTTTGGGTCAGAGAAACCATTTGGAAAATGAGTTTCGCCAGAGGTTTGCAGAATAATCCGCTAAGAGGTTTCCACCGCAGACAAGGAGAAACGGGTCAAACTGATCCAGCCTCGGCGTGAAGTAATCTCCCTTTTCTCCTGACGTAAGAAGAGACGCTAATCCTTTTGAAGGACACACACAGCTAGGGCCCCTCTATGTTGGACTATTTATGAATTCAAAAGAAAAGTCCAGTTATTAATGTTATTTTCTATAGTATATAATTTGGTTTTAACACACATACACACACACAAAATGATGTATACAGTTTTTCCTATGTTGCATGAAATATACAATTTTTTTTTTGTGAAACTTTGAATAAAAAATTCGCCTTTTAGAGCTGCTTAGAAGTAAAAGATGTTATAAAAAAGACATAGATGTTGACAACGTTCAACAGAGGCTCGACCATGACTTCCGTATAATGTTCAGGCTGGTTTTGGTTCGTCAACAAAATCTTCATAGACCGTCCTAACAGTTTTCATTATTTCTAAAGAAGATTAACAAGCTCTAGATACGAGATTGAAGAAGAGAAAGGATGAAATTAAATTATTAATGATAGAAAAAATCAAACGATGATAAAAGCACACTAAGTCTTCTTTCAAGCTTATTTAATTAGAAAATCGCCAAAGCCGACATAGAACATGTAGAGTTGGCGGCCTTAATAAACAGGAGAGATAAAGTACGAGAAATACAGAGACAGGGAGAGAAAAGACAGAGAGTGAGAGAATGTGACAGAGAGAGACAGAGAGAGAGACAGGGAGAGGGAGAGTGAGAGAGGGAGAGAGAGAGAGAGTAAGAGAGAGAGAGGGAGAGAGAGGGGGAGAGAGAGAGTGAGAGAAATTGAGAGAGAGAGGGAGAGAGACAAAAGAGAGAGTGGGAATGAGAGAGAAAGAGAGAGATAGAGAGGTAGAGAGGTTGGGGATAATAGAAAAATAAGAAAATGTACAATAAATAGTTTGAAAACTTGTGAAAGGAGCAAGGGGGGGGGGGGGGGAGGGGGGAGGGGTGAGGAAAAAAAGAAATGATAAAGAAAAATGTCACTTACTATGTTTAAAACTGAAAAAAATATAGGTCAATTACAAGGTATTTTTTCTTCATTTGTATCTTCGCAAGTATATGATGAACCATCAAAGATAAAATTTATCTCAATCAGGAAAGAGTTTATAAATCTCATTAGTGCAACTTTTAGATGTATTTTGTGGATTACTTGGTTCTCTCTCCCCCCCCCCCCCCAAAAAAAAAAAAAAAAAAAAAAACTACTTTGAAGAAAGCCTGTGACAATTTTTTTTCTAAAAGTGCGATCTCCCTTGAGAAATGAACTATGAATTGCTGGTGTTATACTAGATCTATTGTTTGATTTTACAATTCGCATGTAGCCCAAACTGATCTTTATTCTTTACACAGATGGAAAGAATGAAAAACTATAAAATCTGACAGTTTTCTTAAAATATCTCTGCCGACTGAGTATTCACGTCTTGAAGAACCTAATGGGGTCAAGGAGTTGAATTTTTCCTTCCACATAAGGAGAAATCCTTTCATCTGCTTGAGAAACCGAAAAGCTTCTCGTTACTTCAACTTTTGATGCTTAATTATTGAATTGAGATGAGAGAGAAAGAGAGAGAGAGAGAGAGAGAGAGAGAGAGAGAGAGAGAGAGAGAGAGAGAGAGAGAGAGAGAGAGAGAGAGAGAGAGAGAGAGAGAGAGAGAGAGAGAAATGTAGAGATGTGAGAAAGCTCTGTATCGTTTTGATTATTAAGAATGAATAAAGAAACTGTCCTAGAAAATTCTCTCAGCCGCGCTGCAATAATTCTATCTGTCTGCTTTCTTGTATCTGTCATTCTGCATTCTATTTGTCTTTCTCTCGCTCTCTCTCTCACACACACAGACATGCTCTCTCTATTTTTCATTTTCCCTCTATCTTTCTCTCTTTAGTTTTTTGGTGTAATCCTAATCCCTAACTCTTTTTTCACAAACGCTTTTCCTTTTAATTTTCTTATCTTCTGGCCTTGGTCTCTAGCTGTTTTTATCCCTCGCCGACTTTCCCTTACCAAGCTTTCCCATTCTCGTTCCTGAACTTTTCCTGACCATAGATGTGATATATTCACTTTTCCAAGCTATTCATCGGATATCACTAGGAAAGCTTCTAACCTACTTTCTGACAACAAATTATTGCTGGGGGAGATAATACGTTACACACACACACACAAAGTGGGGGGAGTAAGTGGAAAGGAGATATAGAGAGAAACAGAGTAGGGACAGAGAATGAGAGAGAGGGAGAGAGATGGATAGACAGATAGATAGATAGATAGATAGATAGATAGATAGAGAGAGAAAGAGAGAGAGAGAGAGAGAGAGAGAGAGAGAGAGAGAGAGAGAGAGAGAGAGAGAGAGAGAGAGAGAGAGAGAGAGAGAGAGAGAGAGAGAGAGAGAGAGAGAGAGAGAGAGAGAGAGAGAGAAGTTTGATGAAGAGTTTGTGAGGTGCTTCAGATGGTCAAGTTTTAAGATGTACTTCTCTAGCCGATTCAGACTCTTATCTCTATGATTTTGTATCTCCCCTCTCCCTGTCTCTTTCTATGTTTTTTTTTATTTCTCTATCTCTCTTTATTACTCTCTTAATATATCTTTCTTGTTCCCCACTACACAAGATCTCATTGATTGTCTTTTTCTGTCTTTCTGTCCATCTTTCTCTCCCTTTATATAAATAAATATATAAAAATATATATATATATATATATATATATATATATATATATATAGATAGATAGAAAGAAAGAGAGAGAGAGAGAGAGAGAGAGAGAGAGAGAGAGAGAGAGAGAGAGAGAGTGAGAGAGAGAGAGCGCGCGCGAGAAATATGTATATATATAAATATGTATAAATCTTTCTTTCTCTTTCTTGCGCTCTCACTGCTCTTCTGTCCGGCTCTCTGTATCTCTCTGCCTCTTTGTCACTCTCTCTCTCTCTCTCTCTCTCTCTCTCTCTCTCTCTCTCTCTCTCTCTCTCTCTCTCTCTCTCTCTCTGCCTCTTTGTCACTCTCTCTCTCTCTCTCTCTCTCTCTCTCTCTCTCTCTCTCTCTCTCTGCCTCTCTCTATCTCTCTCTCTCTCTCTCTCTCTCTCTCTCTCTCTATCTCTCTATCTATCTATCTCTCTCTCTCTCTCTCTCTCTCTCTCTCTCTCTCTCTCTCTCTCTCTCTCTCTTTCCGTTTTAATTTGTTCACTTGCTCGCATTTTAAGTCTGGTTTGCAAAGTTTTTCTTCAGAAAACCAAATTCTATTTTCATGCCTCAAACAATATCAAGAGAATCTTTATATAATTATGTAATTGGAACTAATTGGTCTGGACGCCGCCTTTGTTGAAGTCTGTTGCGGTAAGTACCAGCTATACTGTCGTGACCACACGTGAACTCCGAGACTCTGAGAAACTCAAATAACCAAAGGATTTTTTTCGCAAAGTCTACACAGATACAAAGCCTTCCAGTATTTTCACATTTCTTAATCTCTTTCTTTCTGTCGTCTCTCTCTCTCTCTCTCTCTCTCTCTCTCTCTCTCTCTCTCTCTCTCTCTCTGTCTCTCTCTCTCGGGCGTCTCTTTGTATCTCCTTTTTCACTCTCCTCTCTTCTCCCTCCTCGCCTCTCCAACCACTCTCTCCAATCTCCTTTAACTACATCTACTCAGAGACTGATGAGAAAAAGATGAAAAAGATTTCAGTTTGAGTCACCTAATGCTTGCCAACCCTGTCGAACCTTTTCAACAAAACATACATTTTTTCATTGGGGATTCTACAATAACATTAATTTTAATGTCAATTTCTCCCTATTTCATTATTTTTCAAGAAAAATCAAAGCCAATTTAAAATTATAAAGCATTCCTGGGTCACCCACCCAAAACACATTTCCGTGCACTATCTTTTTGACCAGGCCACGATTGGTTGTCACGTATCAATCTAGCTGAATTAATTAATTGAACATGACTTTTGTTGTTTGAGAATAAGAATAAAAAGTTGTATGCAATCCAATCTATTCACAGATTTTTTCAAACATTATCGTGCAGGGTGAATTAACTGCGCCGCTAAGAATTGCCGCAAGGTAGGGGACTGTTATGCACTTACTGCGAAAATTCACAGCTTTCTAATAAGCTTTTTAAGGATCTAAAACCAGATTGGAAAAATTCAGAATTAGTTAATTTTTATTGCTGTTTGGAACAATTTCTTTAAACGGGAACATTTAAAAAGAGAGAAAGAAAGATAAATATATAATCGATAAGAAAGAGAGAGAGAAACAGAGGGATATTAAGCGAGAGAGAGAGAGAGGAAGAGAGAGATAGAGAGTGACAGGGAGAAGGGGAAGAGGGGGAAGATGCATTGGCGACACATAGATAGATAAAGAGAGTGATTTATAGTTTGAGCGAGAGAGAAAGAGAGGGAGAGAGAGAGAGAGAGAGAGAGAGAGAGAGAGAGAGAGAGAGAGAGAGAGAGAGAGAGAGAGATGGATAGACAAAGACAGAATCAGAGACAGAGATAGAAAAACAAGAAAACATCAGTGATAACCTCTGAAAGAAATGAGAATGAATAGCGGGAACAATTGGAGGTAGAGGAGAAAAAAAAAGTATGAAAATGAAACCATTGAGAGGATAAAACATACCATTTTGACTGCTGTTGGGTTGCTGTTTTTATTTGCGTCTTTTAATTTAGACAAAGGTCATGAACTTTCAGTGTCTTGGAATGTTTGAAGTTTCTATAACAAGAGTGGAGAGGCGCGTTACTTCCCTTCTCAGAGATATTCTCTCTCAGGGTTATCACAGTTATGTCCCTTTTATTGAACTCGACGCGGTGTGGGCCTGCCTTCCATAAGTCTGTTTTTTTTTATATCTTTCTTCTCAAATCACCCTCTATGATCCATGTAATCCTTAATAAGATCAAGAATACTAATATGCATCGTTTTTACGTAACATTGCTTTTGATAGAAGACAGAAAGCAAGAAAAATCGTCATTTTCTTTGCAAATTTTATTACCTTCCTTTCTTTACTTTTTTTTCATTCATCGTGTTTGAACTTTCCTGTGCTGGTCTTGCCTTACTTTGGATACATAACTGACTGATCAAGAAACAGGCCACATTTTCTGACCAGAGCCAATACTGGCGTCCGTGGATGGACTACCGATCTCAAACTGTTTACATCTGCTCCTCCTCGTGCCTCTCCGTACTTTTCTTCAGTTTGCCGAGTAAAATAAAAAAAAGGAGTTTTATTGACAAAGACTATTTACCTTACTATTTCCTAAAGGATTTTACGTATATAAGGAAGACCTTTTCCTCCGCTCACACCTTCCATGGCCTCGCAGCGGTCACAAGTTTGATCTCTGCTCGCCGGTTCAGAAGCACGTCTCCAATCTGTGTCCAGGTGCCTGGGGCAGCGCCCTGAAGCCTGTCAGGCGGTCACACGTGTGGGTCCAGCACCTCAGAGAAGCCGTACTCATCTACGGATTTTTTTTAAAATCGAGTTAAGAATCATTCCATGGCTAGGAGCAGAAACTGGCTCGAATAAAGGAGTTGCAATATTATAGACTGGAATATCGGCGGATGGAAGAGAAAGGAAGAGAATTTACAGAGAGGAAGAGAGAGAGGAAGAGAGAGAGAGAGAGAGAAAGGGAATTGACAGAGAGGAAGGGAGAGAAGAAGAGAGACACATAGAGAGAGAAAGGGAATTGACAGAGAGGAAGAGAGAGAGAGAGAAAGGGAATTGACAGAGAGGGAGAGAGAGAGAGAGAGAGAGAGAGAGAGAGAGAGAGAGAGAGAGAGAGAGAGAGAGAGAGAGAGAGAGAGAGAAAGGGAATTGACAGAGAGGAAGAGAGAGATACAGAGAGGGAGAGAGAGAACGGGAATTGACAGAGAGGAAGAGAGAGAAGAAGAGAGAGATACAGAGAGAGAGAGAGAAAGGGAATTGACAGAAAGGAAGAAAGAGAAGAAGAGAGAGATACAGACAGAGAGAAAGAGAGAGAAAGAGAGAGAGAGAGAGAGAGAGAGAGAGAGAGAGAGAGAGAGAGAGAGAGAGAGAGAGAGAAAGAGAAATGAAAGATAATTAGCAAAAGAAACATGTGGTTAAGAAGCTTTTAAAGGTTGTGATAATGACAGAATTGGAGAAAAATGTAAAAAAAAAAAATCGATGAACAAATTATAGAGAAAGAGAGTGAGAATGTCGAGGAGCTATTTGCGGCCCTATGAAACATACTTGAGAGTAGAGTATGATCATAGAGCAATAATACGAGAATTTCCGCCCTTTAATTATTGTCATTAAGTTTATGGCTTGTAAAATAACACGCCATGTTCTCTGTTTTCTAGGAGTAGTCTTGAAATAGGAGAAAATTATCGTCCAAATGTTTTTTTTTCCGTTGAAGAAAGCATTTTTACCGATGGTAAAAATCTCGTGGTTAAATGTCTTTGAAATGGAAAAGAGATCTTAGACGATAATTTCCCTATGATTTATTACAATTATGTTTAACTTCAGCCAACAAACATTTGATTTGAAGAAGGACGAGAAATTGAGCAGTTGGGTATAATTTTTAAATCCACTTTTATCATAGAAACTGTCTGAGAAGAAGAGTAGATACGCACTGCTCTCATTATGTTACCTTAAAAACTGTGAAAGGTAAACTTCCAAACGTAGTCAAAAAAAAAAAAAAAGTTTATCTTGACTTATAAAGTTACTTTTGTCATTATCTCCACTTTAAATTATGTGAGCTACATTTAACTCCTTAAAATCTCTCTTATAATCTCGAAAAAAAAGGGCAGATCGATTTTGCAAAAGTTCCAGTGAATTTTTACTCTAAAATAATAAAAAAAACTCAAAAAATCATTAAAATATTTTAACAACCTATTTTGCATATAATACAAAAACAACACGGGTAAGCAAATAAGAATGGTTAATATGATATATCATAGGATGTATTGATCAAAATAAACAAAAGCATAAATATTTGTAAAAAACAAAACAAAAACAAAACAAAACAACAACAACAACAACAACAACAACAACAACAACAAGAAAAAAACCAACAACAACAAAAAAAATTACACAAACTTTCTTCCCAACAAGCGAAGAGGGAAAAAGAAAGCTTAGTAGGCGAGAAAAAGGATGGGAAGATAAATACATGAACTGAATATAGTTTGGGAGTAGTAACTCTGTGAGGAAAACAGAGGAACGAGAATGATGGAGTCAGTTAAGTCTTTTCTTTAGAACGCAAAAGGCTGATAGAAAGATAGACAGGTAGGTAACAAGAGAGAAAAATGGACTAATACAGAATAAATAGGCAGATAGATAGATAGATAGATAGACAGATAAAAAGATAAATAGATTTAGATAGATGGATTGATATAAATATATACAGACACATTGATAGAAAGAAAAGTAGATAGACAGCTATATAAATAGGTAGATAGATAGATAGATATAGATACATATAAATAGAAGGATAAAAATGTAGCTTATATGGAGATACAGACAGAAAGAGATGAAGATAGATATATAAAGAGACAAGGAAATAATAGAGACAGATAAATAGATAGATAGTTTAATAGATAAACATATAGGGTTTTATTGGTTTTGATGCTTTGCTTAAATTTTCATTTCAAAACTTCTTGAGTATGAACTTTAAAAAAAACAACATAAAAATGTAGAATCCGATTCCAAAAAAATATTTCTAAATACATGAAAGAAAACAAAAACTCTGATTCCAAACACAGTAATGACTATTAGGGTAAATGTCTTCTAAACACTCTAGTTCTTCCACATTTCACTTTGACATGTTTTGGAAGTTGAAATCCGCGATTCTAACACGATTCCACCATTTTTTTTCACCGCATGCAACATTTTTGCAGTTTTCAACTTGAATTTGTGTAACAGTAACATCATTCCAACTGAAGAGCTCTGGCATTTTCAGTTAACAATAATTACAGAGCAGAAAGTTTTTCATCAGTTTGGATCTATCTAATAAATATTGTTATAGAAAATTCAATTAGATTTTATAACTCAAGCTGGTCACGAAAAAAATAGAGTCACCAACGTATACGTAACAAAATGACAATTATTGATTTATCATATTTTAATAATCATAACAATAACGAAGTGATACATTTCTGCTTATTTTTACTTTAGGGTAAGAAAAAAGAAACTTTCCGTGTGGGCCAGAGTCCCATCTGGGCCTGGCCAGGCATCATGGTTTCCTCTCCAGCGATTAGTTTTGTCATTTCCTCCTCCATCCCGTGTGTCTCCAGAGACTCCTGATCTATACACTGAGAATCGTATTTGACAAACTACATGAAAACATCATAACACATTCTCGCACTGGGCTAATTCAATAGACAGTTCTTCTTTGTATCTCTCGAGGGGAGAAAGAAATAGTGAGATAATGTTATATTGAAGCTAACAAGTAACATCGTCTTACGAGCGGTATTATATCTCCCTTCCGACATACACAAACACGCTTACCCAGCCTACATAAAGTAAGAATAAGTTTATCCTTTCATAAATCTACGTTAGATGACGAGACAGAAGAAGACAATAGCTAAGACCGTGGTATTTCGGATATTTTCGGTTAAACTTACATTGACATTGAATATGTCAAGGGAATTCAACGCAATTTATCTATGTAATGTTTATAACCGACTCGCAATTTATTTTCCGTACATTCTACATCAAGAAGAATGAAGTGTCTGGAGAAATATATGAAATACAGAAATTTTGAGTTTGTTACTGGTATAAAAAGCAACAAAATTACGAAGAGCTCATGTTTATTAAAGGCAAGTTAGCGTCTTTCTGGGGAACACAATTAAAATGTTCTTTTTCTTAACTCATTTTTCGTCTGTTCATCCTAAAAGTTCGGTTTTAACGAAACGAGCATTTAAAGCTGAAAGTAACTAGAGTCAAGTCTCAAGCCAAGAGGAACGATTCTGGTCTCTGCATCATGTAGCCTCTACTGTGTTCGTCGTCTCCTGCCACACCCCTTATCTCTCTGTCCAGGTCTCAATCTGCCTGTCTTTTTATCTGCCATCTTATCTATCTCTGTATCTAACTCGTTCTATTTACTTATCTATCCATTTGCCTATTTGTTTATTTATTTATCTATTTAATACCTTATCTATCTTGCTACCACATTATCTTATGTTTTTGTTGATTAATCTAGTACATAATCTACCCATCTATCTAAACATCCAATATCGATTAATCCATCTGCCACCGGTAGATCTATCCGGTTGTCCACGATCATATTTATCTGTCTATCTATCTATCTATTTAGATATTTCTCCATATATTTCTCAATTATCTATCTTCCACTATCTTATGTGTCAATCTTTCTGCTGCTCTCTCATGAACTCATGAGGGGGGCGGGGGAGGGGGGAGATTTGAAGGAACTTTGATAAAACCAGTTTTCATATTGATGAAAAAACAAACAAACAAACAAAACGTGACAATAATATCGTTTCGAAATATATTTTTTTAACCTTAAGGAAAAAAAAAACAACAACAACAAAAAAAAAAAACAACAACAACACCCAGACAATTTAAGTTAAGTGATGGTAGCAATTTAACTCTTTCTGATACAAGAATTAGAATATAATCTGACTAGATGGGAACTCGCACTTGAAACATTTTCTGACTATGTGACCTCCATGCACGCGAACGCACGCACGTCCACCAGCTACCAAGATCACAAAACTCAAACAACTCCATTTTTTTAATTAAAACCTGTAAGCCATGACTCTGAAGCATGTAGAACATTGTGATCAGGGTGAGATCTTTGCCCCATGGAGTGCCTCTTCAATGCGTGACTAAGGATAAAGTATGAGGGAGATATGTTGGGTGAGCAGGGAGAAGGAGATAGACAGCTCATGTTGAGATTCTTATATCAGTTCGGAGCATTTCTAGCCGTATGCGAGGATGCAGTTTTTCGGTATATCTTTTCTTAGGCACAGCTTTGGGTAACTTGATCAAGAAGCTGAAGTGATACTCAGGATTGACTGTTTAAGCTCATGGAAAGGTTCCGTCATTATTCTCTTCACCCTTATGTAAGCATCTGATTTCTTGCTGACTTTGACAGTTTTTTCCTTGCACTGTCGAAGGGAGTCTTGGGGTATTCAACATTGCGCTCGCCTCTTTAAAAAATTGCTGAAAGTGATAAATCCATGCGTCACTGAATGGTTTACTAAGTTATTCCAAAGAATTTATTCCAGAAGTTAACGACAAAACCCCCACAGGCTCTTGAGTTTTGAATTTGAGCCGACAGTCTTGGTACCCAACGAACAGATGTCTCACTCGCAAAGAGTTCTTGACGAGTAACTTGATTTGCGTTCAGAACAACGTTCAGTCTATTGGCAGTAAGTTATCATATCACTGTTCTGTGGCAGAAAGTATAAACATTGCATGACAGATAGATCGTCCTACCATACCATCATATTTAATAGTACAATTGAAATTCATCTGCACGCCCAGATCTTTCAAACAAGCCGATAATTCTTGTTTTCAAAACTAAGAAGTTAGCGTCTTCTTTATTTAAAAAAAAAGCTGATATATTTGAAGACAAGGAAGTTGATACATTGTGGCGTGTTGTGGAAGAGATTTAGATTTTACTGACTGGTTTATCGAGCTTTCATGCAAACCCCGTCTGCGAATGTGAACTAATTTTATTGGATAAATAAATTCAATAATCATAGGAAACGTCTTAAGTGCTTAACAGTGATCGTAAAATCAATAACAGGCTGAAAGTCATTTTGCGTATTGCATTCTCCACCCTTGGTCTAACTTCAATTAAAATCATAATTATAAATGGGCCGTAAAAATGAGAAAATGTTCATTTCATGTCAGCAAGTAGGGTAGAAGACAGTGGGGTGGGAGATGGACGTTAACTAATATGCCCCATTCGAGAACAGAGCCAGGCAGTTTGTAGCATCTAACTTACCGGATTATTTCAGCAAGAATTATTCCGGCACCATTCATTATTCAATGTGAGACTTATTCAAGTTGCCCAGTTTCACGTGACGATCGGCGGCAGAGTGACGTCATTGTTCATGGCAGATTTTGAAAACCTTTTTGTTCTTAACTCACATCATACACTTCCATGTAAAAAACTCAGCTCAGAGTTCAAGAGTTCATATTAAAAAGAAAAACCTTTTTGGTTAACAAATCCAAATAATGTGACAATCATGTTGTTTCAAAAATATTTTTAATGAAAAAATAGCCCACACAGTTTACGTTTACTGATTCCAGTGATGGGAGCAAATGTTATATACAATATTGATGATCAGCTGATTTAGATATCGAATCACAATATTGGTTTAAAAAGCTAAATCAATTCGAGGTTTCCCAATTCATCTATACCCTTTCTTCCCCACAGCTTCCTCCATTTTGCCACTTGAGAAAATCTAAGCTTTGGCGCCGGTTGATCAGACCTTTTATTAGTCTTGGCGTATCGGCAAATTTGTCAAACACCAACGGTGGGAAGCTCAACAGGAGGCCAGAGAGGGAAACACTGTACTGTCGTCCTCAAGCTTTACTTAGATGGCTCTCTCTTCACTGTAGTCTCCCAAACCTTAAATGGCCAAAGCATTAAAGAGTAAAAGAAAAGCTTCACATTACTGTAGAGCAGTGGTGTCCAAACTTTTTCCAAAGAGGGCCAAATTTGGTGACATGAAAATGCGGTGAGCTATTATTAAATCTTTGTAACACATCACTGTCAAAATGTGTTGGGGCTGAGGCTCCGACCATTCAGCCTGACATTCTTTGAACCATTACAGTTTCATTATTTCTTGATTTTATGATAACGGCTGCGGGCCAGTTTAAATTAGAACATGGGCCCTACTTAGGACATGCCTGCTGTGGAGTTGAATTGCATAATTATAGAAATGGGACTGGGTGATCAAGATATCTCTAGGTGCGAACTATTAAGAAACTCATCTTTTACAAAAGATTGCTGCATGATTATGCTAATCTCCTATTTTTAAAGACAAAGCCAAAAAAAATCTAGCACTTTGTTTTAAGTACCAGATTTATTGATTCATACAATTTCCTTACATACATTCCTGTTACATTGTACACGACACGAATCGGGCCTAGAACCTGAACAATTTGGGCAAACACATGTTTCTTGTGAAAAGCGCTTGCCCATTCGTTTCACTCACGCTACAATGTCCATATTATACTCAAGGAGAGACGCCAGGAGAAGCATATAGATCTTTACATTTTATTCCTTCCCATGAGATTTTGGCAAATTGCAATAGACTATCAATTATCAGAGGAAAATAAGCTGAAATAAATAACTTTACACGCGCCCAAAGGTTCAATTCGTGCTTCTCCCTGAGACCAATGTGTTTGAAGCTAGAGGACTTCTGGTAATTCGTTATTGTATTTGGAACAAGATTCGTTGAATATATATTGTTTTTTCTACTTTATTTACAGTAAAATTAAATTTTCTGAATAACGCACATAACAGGACTTCATTAATATTCAACTGACCGTATCCTCCACTGCTGACAGGAGGATACAACCATTAATAATAATAATAATAATAACCATTTATAAAGCGCCGTATATCACCTTAAATAAAATGCTCTAGGCGCGTACAGATTTTTCACAATAAAAACAGTAGATATATAATTTGACATCAATAAGACCCTAAAACATGAAAGAGGTCACACAAAGGCTTGTTTAAAAAGGAAAGTCTTTAAATGTCGTTTAAAATTGTCGTGTGTAAAAGATAGTTTTAAATATGCCGGGAGGGCATTCCATTTAATGGAAGAGTAAATTGAAAAAGCCCTATCACCTAGCGTTGAATGAGATCGTGGTACAGCTAGTTTATTATTACCACTTGATCTTAAAACTCTATTAGGCCTATGACATTCTAAAATTTCTTGAATATAAAAAAGAGATATATTTTGAAAAAATTTATGAACAAAGGTCAGTACTTTAAAATCAATTCTTTGCTTAACTGGAAGCCAGTGAAGATCTTTTAAGACAGGTGTAATGTGCTGATGCTTTTTAGCACAGGATACAATCCTGGCTGCCTGATTTTGTACTCTCTGAAGTTTAATTATTGAGTTAAGAGATACTCCAGTAAGCAATGAATTACAGTAGTCTATTCTGCTCATTACTAAAGAGCTGACTAGAAGTTGAGCAGTATCTTTATTAATATAGCTTCTGATCATGCCAATATTCTTAAGATGGTAGTACGATTGCTGACATATGCTATTGATCTGACAAGACATAGTAAAATTTGCGTCTAAATAACATCCCAGTTTCTTTACTGAACTTGAAACAGGAACGCTGGAACTTTTTATTTAAACACTATTAAAGTTAAGATCTATAAGAGCTTTGTTCGTCCCAAACACGATCACATCTGTTTTATCACTATTTAACTTAAGTTTGTTAGAGTTCATCCAATCTGCAATTTCAACCACACATTTCTCGATTGACTCCTTTTGGTAAGATGCAGTCTCAAACGTATTATCAAGTGGTACATAGAGCTGGGTGTCGTCTGCGTAGAGATGATAATTTACTCCATGCCGCTCTGCAATGTCAGCTACAGGTGCTGTGTACATGGTGAAAAGTAGAGGTCCCAGGACAGAACCTTGTGGGACACCATATTTTAGAGGAGATGGAGTTGCTTTGTTATTGTCGATGGATACTGTCTGCGTTCTGTTCTTAAGATAAGCATTAAGCCAATAAAGGGACGCGGCCATTGGACGCGGCAGAATCAAGTTTGCATCTGGCAGTGGGAGAATGTGAACAGCTCCAGTCTTTGTCCAAAAGTCTGAGTCTACCACGTCGCCACAAATATCAATAAAGATTGAAATGATTGAGTATAAATAGAATTTGGATTTGATATATATATTATCAGTGCAGTAATAACAAAACGATATGATATTTGAATTTCACTGCTTGATGATTGCCATGATATTGCATCCCTTTAGATGACAACTTAAGCCCAAAATTATTGCTACTCGAGGATTTTAAGATAAAGAATCATTCTTTATTAAAAAGAATGCTATAATTAAAATAAATGTTTAGATACAGGCGCCCTGTGAGCAGGAGATACGCGAACAACTTTTTAAAGCTTCAAAGAACTCTCAATCCATGTCACATTCAAGAAGGTTGCAAGAGCAAAATGACTGTTGCAATCACGACATCTCGAATACAGCTGTCAATGCAGAAACAATGAATTACAATACATTGTATTAATTTTTATCTCGGTTTTAATATGGGCCGCCATTATTCTTCACGGTTCGCCGTTCCACCATCTCTCCAGGCTGCATAGATTACAGACTAGCAGCTGCAATGCTGCTGAGACCATAGCGGTCCATTGTTGACTATCGTTCACTTTGAGTTTCCTGAATTCTCAGTGCACTGCAAGCTGTCCAACTACCTGTCACTTGTTTTAGTATGATAATATAAGTATTGCGAGAAAAAAAAAAGATGTAGAGAAAAGCGACCAGGTCAATCTAGGGAACAACAATATAATTTCATATGACAATACAGAATAGAAATATACACATTGTGGTATGATTTAATCTTTTTGTGTTTATTATCATCAAATAAAACCCGTTTTAATTCAACTTCATAATTCTTGATAAAAAAAAATTGTTTTTTGTTTGAGCGGATTTGTTTACAGTCTGCAGCTCTTCCTTTTCAGTGTGAAAAATGTTTTC
>JAWDGP010001056.1:370000-377500 GCA_033675545.1 Elysia crispata | reverse complement strand
GGACTGACCAAAAGTGAATATGCTCAGCATGCTGGTGGACTGTCCAAAAGTGAATATGCTCAGCATGCTGGTGGACTGACCAAAAGTGAATATGCTCAGCATGCTGGTGGACTGACCTAAAGTGAATATGCTCAGCATGCTGGTGGACTGACCAAAAGTGAATATGCTTAGCATGCTGGTGGACTGACCAAAAGTGAATATGCTTAGCATGCTGGTGGACTGACCAAAAGTGAATATGCTTAGCATGCTGGTGGACTGTCCAAAAGTGAATATGCTCAGCATGTTGGTGGACTGACCAAAAGTGAATATGCTCAGCATGTTGGTGGACTGTGCTAAACTGACGATGCGTGCTCAGGATGCCCCTGAATGGTCCTAAGCTGAGCATGCTCACCAGCTGGTGGACGAGCAAGTGTGGGACTTGACGCCTTGTATTGTAGAGTCCAGATTAGATCAGGTTGTAGCTGCACAACCTGTGAGCTATTTTAAGATTACGCCTTTGTAATGCTGAAACTCGATTGAGACTGGCGTAAATCAATGAATCAGAAATCAGTTTTGCCAACTGCACACTCTATCGTTTTGCCTAGACTTAAGCCAGCATCGTTTTATTGAACATTTTCGAAGTTGGCGAAGTTATCAAAATGAAGAGAGCTGTACTTAAAAAAGAAGTTTATAAGGATGTACATTTTGAAAGAAAATTAAAAAGATGAAACTTAGATCACTCCACTTCACAGAAGACTCAGTTACAACTTTATCATGAAATGGAAGAAACTTTTATAAGTAATTTCTAATTTCTAAAATATCAACTCATTAATTTCCTACTAGGACAGAAGCTGATCACATTTAAATGAAAGAATAGGATGTATTATAGATACACCTCATCTTTTGCAATCCGTTTTACTTTCCAGAGGAAACAACACCCCCCCCCAAAAAAAAAAAAAAAAAAAACAACAAAGAAGTAAGGAGTAGAAAATTCGATCAGGAAGAAAATAAAATCGGTAAAATGATCAGACGGAAACGGGATCTTCCTAGAGGATTAACCAAGAAAATTTGAATTCAGTTAAAAAAAAACAATCAACCCATAAAACAGAGGCGATCAGCTCTAATTACTTCAAACACTGGGGCTAAACAAAAACAGAAAAAAACCCAGAGAAATTAAATTTCATTTACAATTTATATTTTTATCTTTACAATATCATCTCAAAGCTCTAGATCAAGACGTCTGTTTATAATTCCTTGTGATCTATCTTTTTGTGTGTGCGGGAAAACGCGGTGTATAAGACCTCAGTGAGTTTTTTTTTTGCTGGTCTTGTGTTTGTTTTATATCATCAGAGGACTTGGCATAGCTAGATGGTTCGTGAGAAGGATGAGAGAAAATAATTCTGCTGTTTTTCAAGAAACAAAAATGTTTCTATAAAACCCAGAACGGCTTTTTTTGAGAGACCATTATGATAAATCTGACATATTGAAAAAAAAAGAAAACCAATAAGCGACGGAATGTTTAAAAGACTCGGAAAAGTCTTCCTCTAGATGAGACCAAGAGAGGCGGAGATACCTCTGACTAAGCAGCTACAGAAAAAAGTATGTGAACAATTGTGGAGATGTTTATCAAGGAACCTTTTCTGCTATTTGTTGTGTCTCTTTACTGCTGGTCTCCATGCTAGTTCCGTAACAGATGCTACATTGTACCTTCCCTTAGTTGCAGTCCCAGTGATTGCCCGTAACTGATGCTACACTATACCTTCCCTTAGTTGCAGTCCCAGTGATTGCCCGTAACTGATGCTACACTATACCTTCCCTTAGTTGCAGTCCCAGTGATTGCCCGTAACTGATGCTACACTATACCTTCCCTTAGTTGCGGTCCCAGTGATTGCCCGTAACTGATGCTACACTATACCTTCCCTTAGTTGCAGTCTTAGTGATTGCCCGTAACTGATGCTACACTATACCTTCCCTTAGTTGCAGTCTTAGTGATTGCCCGTAACTGATGCTACACTATACCATCCCTTAGTTGCAGTCCCAGTGATTGCCTGTTAAGTGGATTCCATGCGAGTTTTGGGACACAAAACTTTACCTGCCAATATTTTTTCAAAGATAACAGAAAGCTAAGATTGCAAGGAAATTGCAGTGGAAGGAGAAAGAAAGATTTAGGAAATTTCCAAAGAGAATGAATTTTGACTTTGGTTATAGATTCGTGAAACTATGGAACAAAACACATGAAGTGGATTCAGCAAAGGCTTTGCTGACGACAACGCCAAAATAACACCTGGCGTGATCTATGCTGGCAGGTCAGCCTGTGATGCTCAGAGTATCTTGTTAAATGAGGCAACACAAGAGAAACATCTGAAACCAGCTAACCTCGACTTTATGGCAGAAGTTTCGTCGGGAAAATGGGAAGAGACTAAATGAGATCAGTCACCAATACCATGGAAACATTGCACTGTATTCTATTCTTCTTTTGCGGAGCGGGATTTCGTTAACCGGAATTTTCCAAAGAAGAATAATTATCGGTGTATCGTAGCAAAAGATGGCACGGATAGGCCTGGAAGTGGTGGGATTTTACAGGTAACTGCTAAGAGTAATGATTTAGGCGGAGCTTTTTTAAGTGTATCATATGGAAGATCAAACACTTTCTGATAACTCTGTTTTACATTGAACGCATTTTGTTCTTTTCGATCAGAGTATAGATTGATATGTTGTGATTCAGAATGAAGCTGTTGGCTTTTCAAAGTTTAAAAGACTTAGAAAAACCAAAGATTTTCTTAAACATTATCTTAACCACTTCATGGCTCTAAAAATATACATCTTCATGCAAAACTCATTATTGTACGATGAAACTGAGCTGCTTTCATTAAAATAATCGGCTGTAAATTACTTAAAAATATTACAATTACTTAAATTTGTTTCTCCAGGCGCTAAGACTTGTCCTGAAACAATGAAAATATTAGTGATATTCCTGAGGGTTTGGTAGTTTTTTAAAAGTACAGATATTCAGTTCCATTCAGTGCTTGTTTGACAAATGTGCATTTCTAGTGTCTTTGCTTTTGATAGCTCAGAGTGAATAATCTATTTATAGACATCTAGCAGTTTTAAATTTTTTTTTTTACGAATGATGCACCAAATTGGAGAAAAAAAAAACAACAAACAAAAAAGAAAACAAAAAAACCCAAAACAAACAAACAAAAAGAGTGGCTAATTATAAGGAAGTTCCATTCTTGTTTTCCAATATAGATGCGAGACAAAGAGTAATCTATCAACAGAACGGTTCTGGTTCATTCTTCATCATTTAGATCTAGACTTGTTCCCTTGGGCAGAACATTAGCATTATTGATGAGAAGAAAGATAGTATCCTACTTGTGTGGTCCAGTGAGTATCCAGAGGTCCGTCCCTCTGGGTCCTATTGACCTCAGCGCATGGACTCCTGTCCGCTAGTGCTGATGGGCCAGCACGGAATCGGGACAAACCGTTCTCTAATCTGGTTTAACTGAGGAGCCACACACGGAGCATAGCGGAGAGGAAGACCCAATCTGTATCGGGCACACGAACGTTCAGGTGACAGCAAAAATCAATTTTCATCAGGATGACCCGAGATTATTGGTTAGAAGGAACCTTGAGCCGTGTTGGATGGCGAAATGGTGTTGATTCAGCTGTCTATTACACATTGAAGAAAACAAAGGGTAAACCGGTCAATCCTTCAAATCCTTCAAGACCCAGAAAACACTTTATCTGATTGCACCTTTTTTTTAATCAGAAAAGTATGTTACAACTAACAGCAGAACTTGAGCAATCAAATGCTACTCATTTTGGAACAACAGATTTGACTACCAAGTACAGAAAGACATGTGGTCGATCCCATACAAATGTACTAAAGAAACTCGACTGCAGACATCGGAATGGAAAATAATGAGCAATATTAACCCCACTAACATCCTGTTAAATAAAATGGGTATAGCGCCTAATAGAAACTGCACTCGATGCGGTCAGGAAGATTCCATAGAGCACTTCTTTGCTGAATGTCCCGCAGTAAGACCACTATGGACAGAAGTAGCGAATTTGATAGCAATATGACTCGGAAGAAGACTGACACTTACAACTTCTATGATCCTTTTGGGAGTAGAACAAGGAAAATTATCCTCAAAAGTATAAAACTATAAATTAAGCAATTATTATAGGTGAACTATGCATTTCAAAATTTAAAAACAGAAAACAAACTTTTTTGAAAGGCCTCTTCTACTCAGACAGCCTCCTTAGAAAATTGTGCCCTTTGAACTACTAAACTATATCGTAATTCTTAATCAAAAACATATACTAAACATAAATGAACACCTTTGATAAAACAAGTTCATTTCTAGTTTTTTTTAAATATTACTGTACTTTCATAGCTTATGTCTTAGTTATTAGAACATTTGTATGTGTAGTGGTGGTTATTGCTATGTGTTTTTTTTATTTTTTTTTTTTAAATCTAGCCCAAAATATATGATAATAAATGAAAGAAAAAACGAGAAAAAAAGAAAAAAGGCGATGACGAGAAAAATAAATACAACAGGAAAAGGTTGAAAAGGCCATAAAATAAAATTAAGTAGATATAAACACTACTCTCTATGGATATAATTATGACGATAGCAATGTATAGAAAAAACATAGCAAGCAAAGTTCTTTTTTTGAGTATCATTTCTATTTCTTTGTAATATTTTAGATATATCGGCAAAGGAACAACAATTTGCATGTGAATGGAAAAGCAGTTAATCCTATGGTTGAATGATACACCAAACTGACTCTATAATCTGTGTTTAGAATATCGACTTATCCCAAGGTCCGAAGACACAGATAAAAGAGAAACAGCCCGGAAAGCAACCCAAAAGATGACTGAATGTAAATCAATAATCGCAAAAATTTATTCTCACATTAAGTTTAATTTCAATCGTGCATATTAATAGTAAAACTAATTAAGGAAATAATTAACATATCTGTTTGAAAGAATCAGTAAAATTAAAATACATATGGTCAATAATTGCACAAAACCTATGCCTGACTAATTCTATGAGCCTCACACCCCAAAATCTTTCTGATTGTCTCATATGATAAATTTGACCAGTAAAATCAAAAACGTTCATATAATCATAAATAAATTCCCTGTTTCGACACAGACAGAAAAAATATGTGCAGTTTGAACATTGTATATTAAACTCTCTTTCCCCCTTTTCCCCCATTTCTCTCTCTCTCTCTCTCACTCTCTCTCTCTCTCTCTCAATATATATATATATATATATATATATATATATATATATATATATATATATATATATATATATATATATATACATATTTATGGTTATTTCAACCCGACAAAATATTTTATTTGTTTGATTTAACACTTACTATCTAATGGCCCTTTTACAACCGCTCAAACCAGAGCGCTAAACTAGAAGCGCCTTCAAGGGAGCTCAAGGGAGTTCATCTTAACGATACATCTAGCTCTGAACTCAAGAACAAATTCATTTTTATTCAACACATTTAAATTCAACGTGGTACCCGGGAGCTGTTCTCGATATACCGCGAGATATGTAAAAACGGATGAAGCTGGTATTTATATAAAATTAAAAAAAAATAGAAACGAATTTAAAAGAGTGCGATCTACAGCTGTAAATTATATAAAGTTAGTAAAACTCTGTATATAAAAAAAACAATCTTTGTCATTCATTGAAAAAGAAATTCGGTTTTTAATTTGCACATGATTACCGAATCACTCAAATGTTATATGTAATATTATCCTCCCAGAGGACTTTTTATTATTACCTAAAAACGACGATGACAGGGACAGAAACGTTTCTTAAAACCTAACCGCACTTCTCCTTCGTTCTTCTTCTTTTTTTTCTCCTCCTCCTCCTCCCTCTTCTTCTTCTTCTTCTTCTTCTTCTTCTTCTTCTTCTTCTTCTTCTTCTTCTTCTTCTTCTTCTTCTTCTTCTTCTTCTTCTTCTTCTTCTTCTTCTTCTTCTTCTTCTCCTTCTTCTTCTTCTTCTTCTTCTTCTTCTTCTTCTCCTTCTTCTTCTTCTTCTTCTTCTTCTTCTTCTTCTTCTTCTTCTTCTTCTTCTTCTTCTCTCTCTCTATCTCTCTCTCTCTTTCTTTTCCCGTTCCCTTTTTTCTTCCAAATACTCTCTCTCTCATTAGAAAACTTGGAAATGATTAAAAACTGTCTTGTATTTCTTATCAAGTAATCAAGTAACCAAGCTATCCTTAAACTATTAATATATCCAGACCCACAGAATGGTTGACCTCAAGTCTAAAGAATCCGAAACTTATAAATATTCCCAAACTTAAAGATTGATCTCAAGGCAAGAGAATCTGAGACCTATAAATATATTCCAGACCTACAAATGGACCTTAAGTCTAGAGAATACGAAACCTATACATTTTTCCAGACCTAGAGATGAACTTCAAGCCTAAGAATCCGAAAACAATCTAAAAATATTTCCAGATGTACATATAGACCTCACGTCTAAAGAAACCGAAACCTATAAAGCATTTCCAGATCTACAGATTAACCTTAACTCTAGCCGACCCGCAACCTATCAATATTCCCTAGAGCTGCAGGTGAACCATTAAGTCTAAAGAAACCGAAACATGTGAATGTTCCCAAACCTGCAATTGGACCTCGAGTCTAGAGCATCCGAGACCAGAAACTGGAGACGGTAAACCGGAACTCAACTGTCACTTCCGCATGGCACTGGCCAGAACTTGGGCCGAGGTCGGGCCAGATATTCACGCCACATGGCCGCTATATGTTTGCTGGTCTGGTGCTCTCGAGGAGACGCTGAGATAAAACATGGGATGGCATGTGAAAAGTCCATTGCTTAATTGAAAGAATCTTTGTCTAGGTCCAATCCCTCAAATATATTTGGAGAAGGGAGATTGCTATAGTTGGAGAAAATATTCAGACAACTGCAAATACCGCTTGAATAATTAAGTGAAAAAATAGGCCTTTACAAGAAACTGTGAAGTGATCAGATTCAGTGTCAATGATTGTAGTATCTTTTTTGTTTAGTATGAAGAAAATTATAATTTGAAGATTTTCTAGAAAAAAAAAAGCTTAAAGCACTTTCAAAGGTTCTTCGACAAGCAATTACCAATAACAATCTTTCAGAACATATAATTAGGAATTTATTAGTCCAGACAAATGGTAGACACAATGAGATTTTACTCCCATTACGAAGTAATACCTTATATTAAGCTAATGGCCCCAGAAAGAGTTCGCTCTCTATGAACGCATAAAACACATTTTGTTACGAGCTCATCAAGTGTACAAGTGACTGGCAGCCGAAGCCAGAACTAAATGATGGTTAAAAAAAATCCGGCTTTTGCAACTGAAGCCAGAATAACTAAATGATGGTTTAAAAAAGTCCTGCTTTTGCAAGACATTACAACTAGCAACATAAAAAAGCCCACCCACACAATCCTGAGGTCCCATTACTATGATATTTCTATTCGAGCCCTGGTGGACGTCCA
>JAWDGP010001056.1:345000-365000 GCA_033675545.1 Elysia crispata | reverse complement strand
TTTTCACTGCTCACCATGTCACCTAGTGTCACATTTGTATATCATGTTTCTAACCAGTGGTTAATTTTCACTGCTCACCATATCACCTAGTGTCACATTTGTATATCATGTTTCTAACATGTGGTCCATTTTCACTGCTCACCATATCACCTAGTGTCACATTTGTATATCATGTTTCTAACATGTGGTCCATTTTCACTGCTCACCATATCACCTAGTGTCACATTTGTATATCATGTTTCTAACATGTGGTCCATTTTCACTGCTCACCATATCACCTAGTATCATATTTGTATATCATGTTTCTAACCAATGGTCAACTCAAGCTGCCCGCACTGGCGCTCAGTGTGACGTTATTTTATCATGTTCCTAAGCAGAAGTCTTCTTAACCTGTTTACCATGTTACCTTGTGTCAGAGTTATGTTTTATGATCCAATCAAGTTTTAACATTGTTGACAGTTCCATCTGGTCTCACGTTATACACCATGCTCCCACTGTCACGCAGTAGCCGACTAACTGGGTTTTGAAAAGAAGATGCTATTGCAGCTTAGCGCCGTAATAACCATGTCGTGAAAACTCTTCACTCCTGCGGAGGGTCGGAAAAGGCGAGGGGGGACAAAGACGCGCCCTAATTTGCATCTCACCGACTAATGTCATGTTCGGGTCATTTTGGTGTGTGGGTAAATCTGATAAGTTTTGCTTCGCAGTTAACAGCACTCCCTCTATTATTCTTGGGGGTTACTGCACCAAGATTTTGGGTAGGAATCGCGTAGATTCGACTATGGGCTTTACCAAAAATATGCGGGGTATTTCCTCCTCATCATTTTTTATATATTTGGGGATGCTAGAACAGACCTAGCAGAAATCTTTCCATGTACACTGAAGAATTGCAGAGTGAGGTCTCCGGCGTTTGACTCTTAGCAAATCGTCGTAAGTATTAAATAAACTTCAAATTGAAAGTCTATGTTAGAGTGCAAGACATTTGCATTTAGTTGGTCTAGAAGTCCTGGCTGAGATGAATAATTAACATCTTAAAAGCTTTCCAAGACAATTCCCTGAACTTTCTGCCTCAGGTAGTATATTGTAGTGTTTACAGTTGAATACATTGTTAAAGTTCAACAAAGCAATTGTTGAAGAGTTTGTTTCTTAAATACTAGAAATGATAATATCGGCTTCAACCAGCCGACTCGTCATTCATAAATGGAGAAATTCACAGTTAGTAGTATATAGCAAATCGTTGCTAAAAAGTTAACCTAGCGTAACAGATCTATCTGTCGGCGAAAAGTGTAACTTTGTCTCCAGTAAATTCTTCTTTATTTAAACTAGCATTAAAAAATTTAGTTCTCTAAATGTTTAATGTCTGCCGACTTATAAGAGGTAAGTATACTATCCAAACACAGGGACTAGATCTATATAATAAATGCATTGCTTTGAATTATCTCTTTTCAGTTGAGCAGACTGCCTTCTTCGATACTACTTATTCGCTTCGTGGTTGCCTTGTTGTCTAAACTACAACAACTGTCGTGACTTTGGCCTGGTTACCGATGTCATCAATGTCATCCTAGATTAACGTGGTCTGAACAGCTGAGTTCTATCACCGCTGGGACCAGCATCTAGTGGTTATAACAAGAACCACCTGGTTAATTGGATGAAAGGCTTGTCCACAGGATTGTAACAACATTGTCGTAGTTGAAACTACTTATATTACATTGATTGATAATTGCCTTTCCTAACTTTAATGAAATCTGTTACGTAAGATGGTCGCTTTCATTTAGATAAACATTGAAATCATTACTTATTGAATGTGCTTTAATTGAAGTTCAGTGATATTGAACCAGCCTGACATTGTAATGCACGCCATTATTAAATGATTTGTACTTTAGTTTTAAATACTTGATTACTTTAATGTAAAAAGGAATGTTCTTAATGTTTAATACGTCAGCATTTATATAATCATAATAAACATAATCTCTTTCTTTCTTATCATTTAAACCTGACGTTGAGTTCAGTGCTTTCTGCTTAGTTGAAGGTTGTCCAAATCTCTTTGTTGCACGTTGTGTTTTCCAAAAGTATTCTTAAACTTAGGTGACTGGCGACGTATGACATCCACTGCTAATCAGGCCACCCCGTTCGTCAGAAATTTGACAGTGTCAAAGACTTCCAGATTAGAAATAGAATCCTTAACAGGATATTAGGCCAACATCAGGAGCTATGTCTTTTCAAGATCAACGACACGTATAACTTGTACTTCAATGGCTGAATATTCTTCTTCTTCTTCTTCTTCTTTTTATTACTATTCAAATTCTTTTCTCTTCTCGTCAAATTTCTTTTTCTTTTTCATGAAACTTTATTTTTCTGACAATTAAATAGATAATTAAGTCTAAAAACACATTTTTTTGTTTCTTTTCATCACTGCTTGCCCACTGCCCGTTTTCTATATCTTTTTACATTTTCGAAAAGAAATTAACTCTTCTCAAAGAGTGGTTTACGACCACCACTCTTCTCGAAATATTTTGTCCTGATAATCACATAGAGTGCCCATTTGAATGTGCGCATAAGTAAAACGCCATATTAAAATGAAAGTATATTTAAATAGGAATGCCGCAAACATTCAGTATTTAGTGTTATGTACATTCTCTGAGCGGCAAGATTATAAGTGACTATAAAACCATTCAAAGTTATTTTATCCTCTTTCATTTTCCCCCCTTCCTTTCCATGTGTATTCTGGTGTCTATTATGGGTCTTGTACCGTTCAGTAATTGATTTGATATCGGAGTATGCTAGACAGGTTTGCCATCGTCTGGAAATAATGAGTTCTCTTAGCCTTTTTGGCAAGTCCAGCAGCGGATGGAATCTGTTTTTCGGTTAAAGTGCCTGATTTGTGTTTTTTGCCTATGAACATAACGGCAATCTATAATTGGTAATCTCTATAATGATGTAGGGCTGTAGTAAACAGAATGTATACTTTCTTCTTTTGTGTTAGAGATTATAAATGAATATATTCTTAAAATTTGTTCTTTTACATCTTGAAGTATGAAAGTTTTAACATTTTCTCCTTCCGTTTTTCTGTTGTTGCCTCGTGTTCTCATCTATTTTCTCCTGCATTTTTTTTCTTTTCAACTGTATTTTTCTCTATCAGATATCTACCTAGCTAAACATCTTTTTTTTTCTACCTACTTATCTACCAACCAATCTATCTATCTTTCAATTAAAAAAGTATTCCCCATTTCTCATCTCTCTTAATAGATTCCTCATACTTTTATTTCTTGCTCCATCGTAAAGCCATTTTTTTCTAAGAAAAATATCTAACGTCTTGCTTTCATTCTTTTTACAATGCCCTTTACACGCTAACCAACCTTTCTAAGAGGACAACATATAGGTAGGAAAAGACAACTCTGATCAACTTAAGACTGATAGAGCCAGACAACTCCTGGAGTTTAGGTTTCTGGGCATTCCTGACCGCTGTGTGGAGTTGCCTCCATCTAAACCCCTGGGACTTCCACAACATTGAGGTCCATTGATTGCCCTTGTGGTAAATTGTGGTGACAGCACCAGCCGCAGCTACAACGCTCTGAGCTGAGGTTACAGCTGCGCCCGGAGACATCGAATATTCAACATACCCACTACACTCAGCCTTCTGGGGGAGATGGTCTGTCCAGAAAACTTAGAATGGAAGGGGCCCGTGTTGTATCCCCAAGTTCTCGTCAGATCTGACTGGGTTGGAGGCAGTTCCGGTGCTGTGAAGACTAAAGCAAAGACATGGTTGATACCGACTGACTAAAACCAATCCTAGAACAAAACATTACACGAATTACAGTTGGAGAAGTTGTGACAGACTGCAAAACGGCATGCACGGAATAGAGTTATGTTATATATTCAGTAAGCAAACAACTTTGGATAAAATATTTAGCAGTGAGTTCATACATAGATGCCGAGCCTAACCAAATCAAATATTTGACAGTATGTTTATTGTTTGATGCTTAGCGCAACCAAATCAAATATTTAGCAGTGTGTTCGTAGTTAGATGTCCAGCGTAACCAAATCAGATATTTAATAGTGAGTCCATAGTTATGCGCAAAACGTCACCAAATCCAATATTCAACAGTTAGTTCATAGGCAGATGCTTAATGTGACCTTATTGATTGCTCTAAAAAAAAACGTGAGACCAATAATCTTTATCAGCTTGATGCACAGCTAATAATACATGACACAGCAAGTTGACATCACACCTCATCAAACCGTCTTACCGCGCTATAATCTTTTCTCTACAGTTGAGACACTGTCTCTGTTGCGGGTCGAGAGTCAATAGATTCTTCCCAGACAGTTGCTAAGCTTTGATGAGGGGAGTCACGTCTTGACAATTTCTCGCTCTTGTTATTTCACAATGTTCTTATTGAATTATCTGCGCTAGCGGGGTTTATTTCGGTTGATCTGATACTAGTGATAGTAGTGTGATGTTGATTTACTGTATCACGGCAAACACTCGATATCCATGGATACTTAATGGGCCATTGCTTGATCTACGGCAGTGCATCGTTAGGTAGATCCCTGTAACAGAAGCCTAGTTCCTTATCTCTGTGTCAACCATCCCAGTGGCGAATTTTTGCTATGGTAGATTTGTCACCAGAATGAGTGGGGGAGCTTTGAAAAAAGTTGTCTGCACGTTACTTCTTTCAATGCCAATGGATCGGAGAAAAGCACTATGAAATCAATTCGTCGTTTCGCCTTCATAACCCTCTAAAACTTCAGATTCACACACTATTTCGTTTGCTACTGAATTTAGAATAAAAAAAAAAATACGCTATGAAGCTGATTAGAAATTTGACATTAATTTTTAACAGAGAGCTAAGAGCAAATAATGGAAGTCATTAAGTTCTTGTATTTTTTACTTTTCAAGTCACATTCTTTTACTTCTCTTTGTTTTTCTATCAGAATGTCAGTGTTTCGTTTTCTTTTGTCTGTAGTTTTATTCGCATCTGTTTAATTTTTGCTTTCTCTCGTCTCTTTTTCACAATCCCTCTTGCTTTCTGACTGTCTATTTGTCTGTCTGTCTGTCTGTCTGTCTCTTTGTCTGTCTGTCTGTCTATCTCACTCTTTCTCACCCTCGATGGCTCATAATATATCGCCTCAAACAATGACTTCATCTATACCATTATATTTCTCCCCAAGCTATTTCTTTCCTTGACATCTTCCTCATTATCTCCACTGTTATGCTACACTCCAGCTTTTGACCTCCTCACACTTGTCCTAGCTCATTTATTATCTACAATAGAGCCCTGAAATCTGCGGGAACTGTAAACAGGTTCTTACTTCCGAGATCCATAAAGAACATGACGCCGTAGAATCTAGTGCTTGTATGGAGTGGCGCCTCTCGCCTTTCTCATCTACAGAGAAATACCGAGCGCGCAAATAGGCGCAAATAGGCCCTTAATGAGGCTTTGTAGCAAAGACACACCCCCTCCACCCAATGTTTTGCTTGATTAGTCCTAGCTAAGCCCACATTATTTCAGGAATTAGCGAAAATCTCCTCAACAAAGGCTCTACCTCAGCCATCATTAAACATTATTGGAACTGACAGCAAATTAATGATTAATTTCATAAAGACAGACAGAGAGAGAGAGAAAGAGAGAGAGAGAAAGAAAAAGAGACAAAGAGAGAGAGAGAGAGAGAGAGAGAGAGAGAGAGAGAGAGAGAGAGAGAGAGAGAGAGAGAGAGAGAGAGAGAGAGAGAGAGAGAGAGAGAGAGAGAGAGAGAGAGAGAGAGAGAGAGAGAGAGAGAGAGAGAGAGAGAGAGAGAGAGAGAGAGAGAGAGAGAGAGAGAGAGAGAGAGAGAGAGAGAGAGAGAGATGGAGGGGAAGAGAAAAAGAGGAGGCCATAAAAGTAAAGTAAAAAAAGCAGCGGCAGAAAGAGAGAAAGTAAAATTTTTGTTTTGTTTTATATCATTATTTTTCGATCGAGTAATGCATTTCTTGGCACCGCCCTTAGCTTTTCGGTGCGGCGGGCCATACGGCTGGACTATATGAATAAATCTCAATATTGCGTATTTCCATGTCGCTACCTACGGTGTAGTCTAACCAGATGATCCCGCGGGTTTGGCCTCGAGCCCCAGAGGCTGACACCGGAATAGGTGTGGTGCACGCGATACGGTGTTTACCAACCTGGCAGTGGCGTGAGTGGAAGAGAACTTTGTGCAGGGACTACACTTGGCGAAACTTCGGCCCTAACTTGCACTGAATTGACCCTTCACAACAAGATGGATGAGGTCACTAACGACTGACCCGTGGTGCTTTCACGAAGCTCAAAAATTTTTATTTTCCTCCCCAAGAAATAAAATCCTGAAGAAGTATTTTTAACTGGCGTTTCAAGTTCATCGCAATCATATCTGACATGACTCTGGGTTTGTTGAAAGTGATCGCTCGTCAGCAAAATGTCTGCAGGTTTATCATAAATAAAGCGTCGCATGCTTGGGGTATAGGGAAGAGAATCAACGAGTGATAATATGAGGACGACCTTAGTTCTTATCATATCAATACGATTACAAGCGTTAGGGTTTTGTGTGAGTGCCTGTACCTGTGTTTCTGTGGCAAAGTATTTATTCACCTCTCTAACTTTGTCATTTGATATTCCCTGTCTGTCTCTCTTTTTCTCTGATCTTCTTTCTTTCTCTCTCTCTCTGTCTCTGTCTCTGTCTCTGTCTCTGTCTCTGTCTGTCTGTCTGTCTGTCTGTCTGTCTGTCTCTCTCTCTCTCTCTCTCTCTCTCTCTCTCTCTCTCTTTCTTTCCTTCTTTTATTCCTCTCACTCTGTCTGCCAGTCTGTATATAATATACATCTCTCTCATTCTATTTTTCTCTCTCTTTGTTTTAAGAAAGCACAACTCTTATAGTGCTTGGTATAAATATTAGAAACAGGTTAGGCTGTCTTTATGAAATAAAGCTAATGATGTCCCAAAACAGCAATGGCTAACTAGGAACGTCATACAGAGCCCTGTTAAGGCTTTTCGAAGAAAGGATAATAGCCTTGTTTGTACCGGAGACAACTGTACCTGCTTATTAGTGGGAAGGAATGAACGGGAATTAATATGATAGACGTTGGTAGAAAAAAGTAACTTTCGTAAGAAAATTCTTAATTCTCTGACTAAAAGTTCTCCTGTAATATTTCACCGTGGTTGTGACATAATGTACCACTAGCTCTGAATTCCTCACCAATGTCAATAGACTTGCCATTATGCCATCAATATACCGCTATCGTCTCAACATTGGCCACAAAAAATTCTACTATATTTACCTGTGCTAAAGCAGTTTTCCACCTGTGTTGCAACTCACCATAAGCTAATAATGTATCTTAAGAGATATTTGAACAACCGGTCTAAAAATAGTTAACATTCTTTCCAAAATCAATAAATAACGTTAGCCATTTAGTAAAGTTATTAATAGCAAAGTATCTACCAACGCTATGATGTTTAAAAACAACATAGGCGAAACTCTATAGTGGCATTATTTATTGCGTTACAATAGCTGGATCCAATGCTGACAGGTCCTACCCTGAAAATGAAGCACGTTATATTGAAAGCTGTGCTAGGCTCACAAAAAACTATGCTGAAGTGGAAATTCCATATAGGAAAAAAATATTCAGCATTCAGAAAACTAAATATATCCTGTAAAATTTTTTTTTATAATTTTGAAGGAATTGATGCTTTACAATAAAGAAATAGGAATCACGAAAAATATATTATAAAAATGATGATAAAGATAATATTTAATATTTCTGTTATATAGACCTTCCATAAAAACATAATTGATTTTTTTTTGTTTTAACAGAAAAAATGAGGCCCTTGACCTACCTATGATTTCTGAAAGGAAGGCTTCGCAAATATCAATGCGGATGTTTTAATCCCACGGATGGTGATGATTGACGATGTTGAAGGTTGATGATGATTGTGATGATTTCTGATGATGGCTGATGGTGAAAATGATTGATAACAACTGTTATTTTTAATGATTGATTGACGATTGACAATGACGATTATTGACTGGTGATGATGATGATGATGATGATGATGATGATGATGATGATGATGATGATGATGATGATGATGATGATGATGATGATGATGATGATGATGATTGACAAGGTATGACTGACAATAGATGATCAACAAGGATGATAATAATGATTGAAAATTAATGATTGATGATTGCTGATGATAATGATTGACGGTTAATGATGAATATGACGGTTGATGATTGATGATGATGACGACGACGTCGAGACAATGATTAAGACGATGATGATGATAATGATGATGATGATGATAATTGTGTTGATGATGTTGATGATATGGATAATTTAAAATTTTATCAACGAATTATAGAAACGGTAACACCGTTTGATTAGTAAGGATATGTTGTGACCTAACCTAACAATATTTTATATAGGCCAATTTCTTGTGATTCTGATTTAAAAAAAAAACGATTCGAAACATAGAAGCCCAGAAAATGTTTAACATATAGAGAGTTAAGCAAGCTTTTATCTTACTGACAGCTCTTACAAACTCAATAGCACTATTTCGTTTTATCAAAATAAGATCTAAGATAATACCTGGACTTGAGTTATGATCTAAAGATAAATTCTGCGTTTTTGATCCGTACGCAGAATTTGTTAGGCTGATACAGAATGGAGAGTTTCGAAATCAAGAATGTAATGACTACAGCATAATTCTGCTTTATCTAGAATTATTCAGAATTTAAAAAATCTAGATTCTTATTAAGAGTTAGTTTTTGTGCATTTCAATATGCGAAAGTGTTTAAATCTACAATTGATTTACTTGAGCGATACATTAAAAAAATCTGTAAGATCTATATCTTTATAAAATTGTTTTTAAATGCTGTTTCAAACCAAACATTACATGTATTATCAACCAAACAAATGTCTCTGACGATTCAGTTGGTGGTTATAATGGTTCTCTTTCTACATTATTGATCCTATCTGAGCAACATATTACTACCTTGAGAGCTCTTTCCTATGTGCTTTTGAAGTTTATAATTTTAAGCTATAGGTGAGATTTGGCATAAGATTACATCAGCGACAATAATCTACCAATTAGTTAACAAATCTGTTTCATATTTTTTCGGTATCGTTTATTATATAGAGCTTATTAATTTTTAGATATTTATTTACAGGACTGAGTTATCTCCCAGACCCGCTAAACTCTGTTGTTGTTGTTTATGTTGTTGTTGTTGTTGTTGTTGTTGTTGTTATTGTTGTTGTTGTCTTTGTCATCTCGGCTGTTGAGGACCATTCTGGTGTCGACTTGCCACAATTCTCCAAGTCACACGATCCTGGGCTAGCTTGATGTTCGTGTAGAGCTGGTTGCCAGTCCATTTTTTGATGTCGTCGTACCACTGACATCTGCGTCTGCCCCTCCCTCTTCTACCATCTATTCTGCCAGTGAGGACTGTTTTCTGTAGGCTGTCATATATTGCAATGTGGCCAAAATATGACAACTTGTGTGTTCTTATTTGAGATAACAGTCTTCTCTCAACACCAAGTGTTCTCAAAACTTCCTCATTTGTCACTCTATCTTTGTAGCTAACTCTCAACAAGCGATTGAATATCCACATCTCTACGGCTTCAAGTTCCTAGGATTATTCTACATACAGAGTTCATGTTTCGTCGTCGTAGGGGAGTATTGAATATACATAGAGATTGATGGCTCTAAGTCTGAGGTCTAGTGAAATGTCTCTTGACATAAAAATATCATTTGGTTTTATGAACATTGATTTGGCTTGTGCAATGCGAATTTCAATTCCCTGTTACTTTTGCATTTGTTGGTAATTGTTTAACCTATATATATATATATATATATATATATATATATATATATATATATATATATATATATATAAATTGTTGTTCGAGTTGTTTTCCGTCAAATTTGATTTTTACTAATAACCATCATTTTCGTTTTCTTTACACTCATGTCAAGCCCTTTTTGTTCACTTGTGCTCTTCGCTACAACCAAGATTTTCTGAAGATCCTCGTTGCTGTTGTTCAGCAAGGTGGTGTCGTCTACGTAGAATATATTGTTGATAGTTGTGCCGTTGATGTTGAGGCCATTCATGTGATTTGATTCCTTGAGGATATACTCTCTCTCTCTGTATCTGTCTCTGTCTCTGTCTGTCTGTCTGCCTGTCTGTCTGTCTCTCTCTGTCTCTCTCTCCCCCCCTCTCTCTCTCTCTCTCTCTGTATATATATATATATATATATTACATAGGAACGGAGGTAAAACATATCCCTGCCTTACACCTCGTTGGATTGCAGCCGGTTAAGACAGTTCCTGGTCAACTCTAATAGCAACCTTCTGATTCCAATATAGCTCTGTGATGTTTCTAATATCTTTCCCATCTATGCCTGTCCTTTCAAGAGCCTCTACCATTTCAGAATGCTTCACTATAAAGTCTATAAAGCATGCATAGGTCTTTTGCACTTCCATTTGTTTTTGTGCCAAAATATTGAAACAAAAAATTGTGTTCCTTGTTCCTTTGTTGGCTTGGAATCCAAATTGCTCTTTTTCTTTATCTTTGTTCAGCTTGTTTTTCATTCTGTCAAGGATGATGTAAAAGCATGGAATACTTTGATCATCGGCGCTTTATTTCTTCTATAATGAGGGAAGATTATTAAACTAAATAGATAAAATCTGACAAATCTGGCTGGCATGGAGAAATGTGTGGCTCACGGCTGAATACCAAGTTTTTTCCATGAAAAATTATTCCATCTCTAGAGCCAAAAATTTCTCCGAATCAAAATGAACGAGCTTGAATAAATCAGATTGATAATCACGTTGGAGTGTCGTACCGATTGTATGAAAATTGTTACCAATGATCCCATTTACCAAGTAAATAGGAAATAATTAAAGCCTCCTCTCTTACAGTAATAAGCGTATGCTTAATGAGTAAGAAGGAAAGCTGTAGATATCACGCCAGTTTTATTCCATTTTATCAACAGTTTATCAAAATAATTTTTTAACTTGCATTACAAACAAACAACAACAACAGCAAAAATAAATAAAGAACCATGAAAATAACAACTTGAAAAAAAAAAACAACAAACAAACAAAAAAACAAGAAAACAAAGACAACCCCCTCCCCCCCCCAAAAAAAAAAAAATCCTACACATTTTCAAAAGTTTGTGGCAAAAGAGTATCGAAAAATTGAAAGCGTTTGAAATTTAATCTGAACCTTCCTAAAAATTGTCAAAATAAATCATCTGTATCAAGATTTATAAGAAATTTTGTTTGGATTTGAGAAAAAAATATTATTGCAATAGAAAATCTCTGTAGATTATCAATATTTTGTTACAAAAAAGAGTTCCAAATTTCTAGATTTCCTAGAGGTTAGTCGTTATCGAAATCTGTATAGATTTCCGGAAGACAAAAGAGTATTAAAATTTATCGCTTATCTTATTTAAGCTAAAAAAAAAAGTTGGAATGGAAAATTGGTAGGTCTATAGACTTTCTAAAATTTTGTCGAAAAGAGTAACAAAACTTAATTGTATTCAAAAACATTTCCAAAGTATCTCAAAAGGATAAGATTTGATTCAAACTGCACTTAAATCTAGACATTGATTAGAAAGTCCTCAATATTAACACGATTTAGATTCTAGGCTTGAATACAGAAATATCTCTACATTTGTACCCTAACCTATGACCCTTTTTTCAGATTGATATCTCGAAGAAAGAAATTGCGAAACATAATCTTATCTAGATCCACGAAAAATTGACGAGCAGATCTTAAAATAGATATAGATCTATGTATTTAAAAAACTAATTGACGGAAAGCTTACAAGCAATATTTATCTTAGAGCTTTGATAGCAGTCTATACATGGACGAAAGAGTAAGAAAAATAAACTGGAAGTGGGCACTAAGCTATCACAGGATCTTTTGATGACGTTTTTGTCTTTACGCTGGAGGAGGCCAAATTTAATTTTATTTTTAATATATTTTAGTTTCTTAAAATGTTTTTTCTTTCTAACAATTCATATTTTAAAAAAAATACGAAGTGGTTTTAAAAGAGTTATCTGATTTAAAAGTTTGAAAACACTAAAATAGTCTTATTCGGTTTATCATAACAAATTTGGCTTCAAATATTGATGCGTTATTTACAACAATTTAATAATGAACTTTCACGTGCATTTTTTAATCTTAATCCATAACTTTTTGTCAATTTTTTTTGTTCTGCGTGCGACACTGATCTTGGCAGATCAAAATTCAATAAACTTCTTCACTGTATATTGGGTGGTTTTGGAGGAGATAGGGTAGAAAAAAAATCGAAGCTACAATTTATAATATAGATGTTTATACAGCCATATTGCAAGGTCACAAAGACCTAGAGACCACATGACTAGAAAACAGAAGCATTTTCACCAGCAACTAATAAATAAATCTAACTCTGAGAATTAGCAACATTTTTAATGCTAACCTACTGCTTCACCCAAGTAACAAATTTGATATGAAATAATTTTCAACCTGAACGGGCTGTTCTCAACGTGATCAATACATAAAGCCAATTCGCCCTCGTACATATCGATCTGTAACTAAAGAATTACTCGGCTTTATTATTTTTTTAAGTTTTAAATCATATTGCATGAAAATCAACCCTTTCATTAACTTGTTTGTACAACCATTGATCTGCAATAACTAATGGTTTCTTCTAGCTACGTCAGAAAAGGCTTGTGATCTTCTGTATGAACCGAAGCAAATGAGATCAGTCAAAACAACCTTAAATAATGACGCTCAATCATCAAATTCAACAACACAAAGCTGGCAGGTATGATATTCTCTAGATATAGTTTCAGACGCGAAACGTTAATACGCAGTTTGAGTTTTCCCACTGCCGCTCTCCAGTTACAAGGAAATAGAAGAAGCCAAGTCTGGAGCTCGAGAAGATCACAGGCATCATCCTGAGAATTAGCATCCGGAGGCTATTCATGAATCAGATGGCTATCTGACCAGGCAGAGAGGGAGTACATTGATACAGAGGGAAACGCTCTTTCACTCTCTCTCTCTCTCTCTCCCTCTCCCTTTATTAACTCTAAAACATCTCCCTCAACTCTCTCACTTGCCCTTTCACATCCCTATCTCTCTCTCTCTCTCTCTCTCTCTCTCTCTCTCTCTCTCTCTCCCTCTCCCTTTTCTTAACTCTAAAACATCTCCCTCAACTCTCTCACTTGCCCTTTCACATCCCTATCTGTTTCTCTCTAGCTGCTTTATGTTTCACTGTTTGTCAACTTTTCTCTCATCTTTCTCTCTCTCTCGATCTCTCTCTCTCTCTCTCTCTCTCTCTCTCTCTCTCTCTCTCTCTCTCTCTCTCTCAATTCTCCTTCTTTCTCTTTTTATCAACTTTCTCGCTCTTTCTCTTTTTCTCTTATCTGTGTTACTTTATCACTATCTGTGTGTCAGTCTGTGTCTCTCTATACCTCTCTCCCTCGCGGTCAGCCTAGACATTCAAGGACCCCCTCAGTCCTTCCCTGAATAAACGTATGCTTTGATCTTAAGACAAATACAAAACCAACGGAGTTCTCATTTATTCAACCCATTGGTAATTATGTTAGAGGCCACTGATCTCTCAAGATAATTAAACTAAGTATGTGATAGGCATTATGAAGATCTAACAGGATTAAAGAAAGTCATTTCTGACGTTGCTGGTAGAAGAGTAAAAAAAAACAAAAAAAAACAACCGACGTTATTTCTGATTCAGATGCTTTGCGTTTGCCCATTTCTTGGCACCATTCTCTTGTGCGTGGAAAACAATTCTTTTTTCATTATGTTTTTTCTCATTAGATTTATTAAAATATTGTAGTTCCATTTGGTCTTCATCTCCTCCGTACAGCTCTCTCTCTCTTTCTCTCTGTCTCTCTCTGTCTCTGTCTCTGTCTCCCTCTCTCTCTCTCTCTCTCTCTCACTGGGGCCTGAATTGCTCTATATTTTCGTCATGCCTGACACTCCTACGTGTGGCCTTTTGCTGGCATCTCTATTCATTAAGCCTAGAAAAGAGAGAAGCTGTGTGTAGTTTTTCTTATCATAATGTCCAGATTAGCTTGATCCATAAAATATCAGTTTGATGCTGCTGTCTAGCAACACTCGCTCTAAAGTTTCAGGCTGACTGCAGACATTTGATCGCCTCAATTGAGTCAACAGAAGGAACTAGTTGCCACAAACAAGCTTTGGGATTTTAAACAATCGTCAATCGATTTCATATGGTTATAATAAAAAAAGATAGTTTGAACAAGTTGGTTCCTCGCTTAATATATCCTGAGTTGCAGATTTACCAAGAAGGCAGAAAGCCCGTCACATGCAGCCCCTAATTCACAACAGTCTGTCATAGAGCCTGTGACCAGAGCGGCAGCAATAGAGACAGAGGGAGAGTGTTTACCGTTCGATCACACACATAATACGACAGTTGTCGACTTGAAGAAAGTGTGGGTTAAAAAAACTACAACAGGGTTGTTTATGGAATGTTCAAATGTAAACAAGGATGAAAAAGCATTGATTTATTTCAAGCAGTTTGAAGGGTTTTCACCGCATTTTAAGATCTTTTTTCTCCACCTTATCGTTCCATTCTGCCTGTATTCAAGTCCAAACACATCCCAGGAATGAAGTCCACACTCAACCATAACAATGCGGCAGTGACGTTATGACCTTTTCTTAATTGTGACATTTATTAGAATGCGATCCAAGAAAATCCAACTTACGCATGGAATTGATTTTATGGAAAGGAAAACAGCAGCAGCATATGGCGTCAAGATTTATATATGAATTCAGATCGAAAGAGATAGAAGGGAAGAAGAAAAATAGAAATAAATAAATTAACATATAAAAACCTTGAGGAGAAAGCTAATACAAAAGCATCATATTGCTGTCAAGACTTATATGTTGTTTTTTTTTACTTAGCACAATTTATGAAACCGAAATCAGATCAAACGACAAAAAAGAGACGAGAAAAAGATTGAAATAAATAAAACATAAATAATTTAAAAAAAAAGTAAAGGAGAAAGCTTATAGAAATGCATACTGAGGAAAGAATTGTCTGGCAAAGGATTTATTTTTTTTTATTTTATCACTTAAAATTCATCTGGGCAGACGACAATAAAAATGATAAAGCTTATTGAGGAATCTTATTGAGCAAATACGATAGAACTCATTACAGAAGCAACGAGATTGAGGATAAATAGCTTCTTTTGCATTGCGATGCGCTCACAAACCGCCGATGCCGAAAACTAAGTATCGGATGATTAAATTGTATCTTTCTGCTTCGTGTCATTTAAGAAAGACATAAATCGCATATTTATTTTTATATGTTTTTTTTTTTGCCCTATTTTCTTTGAACAGGATGTGCAACTATGGTGAACTTAGATGTAACAATTCTAGATTCAAATGAAGCACCCCCACAACTATTATGGATCTTTACATCTAGATTTGATCTGAGTTAAGAGGATTTGATGGAGGAAAAATTTTTACAATTTTACACACATTTAACGGAAAACTAGACAATAAATGAGGAAAAAAGGGTCTGAAGGTTATAGAATTGTAAGGGATAAAAATATTAACAAAATAAATGGAATAAAATATTTCCCAGTGGTTTATTGAATTTAGTAGTTATTCGCAGCTGTCTCGGTGCAGTGTTTTCTTCTACTGTAGAATGTCTTATTACACCCCATAGATAATATACAAAGATTGGCTCAGCTCTCACTTGCTCTTTTAATCCGTTTACATTCAAAATAAAAAAGATAAAAACTCCCCAAATTTTAGAGCAAAACAGTTTCTATTGAAAATTCCAAACACGTTCTTAAATATCACCAGTTCTGAGATTTCATCATGAAGAGTGTTCCAATTCTTATACACAGTGGCTCCTCTAGTGGCATCTGCCCAACTTCAAACTTTAATTTTTGTAACAAATAACGATGCTGATGTTTTTTGTGGCTTTTTAATTTACTTGATATATCCTTGTTTTATGTAAATCTTAATGTCATTGTGCTGAACTCTGAATTTCTGATTAACCTATTTTATTTTCCAGATCGATTGTTTTATTTAAGCTTATCTTACTCTTTAATTCCCAAGAAAACATGTTTTTTCACTGTAATATCTTGAATTAGAAAAGCTTTTAACCCCCCCCTCCCCCCCCACGCAATATTTATCGTCTATCATTGTGTCAGTTGGAAAGTCTCGAAACACAGGAAACTGATAGTTTCTGAAGAGGGCTATTACAATTCGCGACAAGAAAAAGTAGATATACGTTGGTTTACATCAGTTACATTCACATTTTCATCCACTTTCAAATCAAAATTGCTTAACCAAGATAACCTCTGGTCTCTCAGTTATTTGCTATCAATTATTTTCTTTCATCCTGTTTGGGAGCAGTGGATCTTGGGTCATTGATTCAGACAGCCATGAGTTGTTTTCCATATCTATCCTGACCCAACATTTAATAGTCGCACCCCTCGCTGAGGTAACCCTGAAAGGGCTAGTTAGCTCAATTTAGTATGCAGTGTTATCCACAGCATATGATAAAAGTCTAATAAGTATAATTTATAGATAATGAAAATCTGTTTTACAGAGGCAACACAAAATTTTCATTTAAACGGGTAAGTCGTATTTTCTTTAATTCGAAGAGTATAATTTGCTCCGAAACACAAGGTGACTGGCTATCACACGAACATTACAAATGTTTAACATCTCCTCTCCCTCTCTCTCCTCCCCCCCCCCCCCCCCTCTCCCCCTGCGGCCTCTTCCTGCCTTACTACAAAGGTCTTACTACTCTTGAATGGTTTCACTAAATCCTCCACTGACCCGTTGGGTGTTGAATCCTCATAGAATTAACCCTGCTTGTATTATATCAGGGCACACAGTTTACCCAGTGAATCTGGCTCTCCCAAACTCATCAAACATGTACAACCCAAGTCAGTTGCCCAAAGACAAATTGCACGAGATATTAGTGGCCGTGGATACGCGTCTCATTTCGATTTATTCTCAACTTTATTTTTTCCCCACCTGATAATTATCTTACATTCTTTAACAAAATATTATGACGGGTTTGTCCCCTCTCCCTCCACCCCTCCTTCTTTCCCTCCCCAATCCTCTTCGCCACTCGCTTAAAAAATCTGCTTGTATGACCGCTTTTCCATCCCCACCAACTTTTTCTATCTTTTGAGACGACTAAACGGGGCCGTTGTAGCAGGTACTCTCATACATAACGAAAGCATTAGAAAGAATACTATTCATCATCAGTATTATCATTATTATCATCATCATCAGCAGCAGCATTATCATTATTATCATCATCATCATCATCATCAGCATAATTATCACCGTCAATATCAAGGTCATCGTGATCACTGCCCCACACTGAACACAATCAGCGTTATCCTCAGCATCAGCTTAATCTTCCGCGTCCTTATCACTTTCATCACATATCTTCACCATCACCATCATCACCATCATCACCATCATCACCATCATCATCATCATCATCATCATCATCATCATCATTATCAACAATTTCATGACAATCATAATTTATGTATCATCAACATCACCATGAAAAGAAGAAGCAACTTGCTCAATCTCATCTTGCTACTCTGTTGTCGAGCAAATATTAGGCCTGTGTTCCTGCACTGATCAGCTGATACACGGGTTTATTCTAATTAAGTAGACGCAATTTTTCTCATGTACAATATTTTTCAAGACCAGGTTCTCCCGCAATAAATATTGGGGTCCTGAGCAAACTTACTCCGCATCCAACAAGACCGATTAATCCAGGACTAAGCTCCTCCGTCAGGCCAATCTGTCTTATCCAGATGTATCCAGTCGTAAAGAGCCCGTTAAGCTGGAGTATCTAAAACTGAATCAACATGCACGACAGCGTCTGAATGAGATATGTTGGCTTACGACTGATCGGCTAATATATACTGTATACTGCACCATCTCTCTCTCTCTCTCTCTCTCTCTCTCTCCTTTCTTTCTATCTCTGTGTTTTTTCCTACTCTGTCTCTCTGTGTCTGCCTCTGTCTCTGTCTCTCTCTCTTCCTCGCTCTGTCTTTCTGTCTCTCCGCTTTCTTTCACATCGTCTTGATTCATTCTCTATTTCGTTGCACTATTTACTCTCCATCAATCTGCCTTGTTTTCTTTTCCTTCTCATCTCCCCCGAACTCTCTCTGTCTCTCTGAATCTCTGTCTGTCTGTCTGTCTGTCTGTCTGTCTGTCTGTCTCTCTCAAAATCATTTCTACTTTGAGGGACATTAAGTGAAATTGTGAATATGTGCACCAGGTGAAGTGCTGTAATGTCTGAGGCATGGCATACACAGCCGTTTTCTTGTTCAAATATGACTTTTACTCTCACACCTACTCTCTCTCTCTCTCTCTCTCTCTCTCTCTCTCTCTCTCTCTCTCTCTCTCTCTCTCTGTGCATTTCTCTTACTCCCTTCCTTTTTCCTGCAATCTAGGAAAGTCCACCATGACCACCCAGAGATGACAATCAGAAGGCGAGGCTCACTCACCCATAAGAAACGCTCTATGGCAGCCAGATTACACGATCAATTTTCCGCCGCTTTTTGCCCGCTCTTTACAACAAGATCAACCTATGAGGAGAAACAGAATGATCGTCTGCTGCTTGTAGCAATCATCTGTTACCTTCCTCTGGAGGAATCTGTCCGTCAGTTTCTTTGGATAGAGAGAATGAACTTACCTTTCCGGATTGTCTAATCAAATTGAAGACAAGAACTGTGGTGCTGCATAAACTTACTAATATTTCTTGTTCATCTGTTCCAGACTTCTGAATTCATTGAAATATTAATACAAATGTTCCATGCTTGATATTTGTAACGTTTTTTTTTTCTAATGAAACAAAACACGAACCGAAAACGATCGAACATAAGCTTCAGTACTAACCCGTCACGTGTTAATACAATGGGCTGATACCTTCTGAAAACCATCAATCTACTATTTCTGAGACTTTGAAGATCGTGATACTTTGGTTAAAAAAAATTTCTTCACCATAGTACTAGACAGAAAAAAAAATAAACAAACAAAAAACAAAACAAAAAACAAACAAACAACAAAACCTTTTACTTTGAATTGATGTATTTCCTATTCCAGTGAAATAATTTTATTAATCTTCATGTATTTTAAGTCTCAGTACATTGTCAAACGTCTAACCAAACAAGTCAAATCACGTAAACACTGATTCGCGTCGTCATGGAGATGACATACAGTGGAAAAATGTCACTAACTTTGAAAATTGTGGAAAATAAATACTGACATTTGGAACAATATTCTGAAGATTTTTAGAGAGTGCAAAGTGAAAGAACTTCTAAGAGCGACATTTTGGGCTCTTTGTACTTTAAAAGGCGAATGGATTTATCGCACGGTCTCTGTTCTCTCCCTTTGATTGCAACTTCCGCTCAATTCTTGTAGGAAAGAACGTTTCGCTATTCTCTTTTCTTTTCGCTTCTTCGCCCCACCTTTTTCTCTCTCTTTCTCTCTCTCTCTCACTCTAACTCTCGCTCTCTCCTTCTCTCTCACTTTCTCTCTCTCTCTTTCTCTCTTCTCACTCTATCTCTCTCTCCCACTTTCTCTCTCTCTCTCTCTCTCTCTCTCTCTCTCTCTCTCTCTCTCTCTCTCTTAATTTGTAGGACTTCGCGGAGACCTTTCAACTCAAAAACATCTTTAAGAAACTTGGGTTACGGAAAACTTTTCAAACCAATTGTAGCAGCATGGAGACGGCTAGATAATATTGATGCGACAGCTGTCATTTTCGCTTTGTGATATCAGTATCACATTTACCCTTGATAAGCGCATGTTAGACGAAAATATAGAGGGAAAAAAAGGGGAGGAAGGCCAACCAGAAGGTGGGTTCTAGACACAAAAAACGGCTGAAGCTAACATAACCGATGCAGGAAGACTGGCAGACGTTTGCTGCTGTCCCGCGGAATAATTCAAGAAGCAACGT
>JAWDGP010001056.1:227500-340000 GCA_033675545.1 Elysia crispata | reverse complement strand
CGAAACAGACTCGGGTGTCATGGAATTAGATATATATATATATATATATATATATATATATATATATATATGTGTGTGTGTGTGTGTGTTAAAAACCCACTTGCAACATTAGAAACGTGAGGTAAGAAGATGTTTTTGTGTGTATCCCCTTGAGGTTGGGAGGCGGTCTTTGGGGGTGTCTTCACCCCACAGAAACATCATCATCCTATGTTCAGGTTTCAACCCATCACGATCTGAACCATCATGTTCAACTTGGTAATTTAAGGTATCAGTGAAACTGATGCTAGAAGTGGGACCGCGGATGGTTCAAGATCTTTGTTACTCTAAAGTTCCCCCTGTTGAAAGAAAACATTTAGAACCAAGCAGGCGTAACTCACAATATCAGTTCATTTTAATATTTCAGGCACATCATTCTCATCTGTAAACGTTTTTTTTTTTTTTACAGATAATATTGTTCGCAAATGGTAGGCGCCTAAGGTCATCAGTTTTCTGAACGATAAAGAACCCTTATACTCTAAGGGCACAAGTTGCTGGAGGCCTTAAACACGTTGAACATAGCTATTTCTACTAAATCTAGTCCTATGAAAATTCTAGGCAGCTTAAATTATTATTAGATTTACCTGTGAAATTAGAAAAAGAAATGTTGCACAGTGCTGCATAGATATTACATGCATTTTGATTCTCGCACATAAGACTTTGAAAAAGACCAGGCAAACGTAAAAACAAATCAACAACTACTTGTTTGATTTGCCGGTTGATACACAGAAACACGGTTCTTTCATTATCAAAACTAGAGAAAACATGTTCTAAAGGTAAGAAAGTTGATAAGAAATGACCACAAGGAACCGTAATTGGTTGCTCCAAGAACAGACTCCGTGTTAATCATGCACTTATAACACAACGGAGTTATGTCCCTTAATGCACTCTCTTTCAGACAAACTCCGCTCTCTGTCTCTATCTCTCTCCTCTCTCTCTCTCTCTCTCTCTCTCTCTCTCTCTCTCTCTCTCTCTCCCTATCTCTCTCCTCTCTCTGTCTCTCTCCCTATCTCTCTCCTCTCTCTGTCTCTCTCCCTATCTCTCTCCTCTCTCTGTCTCTGTCTGTCTCTCATCCTCTTTCTGACTGTCTGTCCCTCTCCCTGTCTCTCTCTCCTTCTCTGCCTCTCTCTCTCTATTTCTCTTTCTCCCTCTCCCTATCTCTCTCCCTCTCTTCCTCTCTCTGTCTCTGTTTCTGTCTGTCTGTCTGTCTGTGTTTGTGTGTGTGTGTCTGTCTCCCCCCCCACCCCCTCCCAACATCGCCATGTGTCCGTCCCGGCTCTCCACTACCCTAGCCCTAGTCGACTATATCGCCCTCCCCAGGTCTGGGAGTGTTATCATCCTCTGTGATCAGCCGACTGTCACCAGTATCTGTCTCGCTGTCGGTAAAAACTCCGAGAGCTGCTAGGTCGCTTGCCTGCGAGGGACACATTAATTTTCTGCTTTTAAAGTGGGTGCGACAGTGTAATTACTTTGGGCCCATCAACATCTCTGTATCAACTGTAGGCAATTGAACAGTGAAGAAAAATGCCTCGTTACGTAAGCACTCAACAACCAATACAGCTTTAAATCAGTTCGCATTTTCTTTTAACTGAAGCGAGCTTTAGTGCTGAAGGCACTGTTCATGTTTAAACCTCCTAGTAGTTTAGAATAAATGATATTTCAGCGACACAGATGACATTTTGATCTTTAAATGTCGGACAAAGTGTCTATAATTTCGAAACAGCCTTTTTTTCTCTTTATAATAATGCTCTTCACAGAATCCAGCACCGGATCCCAGGTCGTGGGTTGCGACTTCAATCAAGTCTTGTTTTTCATCACTAAAACGCTGGAAGCGACACTAAAAATAAATCTGACCAGTTAAAAGTACAGTCTATTACAGCGATCAAACAGATGTACTTTTGCTCAGCAGACTGACTGTACTGAATAACATTCCAAGAGCTCCTCGTGAAACGATTATTCTATATTCCCTGACAGCGGCATAGACTAAGGTCGCTAAATCTGGCCACACGCGGCTGACTAGTCCTCTGTAAAAACTATTACGGTTTCTCCAGAACGTTTGTGCAACATACTGCTACACCGTGGAGTGTCAACATGTACCTGAGTTTAGATAAAATTGAAACATTCCGTAGCCATCGATTTGAACCAAAAATCTGGGCAGGCTCTAAATCACAGAATTTGGTCTCCTAAAAATACTGCATTTCCTTGGAACCCGTTCAGGCACGCACGTGCGCCGACTAAATTTCTGGTATTAAACATATCCAAATATGGGTAGTGAGATAAAAAATAACTTCATGAGAGTCTGGTCAAGATGCTTAAACACTGTCTTGCGATAATAAATCTATTGAAAAGTACTTTTTTGTGTGTAAAGAATAAAAAACAAATAGAACATGCTATAATTTATCGCAACGCTGTCTTTACCACTGGCGGCTTGCTTATAATGAAAGTCTCCAAAAGTTAAGGTAGCAATTCTCAAATCTACATTTTTCAAATTCAAAGACTGACAAACTTTTTTTTACCAGTTCCCGTAATTAATGGTGAAAGTCTAAAATTCTACGTGATTCGGGGAAAGAAGAGGTTTGGCGAATATCAAACTTTAGGTTTGCATTACTGTCATTATACTTGAAAAAACATACATGTAGTTATCTAAGCACAATTTATCCTTCCTGAAAGCTATAATTGTTGCATCTTCCAGAAGTTGTCATTAAGTCTCTTTTGATCCTCCTTGCCCTCAAAGCGATAGAGCGAGGCGAGTAACTCAAGGCAATGACGTGTCTAGGCCGTCTCCTCCACGCTATACTTCTCGGATTCAATAAGGATAATTCTCTTGCGATATTCTCTCCACATACAGGAAGAAACACACTTTGGTTAAATGGGTTATTTCAGGTGAAATTTTTTTCAACAGATTACGCGATTGGCACCGGAAATCCCGCTGTAATTGAAGGTTTGCCATCTGAAATCTGTCCGGTTCCATTGACAGCTTCCTTTGCTGGAAAATGAAACCGATTGGCCCAAAAATACAGTTATGTTGATAATGGGATTTCAGGGGAAATCCTGGATTTCTTCAACCCTCCACCTCTCCCCATATCCCCATGTTCCTTTTCCAATCTCTTCTCTCTCGCTCTCTCTATTCACTCTCTCTCTCTAAGTCTCTACCCCTCCTCTCTCTTTCTCTCTCTCTTTCTTTCTTGTTTCCCTCTATCCCTTTGTGTCTCATTTATCTGGTATCCTTCTCAACTTCTCTAAAATTTGCCCTTAGCTAGCGTCAAGTTTGTCTGTTTACCTGTATATATTTATGTCGAACTTTCTCTTTTTTCTCTGTCCGTCTCTTTTTTTCTGTTTTATCCCACTGTTTCTCTGATGTAAAGAAAACCAATTTAAATTTTCTTTTTTTTTTTTTGACGGACAAAATCTAAAAAAATAAAAATAAGCGAGGCCCTGTCTATGGCATCTCCTTACTTTGAAAGATTTACTGACACAGCGGTAAAAATATTTTATGATTATGTAAGTTATTACTGTTTTGACAGCAATAACACTGATATTCTAATTTTTCTTCATATATATATATATATATATATATATATATATATATGTGTGTGTGTGTGTGTGTGAGTGTGTATGTAATAGTTTCAATTTGGAAAAGTCGCTTTCACCCACATAGCTATAAAAAATATCAACGTGTAGTTCAAACTTTGAATCTACCCCCCCTCTCTCTCTCTCTCCCCCCCCCCCCCTTAAAAAAAATAAAAAAAAACAATTGAATACAATAAAAATAAAAATAAAAACCCACTAAAGACAACCCCCCCCCCCCAAACACACACACAAACGGTCATAAATTATATCAAATGAAATATTTTAGCTAATAAAGATACTCTGAAACTGAAACTCTAACTATGGAAATGAACCCAGTCAGCAGTGATGCGGGTTAAATAAAGCACCGGCCTGTCAATTGATTACGTTATTGTCAAAGAACAGTGGATGAAAAGGGCAGGATCTGTTTTCAGCCTATCTGGTGTCTGGTGTCTTTGTTCAGTGTCTGGTGTCTGGTGTGTGATGTCTAGCCCCCGCCCTCGGCTTGATAGTGTGACACTCGTCTGTTTCGCTCTGACCTACTTGGAGTAAATAAACGAGAAAAGGAGCCTCGCTCTGGTCCATGTCATCACTCACTTCTGCTTCAGCAGTACAAGCGACGGGCCAGACTCTGAGTTGTCGCCCTTTAATTGAAAGATCTAGTTGAGGCGCCCCACCCCCTCCCCGTCCCTCGCTAGCTGGTAGGTGTCTTGTCTGGCCGACTGCGCCACCCTTTTAATGTTGTCTGTTTTAGATTGCGGTCACCTATTGGTTGATTTGTTACATCAATGAGTTTTTATTTCCTGTTTAACTCATGTTGATTTATCAGTCTCACACCTAATAGTCGGGCGTGTAAGAGAACCATTAAGTCAAGATGATAAATGATCAGATACTAGATCTAGGCCTCATACGCAGTTCCCTCTGTAGCGGAAAATATAAGGCTACTGTAACCAACAAACTCTCTAGAAGATAAATGGAAACCATCACTCTATCATTTCAAAATCATCCTTTGAATGCTATAAGGAAAAAATATATGTACCGGTTTGATATCTCATCCATTTCCTAAGCGTTGTTTGTCTAATAGCAATACGTCTCTAGGATCTTTATTGCATTAATATGATGTCACAAGGCATTCCTGCGAATTTTAATATATCTAGACTCAAGTCGTCATAGTGGTTCAATGCAGAATAATCGGATAGCTTTCTTTTCTAATAATTTTTTACTTTGAGGATTTAGGAAGTATTTGGTCTAGATATGAAGCAGAAAAGATAGAGGTTTGTTATTTTGCTCGTATACTTTTATAAATCATAACTATATAACCTTGCCGGGTTACCCATTTCTGCCATCTCTCTGACCTTCAAATGTCCTTGTGAGTAAAAAGACCCAGAATAGGCCCCTAATCAGTCTTCAACAGTTTCAATGGCGCACTCGTTGTCATGGAAACAATGCCTTTTGAGTTATCTATTTATAGATTATGATACAGAAAAAAGATCTGTGGAGGCAAAGTCCAGTGAATAGGCTGAAAGTGGCAGGATTTCGCAGCCGCACCGTTCTGCTGTCTGAACTGCTTGCTGTGACCTGTGCACATTGCGCAGGGACATAGTCAGGCTGTAGGAGGAGGAGGAGGAGCCCATCAATGGGCATACGAGCTTTCTTCTCACCACTTCAGAACGCAACTTTATCAGCACAGTATTACCTGAGTAGTAGTCTCCTGTGATGCTTGTTCTATTTTTCAGGTACTCAGTTATGATTTTAGCTTCACAATCCCAGAAACACGACAACATGATCTTTCTACATGATGGTGTCACCTTTGCTTTTGTCGAAGAGAAGAAGAAGTGTTCCATTGCATCATGTCAGGGTATTTTTTGTTGTGCATCAAAATGTTTCTTCTACAATAATTATGTTTTTTAAAGTAACATGTCATTGGAGAGTTTTGCAGGTCTCAACACTCTGCTTCTTTCGCTCCATAGTCAAAAGTCGAGGTACCAACCTGCGTAGAAAACCTTTTTTTATGTTGAGATGGTCATGGTGAATCAGTTCTATTGACCGCACACTGATTGAATTGAGAGCTGTTTGAGAGTGAAGCGTTCATCTTGTATAACCAGTTTCCTCACTTTGGTAACATTATCTCCAGTGACCACACAAAGTGGGAGCTCTTCACCATCTTCACCCATCACCGACGAGAATGAAGAGTTGAATTTTCTTACCCTATTTATAGCTGCATTATATATTGGGGAGATTTGTCACCATTAACTTGAACCACTTTTTGAAAAATATCAGAAGGGAATTTTCCTTGCAAGTGTAAAAACGTGATAACCGGCGATACTCCCCCAGCTCCGTGACTTAGGAAAACAATGCAAAAACAGTTTACAAAAAGACCCAACGATTTGTTACTTCAGTTGTATTAAACGCGCTAATAAGTATTTAATTACCGTCGAAATTTCCCGCAACAACTATTCCTTCCTATTAATTTCGAAGACTTCTTGAACCCCCCTTGTAGAATTTTATTATTTTGAAAAGTACTCCCCCCACTCTCTCTCTCTCTCTCTCTCTCTCTCTCTCTCCATCTCTCCTTCTCTCTCACTCTCTTCCTCTCCCCTCCCTCCCTGTCTCTCTCCCTACTTCGCTGCCTCCTTTCTCTCTCCCCCTCTTTCTTAATCTCTTACATCACCCGCTCATTTCCCATAAAGCATCAAAGAAACCAGATTTTTTAAAGCTATTTGAAAAAACAAAAACAAAACAAAACTGATAACGTTGACACAAAAAGTTCTTTGTGAAATAAAAAGATCTTCATTGCAACGTTGGAGGTTATCTTACCTGTCAAGCGACTCATATCCCAGTCGCCAGTCGGCCAAGTTTGGACGGATATCCGCTGTTTCCTGCACCTCACTGGTCCAACACCCGGTCCAACGTCGGAAGGACATCTCACTTGAACGTCCAGGATTGAGGGCAATTTCTTTTCTGACATATTCATGACAATCATCTTATGATTTTGTGTAAATGATGGAAAAAGTAAGTTACTTAAAGCATCAATTTTATATTTTCCTTATTTTAGATGGTAATGCTTACCTTTTTTTAGGCAAAAATAAATTTCTTAGGCAATTCATGAATGTTGGAGTAAATTGCTGGGTTTGTTAGATTGTAAGCGTTATCGCAAGCATTATTTTTTTTTCCTTTCATCTTGTAGTCTTGAGTCTGAACATCTATTAATTTTCTGTACCACGTGTCTGCCTGTCCGGTGTCACGAGCAGCTAGAACTCACTGGTGATGTGTTGATGATGAATTGGGTCAAATAATTGATTGATCGGAACGGGTGAAGCATGTGTGGAAGACTTTCATGTTTGAAGCGGTTTAACACTTCGCCTATCAGGCAGTGTGCTCTCTCACACATCATGGAGAATCCTCATCAGCAAACACTCAAGACAGGTTAGAAAGATGAGAAACATTATCAGATGGAGATAAACATACGAAATGAAACTTCAATAACGTTCAAGGAGAAGACATTTAGAAGGCATTAGGTAAATTGACTGAAGAGTTGGCTTTTACAACTTAGAGACATGATTTTCTAACACAATCTTAATTATTGACTGTGAACAAAAATACCACCCACCCCCCAAAAAAAAACAACAACAAACAAACAAAAAAAAAAACAAAAAAAAAACAACAAAAAAAACAACAACAAACAAACAAAAAAACCCACGAAATAAAGACCTAGATTAGTAACCAATGGCACCTGATGAAATACGTTGAAAGAGAAGAGATAAACATGGGCTTTACACCAGGAATAAGACTTTAAAAAAGGAATTGATGCAGGATCCGATATTGTTTAGCACCAGTGTTTGTTCTAGTTGACATTCTCCGCAAGTTGAACAGTTAATAGTGTGACTGATTTGGTGAGAGACCACTGTGTAATCTAGGAAAAGCTACATGCTTATGAAATTAATATAAATAATTAATACTACAGGGAAAAAGATGGTTACTTGATAATTGTTGTAAATAATGTATTTTTTGGTTGAACTACTTTCTTGACCGACCCAGTGGCCAGACAAAGGTCAGAAACAATCTGAAACATCCTCAAGTTTGTCGGAAAGATTAACGGTAGTCACGAGTTTATATTGAAAAACCTATCTTTATCAAAACATCTCTCGTCGGGGAGGTATGCAGTATTTATGTTGATCTCGCCATCTCTAGATTTAAACATATTCCTGCATAAACTCTGTCTTCAAAGCAATAAAAACCTGCGATAATTTTGAATATATTTTAAATCGAATATTTGCACATAAATGTTATGCTAGCAAGGCCAAGTGGAAAGTAACGTCCGTAATAGTCAGTACTTGAATCAAGTTATCTTGCAGGAAGAACTTACTCCGTAGCAACACATGGACAATGTTCACATGATGGTTTGAACAGAAAAATTTGACATAGGCCCACAATTATCTTACAATGTTTTGAAAACAAGAAGATTATTTGTTATCTTTATAATAAACACCTCGTGGAAATTTTTACAAACGGATTTTATTCGTTAGAGATAAAAGAAAAATAAATTAAACTGTTAATTCAGGCTTCAAAATGATACTGTGGCAATCGAAAAGGTATCTAGTAGCAATCGGTATCTGCTAAATACAATATTACAGTTAATGAAGTGGTAGCTGTTATAGATTTTGATGAAGCACTAGCTTAGGTTTAATTTTCTATCTATCTATCTATCTATCTATCTATCTATATATCTATCTATCTATCTATCCATCTATCTATCTATCTATCTATCTATCTATCTATCTATCTATCTATATATCTATCTAAAAGCATTAATTAAATAAAAAAATCGGGCTCCTCCGCTGTTTTAAACAATAGCATCTGTTCCCGTTCTACCTATCTTTCTTTCTTTTCATCCGTCTATCTGTCTGTGTTTGTAAGTATATATGTGTCTATCCAAATATCTATCTGTTTTCGACCTACTTATCGTTGTATTAATCAATCTATTTAACTTATCCCTCCATCTACCGTTTCTGTATATCTATCAATCTATGTAAAAATCTTGATCAATCACAGATTGGGTACAAAAAAACCCCCTAAAAAAAAAACAAAAAACAAAAATAACAACAGAAAACCCGGTTTAGATATCACTGGCATTCAAATTTCGCACATGACTTGTCTTTTTTCCAAAGCGATCATTCATTGTCTTCTTTAATTATAGGGAGGGGCAGACAATTTACGATCGACCTGCTGATTGGACACTGTGTTTACCTCCCTTACACCGTTTTTATTTCTTGCAGTTCGCAGTCTGTGAGCTGAGAGGAGTGTTGCCCAAGCTGGTGACGCTAGAGAATTGTATCTTTTATGTCTTGAGCCATAACACTGTCTCACACTTTCAACTCTTTTATATAAAATACGCAATATTTATGGTCTAGCCCCGTTTTTAACTTGCTAACTAAGTAAATTATAAGAACATGGCAAGTTTCTGCCCTTCAGCATTGTTAAAAAAGGGACAGTGGTAATATTTTGTTTAACCTATGCATTGGTAAAAAAAAATTCATATTAACTAGGGAAGTATTAGGCCCTACTACAGTGTTCAACCAAATAAGTTCACATTTGCCTTTTTTTTTCTTAATGGTATCGAAAACCATTATGTCCCTTCATAGGGAACATCATTAAAACTGAAATCCAAGCGTCTGAGCTGCAATGATGTGAAGCAAATCGCTGAGGCATTCAACAAACTAAGGATTGGTTATGTCAGACAAGAGACCATGCCATCACCACTCAGAGGAAACGAGGATTGAACCCGATAGCTCCACGCAGTCAGCCCGACCGTTTACCTGGTTACCAAGATCCTCATGTTACTCAGGTTAAGTGTATAAAAATGTGCTTACCACACAGCTCGTACACAACAAAAAAACACGTTAATGTAATTTTAAGGGGCATGAAAGATAAATGCAAAGCTACTAGATACCCATTACCAAAATTAATGGACGGAAAGGAACGGAAAAAAGGAGGAAATGGTTGATGCTCGATTGATTTCTTACGTTATCTTAGCCGGATAAGAGCCGAACATGGATTCGGTGATAGAGTCGATGATGAGATCGATAATGGAGTCGGTGATAGAGTCGATGATGAGATCGATAATAGAGTCGGTGATAGAGTCGATGATGAGATCGATAATAGAGTCGGTGATAGAGTCGATGATGAGATCGATAATAGAGTCGGTGATAGAGTCGATGATAACATCGATAATAGAGTCGGTGATAGAGTCGATGATAACATCGATAATAGAGTCGGTGATAGAGTCGATGATAACATCGATAATAGTGTCAGTGATAGAGTCGATGATGAGATCGATAATGGAGTCGGTGATAGAGTCGATGATAACATCGATAATAGAGTCGGTGATAGAGTAGATGATGAGATCGATAATAGAGTCGGTGATAGAGTCGATGATAAGATCGATAATGGAGTCAGTGATAGATTCGATGATAACATCGATAATAGAGTCGTGATAGAGTCGATGATGAGGTCGTTAATGGAGTCACTTAAAAAGTTGGTTATAAAGCCGATGATGAGGTCGATAATAGAGTCACTTATAAAGTTGGTTAGAAAGTCAATGATGAGGTCGATAAAGGAGCCACATATATAAAGTTAATGATTGAGTCTATAATGAGGTCGATACTGGAATCTCTTATAAAGTTAATGATAAAGGATATAATGAGGTCGATAATGGGATCACATATAAAGTTAATGATAAGGTCTATGATGAGGTCGATAATGGAATCACATATAAAGTTAGTGATAAAGTATATAATGAGGTCGATAATGGAATCACATATAAAGATAATGATAAAGTCTATGATGAGGTCGATAATGGAATCACATATAAAGTTAGTGATAAAGTCTATGAAGAGGTCGATTAAGGAGGCACATTTATAAAGTTAATGATAAAGTCTATGATAAGGTCAATAAAGGAATCACTTGTAAAGTTAGTGATAAAGTTTATGATGGGGTCGATAAAGGAGCAAAATATATAAAGGTAGTGATACAGTCTATGATGAGGTCGATACTGGAATCACTTATAAAGTTAGTGATAAAGGCGACGATGAGGTCGATAAAGGAGCTACATATATAAAGGTAATGATAGAGTCTTTGATGAGGTCGATGATGGAATCACTTATAAAGTTAGTGATAAAGTCCATGATTAGGTCGATAAAGGAGCCACGTATATAAAGTTGGTGGTAAAGTCGATGATGAGGTCGATAACAGAGTCACATATAAAGTTAATGACAGAGTCGATGATGAGGTCGATAAAAGAGCCATATTATAAAGTTAGTGATAATGTCGATGATGAGGTCGATAATAGAGTCACATATAAAGTTAATGACAGAGTCTATGATGAGGTCGATAATGGAATCACATATAAAGTTAATGACAGAGTCGATGATGAGGTCGATAATGGAATCACATATAAAGTTTATGATAGAGTCTATGATGAGGTCGATAAAGGAGCCATATTATAAAGTTAGTGATAATGTCGATGATGAGGTCGATAATGGAGTCACATATAAAGTTTATGATAGAGTCTATGATGAGGTCGATAAAGGAGCCATATTATAAAGTTAGTGATAATGTCGATGATGAGGTCGATAATAGAGTCACATATAAAGTTAATGACAGAGTCTATGATGAGGTCGATATGGAAACATTTATAAAGTTAGTGATAAAGTCTATGATGAAGTCGATAAAGGAGCCATATTATAAAGTTGGTGATAAAGTCGATGATGAGGTCGATAATGGAGTCACATATAAAGTTTATGATAGAGTCGATGATGAGGTCGATAATGGAGTCACATATAAAGTTTATGATAGAGTCTATGATGAGGTCGATAAAGGAGCCATATTATAAAGTTAGTGATAATTTCGATGATGAGGTCGATAATGGTGTCGATGATAGAGTCTTTGATGAGGTCGGTAATGGATTTACTTGTAAGTTAGTGGTAGAGTCGATGATGAGGTTAATAATAGAGTCGATGATAGAGTCTTTGATGAAGTCGATAATGGATTTACTTGTAAGTTAGTGGTAGAGTCGATGATGAGGTTAATAATAGAGTCGATGATAGAGTCTTTGATGAAGTCGATAATGGATTTACTTGTAAGTTAGTGGTAGAGTCGATGATGAGATTAATAATAGAGTCGATGATAGAGTCTTTGATGAGGTCGATAATGGATTTACTTGTAAGTTTGTGGTAGAGTCGATGATGAGGTTAATAATAGAGTCGATGATAGAGTCTTTGATGAAGTCGATAATGGATTTACTTGTAAGTTAGTGGTAGAGTCGATGATGAGGTTAATAATGGAATCACTTAAAAAAATTAGTGAAGGGGCTATGATGAGGTCGATAATGGAGTCATTTATAAAGTTGTTGATAGAGTCTTTTATGAGATCGACAATAGATTCGCTTATAAAGATTGTGATAAAGTCGATGATGAGGTCAACAATGGAGTCACTTATAAAGTTAGGGATAAAGTCGATGTTGGAGGCAATGAAAGAGTTAATGATAGAGTAGGTGATGCAGTCGATTAAAGATTCTAGCATAGAGTTCTTGATATATTAGGTAACGCAATCATTTTTATATTTTATGTTGGATACACTTATAATGTCGATGATCGAGTCACTGATAATGTCGATGAGAGAGTCAAGATTTTGTCGATGAGAGAGTCAAGATTTTGTCGATGACAGAGTCAATGATTTTGTCGATGACAGAGTCAAGATTTTGTCGATGACAGAGTCAAGATTTTGTCGATGACAGAGTCAATGATTATGTCGATGACAGAGTCGATGACTGATGCAATAAAAAAGTCGAGGATAGTGTTTAATATAGAGTTGATAAAGTAGTCGATTGAAAGAGTGGGTGTGAAAGACGTTGATTGAGTCGATGGTAGAGTTGATGATGGAGCAATTGATGAAGTTGATGATAGAGATAATGAAATATCGGATCAAATTGATGATAGAGTCGATGATAGAGTCATGATAGATTCGGCCAAAGAGTCGGTTATAGAGACTTTGATAGAGTCGGTGGTTTATAGATTCCGTACAAGAGTCGATTATGTTTCCGGTGATAGAGTCACTGATTAGGTTTTGGAGAGAGTCGATGATAGAGTCGATGGTAGAGTCATGATAGATTCGGTGAAAGAGTCGGTTATAGAGACGGTGATAGAGTCGGTGGTTTATAGATTCCGTATTAGAGTCGATTATGTTTTCGGTGATAATGTCACTGATTAGGTTTTGGAGAGAGTCGATGATAGAGTCGGTGAAGAGCGATGATCAAGTCGGCGATAGAATCGTTCATGGAGACAATGATAGAGTCGATAATAGGGACAATGATAGAGTTGATGATAGGGACAATGATAGAGTTGGTGATAGAGTTGGCGATGTAGTTAACTACAAGTCGGCGATAGAATCGTTCATGGAGACAATGATAGAGTCGATAATAGGGACAATGATAGAGTCGATAATAGGGACAATGATAGAGTCGATAATAGGGACAATGATAGAGTCGATAATAGGGACAATGATAGAGTTGATAATAGGGACAATGATAGAGTTGATAATAGGGACAATGATAGAGTCGATAATAGGGACAATGATAGAGTTGATAATAGGGACAATGATAGAGTTGATAATAGGGACAATGATAGAGTCGATAATAGGGACAATGATAGAGTCGATAATAGGGACAATGATAGAGTTGATAATAGGGACAATGATAGAGTTGATAATAGGGACAATGATAGAGTTGATAATAGGGACAATGATAGAGTTGATAATAGGGACAATGATAGAGTTGATAATAGGGACAATGATAGAGTTGATAATAGGGACAATGATAGAGTTGATAATAGGGACAATGATAGAGTTGATAATAGGGACAATGATAGAGTTGATGATAGGGACAATGATAGAGTTGATAATAGGGACAATGATAGAGTTGATAATAGGGACAATGATAGAGTTGATAATAGGGACAATGATAGAGTTGATAATAGGGACAATGATAGAGTTGATGATAGGGACAATGATAGAGTTGATAATAGGGACAATGATAGAGTTGATAATAGGGACAATGATAGAGTTGATGATAGGGACAATGATAGAGTTGATAATAGGGACAATGATAGAGTTGATGATAGGGACAATGATAGAGTTGATAATAGGGACAATGATAGAGTTGATAATAGGGACAATGATAGAGTTGATGATAGAGTTGGCGATGATAGAGTTAACTACAAGTCGGACAATGATAGAGTTGATAATAGGGACAATGATAGAGTCGATAATAGAGACAATGATAGAGTCGATAATAGAGACAATGATAGAGTTGATGATAGAGTTGGCGATGTAGTTAACTACAAGTCGGCGATAGAATCGTTCATGGAGACAATGATAGAGTTGATAATAGGGACAATGATAGAGTTGATAATAGGGACAATGATAGAGTTGATAATAGGGACAATGATAGAGTTGATAATAGGGACAATGATAGAGTTGATAATAGGGACAATGATAGAGTTGATAATAGAGACAATGATAGAGTCGATAATAGAGACAATGATAGAGTTGATAATAGAGACAATGATAGAGTTGATGATAGAGACAATGATAGAGTCGATAATAGAGACAATGATAGAGTTGATAATAGAGACAATGATAGAGTCGATAATAGAGACAATGATAGAGTTGATGATAGAGTTGGCGATGTAGTTAACTACAAGTCGGCGATAGAATCGTTCATGGAGACAATGATAGAGTCGATAATAGGGACAATGATAGAGTTGATAATAGGGACAATGATAGAGTTGATAATAGGGACAATGATAGAGTTGATAATAGGGACAATGATAGAGTTGATGATAGAGTTGGCGATGTAGTTAACTACAAGTCGGCGATAGAATCGTTCATGGAGACAATGATAGAGTCGATAATAGGGACAATGATAGAGTTGATAATAGGGACAATGATAGAGTTGATAATAGGGACAATGATAGAGTTGATAATAGGGACAATGATAGAGTTGATAATAGGGACAATGATAGAGTTGATAATAGGGACAATGATAGAGTTGATAATAGGGACAATGATAGAGTTGATAATAGGGACAATGATAGAGTTGATAATAGGGACAATGATAGAGTTGATAATAGGGACAATGATAGAGTTGATAATAGGGACAATGATAGAGTTGATAATAGGGACAATGATAGAGTTGATAATAGGGACAATGATAGAGTTGATAATAGGGACAATGATAGAGTTGATAATAGGGACAATGATAGAGTTGATAATAGGGACAATGATAGAGTTGATAATAGGGACAATGATAGAGTTGATAATAGGGACAATGATAGAGTCGATAATAGGGACAATGATAGAGTTGATAATAGGGACAATGATAGAGTTGATAATAGGGACAATGATAGAGTTGATAATAGGGACAATGATAGAGTCGATAATAGGGACAATGATAGAGTTGATAATAGGGACAATGATAGAGTTGATAATAGGGACAATGATAGAGTTGATAATAGGGACAATGATAGAGTTGATAATAGGGACAATGATAGAGTCGATAATAGGGACAATGATAGAGTCGATAATAGGGACAATGATAGAGTTGATAATAGGGACAATGATAGAGTTGATAATAGGGACAATGATAGAGTTGATGATAGGGACAATGATAGAGTTGATAATAGGGACAATGATAGAGTTGATGATAGGGACAATGATAGAGTCGATAATAGGGACAATGATAGAGTTGATGATAGGGACAATGATAGAGTTGATAATAGGGACAATGATAGAGTTGATGATAGGGACAATGATAGAGTTGATGATAGGGACAATGATAGAGTTGATGATAGGGACAATGATAGAGTTGATGATAGGGACAATGATAGAGTTGATAATAGGGACAATGATAGAGTTGATAATAGGGACAATGATAGAGTTGATAATAGGGACAATGATAGAGTTGATAATAGGGACAATGATAGAGTTGATAATAGGGACAATGATAGAGTCGATAATAGGGACAATGATAGAGTTGATAATAGGGACAATGATAGAGTTGATAATAGGGACAATGATAGAGTCGATAATAGGGACAATGATAGAGTTGATGATAGGGACAATGATAGAGTTGATAATAGGGACAATGATAGAGTTGATAATAGGGACAATGATAGAGTCGATAATAGGGACAATGATAGAGTTGATAATAGGGACAATGATAGAGTTGATAATAGGGACAATGATAGAGTTGATGATAGGGACAATGATAGAGTTGATAATAGGGACAATGATAGAGTTGATAATAGGGACAATGATAGAGTTGATGATAGGGACAATGATAGAGTCGATAATAGGGACAATGATAGAGTTGATGATAGGGACAATGATAGAGTTGATAATAGGGACAATGATAGAGTTGATAATAGGGACAATGATAGAGTCGATAATAGGGACAATGATAGAGTTGATGATAGGGACAATGATAGAGTTGATGATAGGGACAATGATAGAGTCGATAATAGGGACAATGATAGAGTTGATAATAGGGACAATGATAGAGTCGATAATAGGGACAATGATAGAGTCGATAATAGGGACAATGATAGAGTCGATAATAGAGACAATGATAGAGTTGATGATAGGGACAATGATAGAGTCGTTAATAGGGACAATCATAGAGTTGATGATAGGGACAATGATAGAGTTGATGATTGACTCGCCATTGAGTAATTGATGTGGTTGATAGGTGGATGGAAGGTAAAATTTGACATTGTGTCAGTAATTGAGCCGTATCTCGTCATAACAGAAACTTATTTGCCTGAAGGAATTTCTCCTTCCACGAGATTTGTTTTAATTCTGATACTTCCGCGAATTGAAATCAACCACACTACTTTAAACTTCTCGACGAATCTTAACTTAAAACGATTTACCTGAACAAGAGAGCAAGCGTTTCGCGTCCGAACGTCTGGTGTAAGACTGATTTAGAGTCTTGGTGAAAATCTTTTGCCTTTTACACAAATCTAACCTGTGTGTGGATGTGTGTGAGAAGAGAATTTGTTTCGCAATCAAAGAAAGTGAGTAATTAATTCCGGTAACTCACATCAGAATTAATTATTCTGTATAGAGCGAAAGCACGGTTGGAAAAAATTTAAATAGTATTATCTTGTCTTGACGTCTTTAGAAAACTGGACGAAAGTAAAATTAACTTAACAAGATAATCACTGATCAAGTGTAGATTGCTTCACTGTTGTTATACTGTTGCTCGACAAGCTCGCGTCTTTCGTGCGGAGATTGTAAACGCGTAAGGGAAAAATGACCCTCATTATATTTTCGTATAATGTGTTTGTATTTTTCTACGCAGGGGTCAAGGCCGGGCTTTGAATAAGTTTGTAAGACAGACATGGATCTAGGCACAATCAATACCGATACCGAAATGTCCATAGAAGGAGATCCTCCACATTTAGCGCAGAACGGAATATTTGATTAGACTCTGGATTCTGAAACCAGTAATTGCCCACCATCATGAATGTTAGTGTCTTGGTCTAGTCTCATAAAGCGGACAGCGAAGGGTAGATCTGTCTAAATTAGCAATTAGGGTTTTCCCCCGATTTTGGTGCAGAACACGCCCTGTACATCTAGCTGGGCGGAAAGATTAGAAAAGAGAATAAGAAAGAGCCAAGAAGAGGAATATAGAGAAATCAAACAAAAGAGGGAGTAAACAGAGATATTGTAAGATGTGAATGAGAGTGAGAGAAAGAAAGAGAGCAGAAGAATCTGATAAGAACTAGAAGTGAAGAACTGCTTTTGGTAAAAATTCCAGGGGCATAAGAAATCAAAATTGACGTCCGATGGATATACCAATAGAGAACTTTTAAAAATTGCAAAGATAAAAAAAATGATGTATGCTGGGGACATTAAAGTTTATTTTTTTTTTGTAAAAAAAAGTTGGGAATTTGATAAAAAAAAAAAAGTAGGCTGTTATCATTGCAATCATGAAAAATTAATTTGAGAAAAAAAAAAGAAAAGTTAAAAAGATGAAAAAAATTTACAATATGTAAAAATTGCTTAAAAATATAAAATAGATAAAAATCATGAAAAAAATATACAATGAACTAATTGTGAAGATACGTTGAACTTTGACAAAGATATTCCTATTCAAGTAAACTAGTCATTCAATGGAACTCGTTAAATAACTTCGCCGTGGACTGCCTGTTTAAGAATTGTAGAGATCTATCAGTGTAAGCTATGTACTCTATAGGACGCAAACAGGTGCCCATGAATGAGTCACCTGTTTGAATCCCCTTGTCTCCAGAGAAAACATTAAATGTTTCTGAATAGACTTCACTTTTTTTCAAGTCATTCCTAACGACTGCTGAGCATTATCTAAAACTTAAGTTTTCTTAAACTTAAACTCATAATTATTACATAATTTGCCTATTAAAGATCTACAACTTATACTTTTTATAATACTGCTACTTCTACTACTACTACTACTACTACTACTACTACTACTACTACTACTACTACTACTACTACTACTACTACTAGTAGTAGTAGTAGTAGTAGTAGTAGTAGTAGTAGTAGTAGTAGTAGTAGTAATAGTAGTAGCAATAGTAGTAGTAGTAGTAGCATTAGTAGTAGTAATAGTAGTAGCAATAGTAGTAGTAGTAGTAGTAGTAGTAGTAGTAGTAGTAGTAGTAGTAGTAGTAGTAGTAGTAGTAGTAGTAGTAGTAGTAGTAGTAGTAGTAGTAGTAGTAGTAGTAGTAGTAGTAGTAGTAGTAGTAGTAGTAGTAGTAGTCGTAGTAGTAGTAGTAGTAGTAGTAGTAGTAGTAGTAGAAGTAGTAGTAGTAGTAGTAGTAGTAGTAGTAGTAGTAGTAGTAGTAGTAGTAGTAGTAGTAGTAGTAGTAGTAGTAGTAGTAGTAGTAGTAGTAGTAGTAGTAGTAGTAGTAGTATTAGTTGTAGTAGTAGTAGTATTAGTAGTAGTAGTATTAATAGTAAGAATCGCAAATGCGTCGTTTCCTTTTATTTTTTGATCGTTTAATTATTTAAAATGTATGAAAAAAAGTTTATGAAAAAAATAGGGATATTCGAGAAAATTGATTGTAAAACCAGAAAAAAAAGATATATAAAAAGAAAAAGTAAACTGTGAATGATATAAATTTCTGTTGTTATTGATTTTTTGATTTTATTACTTTGTAGCATCCTTAAAGATTAATATTGCTCCCTCTAGAAGTCTATCGCTGCAATTTTATGTGTAGTTTTCGAACTCACCTCTTTCTTTTTTCTGTCATTTTTTTATGGCTCTTTTAATATCTTTGGACGAAATTAGAATTGTTCACGCGTCCCCATAGGCTTCAAATGGCATCCCCCAATCTTTGCTGTAAAGATGCGTTATTCTAAAGCATAATATAAGCTTTACGTGTCTAATGTATTCTGTGTGTGGTTTATTTAAATATTATTTCCCGAAAGAGCAAGCGTACAATAGGGGTATATTAAATAAGATCTGAGACTATAAAATTCTAAATTTCATAACTCTTCCCATGTATCCCTGAAGACTTGAGAATTGAGTTGGAGTTTGCCTGTACAACTCCAGGTCAAACATGTTAGCGGAATATACGCTAACAAAAATTAATGCAAATTAACTTCTCGCATTCTTGCTCAGCTTCTTCCTCACATTAGACAAGAATGAGACTTGATAAATGTCTTCATTCACCGAGTCCACAAGAAATCAATAGGATTAACGTGCGGCTACGTACATAATTGGAAGCGGCTGGAACTTTAATAATGGCCTTTCCTAGGAATTGCTAAATGTTTTACACTAACAATAAAAATGAAAGAAAAGAAAATTCTAAATTTATTAAAGAAGCGCATGGAAAGATCTAGGATACCAGTCAGCATTGCAAAGGCAACACGTCTTGTAAAGGAAGATAGATTTAAAATGTTTATTTCACAATATCAAATCTCAGAGCAAAACAATGGTACCTTCTTTCTTTCTATGTTTGATATCCTTTACCTGTTGCCTGCGATGGTAAGTACTGTCGTGTGATATTCTACTTTCAATATTTTATCACGAGATCCTGAATTAAGTTACCGTTCTTTCATTTTTTAATAATGTGACCTTGTTCAAACCAAATTACCCGATGTTTCCTGGTGAGGCACTTGATATTTTTTTTTCCTATGTAAATGTTTTAAAGGATTCCCTGTCATTATTAAAGGCTGTTGGTGTATATACATAAAAAAACCTGAGATCGATTTTTAGTTAAAGATGACAATGGCCTAAAATAAAACTAAGACATTTACAAACTGTTCTCTAGAGATGGCTTGGATGTGCGAAATACAGCGTGTATCCTGTAGCCGTGGCTAGAACCTGTAAAGGGTTGGTTCTAAACACAGAGAAATACAGCGTGAATCCTGTAGCCGTGGCTAGAACCTGTAAAGGGTTGGTTCTAAACACAGAGAAAACAGCGAATACTCTGTAACTGTGGCTAGAACCTGTAAAGGGTTGGTTCTAAACACAGAGAAAGCAGCGAATACTCTGTAACTGTGGCTAGAACTGTACATTTAATAGTTGGATCGAAACAGAGAAAAAAGCTATGAGGTCACACTTGGTTCTAAACAAATTTGAGAACAACATGGGCCAATCTTCAAAACCTCTGATCTGCTGTACAGAGTGGGTTCAACTGCCGGCACGTGATCTATATTTAGCTCACAATTGTATTAAGTCAACATTATCTCATCACTAAACTAAGGTACTCTTGTTGATAGGACTTAGAAAACTAAACATCTTTTGGAACCAACGAGTAAACGTTGTTTGGATGAGTGACATCTGATTCAGTTTTTCTTGCTCTATTGTTTCAGGTCCTCCTAATCTCTATGAGAGTCTTGCATGGGGACAAGGTCTCCCTCACTTTGATGTGAGTGAGGTTATCGGGAAAACCTATTGCACTAGTTCAGAACCTGGGTACGGGTGCCCGCTGCGTGACTCGGCTTCTTCAACCCACCAGCCACGAGTGCTTCACCTTTCTGTCCTAAACATTTATTACATTTTAGGTAGGAAAACTAGAGCACTTTGAGCTGTTCTAACTGCACTCAGCTTTTGTTACATTTCTTCTCGGTTTCTTTCTCTCTCTCTCTCTCTCTCTCTGTCTCTCTCTCTGTCTCTCTCTCTCTCTCTCTCTGTCTCTCTCTCTGTCTCTCTCTCTCTCTCTCTCTCTCTCTCTCTCTCTCTCTCTCTCTCTCTCTCTCGATGTCTTGCTATTTTTCAAATCCTCCTACTCCATCTTTAATTTCACTTTTTCTCAAACTCGCGCATCTCCCTTCCATCTTCCCTACTCATTATCGCTTGGAATTTCTCTCTAGACTCTCTGAATTTTCCAGATTACATTTTTTAATGATGATGGAAGTTCAAGTTGTTGAGAATTTTTCTTTACATTTTGCACTTATAATGATGAAACATTTCGTTCTGCTACAGGGACGCTGTCGCGCACAAGTTAAAACAATCGCTTGAATGTTTCTCTTTAATGTCATGCTTGTCTTTTAAAACAAAAAGAAAGAAAAGATTATATTAAAACTTACAAAAAAAAATAATTTGCACCTGCTGTAACGAACAACAAAAAACAACAACAAAAATACAGCAAATAAACAAACAAGAAAAGAATAGTAATCTCTAGATAAATATATTGTCTGTTAAACTTCAATTGCCGCTATGAAGCACTGAAGTTGTGATGCCTATACTGGTGAGCTGTCTCTAAGATGAAACCGACTCAACAAAGCAACAATATATTTTGTCTTACGATGCTGCCGGAGGCCTAGGGGATGTTGCATTGACCCTCAAACTCACCCAAGCCACTCGTGATGGATTATAAAAATGTTGACAAAATTTGCCTTAAGTCTAATGAAACTTGTCAGTCTGGCATCTCAACTATGGATGGTAATCTCGTTGAGGTACATTTGAGAGTTAAGAGGAAGCGTTATTAATCCCTTTATAGAAGCAAGATTACAGACTGAAGTTTTTAATCATAGCTATAATTGGACTGCAAATAATATTATAATATTATATTTTAATGTAAAAAGACGGATGAATGTGATGTATTTCCTTTTTTAAGTAAGTAATTATTTTCGTCCAATGAAGATGTGAAGTGTAACGACGAAATCAGACAGGAGTGAATAGGTTGCTCCTTTCTGAGAGAATTCAAAAGTTAGAGATACTAGTTGCTCTTTATAATGAAAACAGAAGGTGATTGAAACCGAACAGGTTTTGTTGTCATTTAAAAACGAGATTGGGATTTGGTTATCACTACTTCCCAACGTTTGCAAACACTCAAACTAAGAAATCGGTGGAAAAAATTCCGGACTTTATTTTTTTAACCTAAAAGACCCTTGGTCTTCCAAACCTTATCTTCCAGAGATCCAGATTCCATGAAGTATTGTTATAAGATCCGTCCAATGATGTTCCTAGTCGGTTAAATCCAGTTTAGTTCATCCCTTGGCTTTTTCAGAGCTCCTGTGAAAGTTCCATTGTCTATTGAATGCTTATCCACAAGGAACCCGAGAAACTCGCCAGTGACCAGGCTTAAAGGCAGAGCTTGGGCAGGCCAGGCCAGACCAAGTTTTAATTTATTAAGAGGAAACGTTGCAGGATGAAACGAAACTTAATAGTAAGACAAAGACATGCTTGCTCTCCCATTCACTTTCCCCTTACTGTAAACAAGAAAGACAATTAAGCTGACTTTTATGTGGAAACACACGAAATACGAGTACAAGCCTAGTCTTTAGAGAGAGGAATCCGGCACTGACCTGAAGAGAAAACCTCAACAATGCTCAGAATTAGAAGTTTGAAACAGCATAAATTATACTCTCCACAGCTCGGTAGATCTATATGTTTTTTCTCAGTGTCTCTTACTCTTTCTATCTTATTACTTTCAGTGTCCCTTTTCCTGTCTATTTCATTCTTCATCTTGCTCGTGCCAGTAAAGGCTCTTTCTATCTCATTTCCTTTCAGTGTCCATTTCCCTGTCTATTTCATTCTTCATCTTGCTCGTGCCAGTAAAGGCTCTTTCTATCTCATTTCCTTTCAGTGTCCATTTCCCTGTCTATTTCATTCTTCATCTTGCTCGTGCCAGTAAAGGCTCTTTCTATCTCATTTCCTTTCAGTGTCCATTTCCCTGTCTATTTCATTCTTCATCTTGCTCGTGCCAGTAGCTCTTTCTATATCATTCCCTTTCAGTGTCCATTCGTCTATTTCATTCTTCATCTTGCTCGTGCCAGTCTTTCTAGCTCATTTCAGTGTCTTCATTTCATTCTTCATCTTGCTCGTGCCAGTAAAGGCTCTTTCTATCTCATTTCCTTTCAGTGTCCATTTCCCTGTCTATTTCATTCTTCATCTTGCTCGTGCCAGTAAAGGCTCTTTCTATCTCATTTCCTTTCAGTGTCCCTTTTCCTGTCTATTTCATTCTTCAAGTCCCACTAATCGCTCGATGGACGCTAAGCTTACACTGTCATCACATCTTTCTTGACATGTAAACTTTGGTAAGAGGAACTGATGGTGCTTTGCAAAGCATACATATGTAAGTAATCAAGAAGCGTTCAAATTATAAAAAATTATACTTCCATATAACTTTTTCAAGGTTCTTTAATAGATTCTTACAGTCCAACATAACTTTGTAAACCCACAAAGGAGCAGCTGCAAGGAACTACGCGTTCCACGAAAAACATCTTTCACGGTAAAATACTCGATTTGCGATGGAGAGAAGTGTAAAGAATTTTTTCCCAAGGATTCTTTATCACACATGTCCAGATAACAAGGAGTCGAACTGCAGCCTTCCTGTTCCAATCGCTGTAAGTCTTCCTCTAGCCTTGTCTGAAATATTAGTTGGTTGTGTGAGGGTCCTGTGTACACACAGCTCAAATAGCAAACGATCTGGTCCTGTTCAATTTGTGTCACATATGTGTATACATCGATTTCAACACAAAAGATAAAGGGAATAAAAAAAAAAAAGAAAAAAAGAAAAGAAAAAGGAACGAATACTTATTAAAACCATTATTACTTTCGTTAAAACTTAATCCTTTTTACGAAACACATTTAACCTATCTGATGTATCGTGCCCTGTACAAAACAAAATAAAAGGCTCAATTCTTTCTGTTACATATGAAAACGTATTGGAAACTTTTATATTTATTACAAAACTTAATCTCTAATCTGCAATATTTTATCATATCGGCTCTTTTCAGGCAGCTGAATAACATTTTCTATTTTAAACTAGAGTTATGAGCCACAAAAGTTAAGTTCATCTTCAAGACATGAAGACTTAATTCAGTTCGGTTCCTTTGGGGAAATCACTCCTGACCTGGGACTTGTTTTGAGCATTGGATGCATTTTACGCTCCATCTATAAAAAAAAATATCCTGAAGGAAAATAGCAATCCGAACTACATATGAAGTCACTTCAAGAATTTCTCGAATCTTGTCAGTTGTTTGCTCATACCACGGATGTCAAATAAAGAACACTGGTTAATTACTGAGGTCGTTAATTTTGAGTAACTCCACTTGATTCCTTCCATTCAAAGCTGGCTACTTTTATTTGTTTCCTAGAATCACGCTCAAGCACGTCTCCAGTTGTCGTAGCAGTGAAACTGCTGACAAGATGGCAAAGCTAACGTGGCGTAAGTTGCTCAGAACCACATGTCCTTTCTAAGCCTTTTCCCCTATCCAAACAACTGTGCACTTTGTGGCACCTAACCTGAATGGGAGAGTTCGCTTGGGGGCCTTGTTGACATGACCCAATCGTTAACTTCAATGACATCTTAATTCTTGTCTCCTCGCCAGTATGTCTGCTATTCAACTCGATTTCTGTGCAAATGTCTTGAGATGAGCACATCACGAGCAAGTCAATAGACTTAATGTACCCACAGAACACTGAGGATTGAGTGGATTGTACAGTATTCTTCTCGCATGAGCAGCTCTCTTGACCAGACATCATAATAAATGTAAATAATGTCGAAATGAGTGACTCAGGTCTCACTTTCATCTCCGTGTTTTTTTTTTTTATTTCAAACAAGAAGCACCGATAAGCTTTTCCCACACTTTTCATCTACTGAAAAATTTGTTTTGCTACTTATGCCCTCTCCCCTCTCCGTCACCCACACACATACTATATTTTCGTTGACGCTTTCCCAGCATGAGAGAAGGAAAGCTGACAAATAAAAAAAAAGGTGTTGTTTTTTTGTAAGACTAGATTACCTAGCACAGACCCATACGCTACCATATGTAAGCTACCAGATAAAAGTTTGGTTTACCCAAAATCGTAAGGGATTAGATTGTCTAAATTTCAAAATTTTAGTCATTGATAGCGTACAAAAAATAGATACTTCTGCTACACCGAAAGTATTTGAGAGAAACGTTTGTCATGAAAGATCTTTTGTTCCTGTTCACAAAACCAAGAATTGCTCACGTGACGCATGAATCATTTTATGAGGTAGACATATCCGGTGACAAAAACACATTTCTATAGTCGTTGTGACGAATTTCCATTGTGATAGAGAAGAATTTAAAAAAATAACAGCGTTTTAATGAAGTAAATAAACTCTACAGCACAAAATTTCTCAATTAAAGTTCAGGTCTGCTAAGTTTCTTTAAAAAGTACAAAATACACGGTAGCTCTCTGGTTGGTATTGACCTAATATAAGCAGCAGATAGCTCATTCAAGAGTCCAATCGAGGTCTCCAGTATGCAAAGTAAAACGTTCTAGCTACTGAGCTATTTGCCGCTATTTGTTTATCCAATTGTCGCAAATCACTATTCGTGCTGTGGATCTGGCTCTAGATTTTGACCAAGAAATAAAATTAATTTGACTTGCCATATGTTTGTGACCTGACATTGCTTGCGATACACCATGGCTAAATATCAATTGTTAAAAGCTTTAACCTTATAAATGCTGTCGAAGAGTGACTTTCGACTTTTTGTCACATGTGCCTAACAATTTATTGATATATTTTGTGAATCTATCTGTCTCATTTTGTTATTTGAAAAATCTTAACACCGATTATAAGTTTTTACATGTTTAAACTAAAACTGCCACTTGAAAAAATTTGCTCAACTGATCTTTTACCAGTGAGATATCGATGAAGTTTTCTTTCCTTATGAGAAGCAAAATGAAAAATTAGATATACTAATTCCTACACAACTCTCTGCTTTTATTCCACCGTTTAAAAAAACAGAAATTGTAGACTCTTCAAGTTCCCTGTCGTTTTCAATGTGGCTGCAGTGAGCGGCTAAACTATTTTGTACTCAGTTGAAACTAAAACCAATCAGAAGTCTTTTTATACTCTTCTTTTTGTTTGTTATCCTTGTTTCACTCGTTACCTATCGTTATAGACTGATTTGGAGACGTCTTAGATTAAATACCGTTTTCAAGACAGAGAAAAATCAAACAGCACACAAAAATATGCCTGTAGTTATTCGTCCAAAATAACTAGATCACCGAGTTGGTGGTTAGATTGATAAGAATTAAAGTAAGACCAAGTAGGAATAATAGGCTCAAATTATTATGACAGGCCATTGCAGACTAAAGACGTAATGTAACTGTTACCGCATTTTTCAACGATAATCTAGCCAAAAATATCGTCTAATCTCTAGAACTAATTCATCAGGAAACGTGGGCCTGGTTGCTAGCAATTTCTATATTCTATATTCTATGTTTCATAAAAAAAAATGATGATTCTCATTAAAGGAGACAATAAGAAATAAATCTAGGTATGAGCTTTTAACAGAGATTGTATCAGGAAACTCTTTACCATCCATTCCGCAGTACGAAGGCTTCCTCTCTTTAATTGCCACTTGTAACTCGGTATGATAGGTTTATACCGGGTCACACATCTTCCTAGCTGTTAGGCCTAAATACTCACCTATTGGTAGATTGAGGAAGACGATCGTGTTATTGAAAGGCCTAGAGAGCGGGCCAGATGATTTCTGATTATAACAAAAACACTAATTTATCTCTAGCGCTACCGGCCCAGTAAGTAATAAGCTCCAAGAGCTCTGTTTACGATCGCTCGAGCATCTTCAAGTGCTACTTCAGGGCACGGCCACCAGAACCAGTTCTCTGGCTTCTTCACGTTCTCTCTCTCTCACTCTGCTCAACTCTAAACATTTCTACGTCTTCTCGTAAATTTGCTGTCCACTCCTAAGAGAATCTGTTGTCTCTGTTTAATAACCAATTCGCCTCTCTAGCATTGATTTCCTGACTCTAACTGTTCCATTCGTGCACTGCATGGAAAACTTCCTTCCACGTCCCTCTTTATTCACTACTGCAAGGAAAGAGGCCAGTAGTGCTAGTCAGTGGTTTATTTATTTATTTTTGTTGCGTAGTCAAGCAGACAGTATCGAATTTAATATGGATTAGTTTTAAATTTCAATTCCATTCCACCATTTCCTCTCTGGACTATCAACTCGAGGACATTTCTCCCCGCTCAGACTGAGTCTTCCATGCCCTCTTTTGTCTCATCATCGTTTTTTTGTCAACGGCTCGTTTTTCCACGAAATTGAACATCAACAAAAGTCTTGTCCTTGTGTGCTCTTTTCAAATTTCTTTTGTTAGAATGAGATGAAATACCAACATGCGACTGATTTGACCAAAACACAGATGAAGCTAGTAGTGTATTTGTTAAGCAACTCAGATGTCATTGTCAACAGGAAGAATTCAGTTTTACGCCTGACTGTAAAATTTGTCAAAGCTACCATGACCAGGAAACACATTTTCAGCGTAATCACCTGAAAATAGCCTGGAGTTTGCTAAAGAAGATTTTGAGTCATGAACACATTGTCCTGGTGTTGTGACATTTCAGTGTTTAGAAAACAGAAAGTCTATTGGACCATAAGGTTTGTGCATTTCTTATGATGGCTATCGGGAGGTAACACTAATCCAAAATGTGTATTTTGTCTACAAGGCCAGCGAGCTATTTTCCTCCTTACACGTGTGTGTAAACTCTCTTCACGCAACTCATCGGTAATTTACGGGTGAAATTTTGAGGAACAAGAAAAACTTGAACCGTGTGGAACATGGTCCTGAAATGAACACGCTACTGAACAGGAAAAAGCTGGATTGTAAATCACGGATGGTTTTTGTTTAATACGGCTGCAGAGTTAAGTAAACATTGCTGCCAATATATATAAATGTATATATATATATATATACATTTATATATATATATATATATATATATATGGACATTGAGGAATTATGCTTTTTTTAATCTTCTCAAACATTGGCAATTAGATATAAATAATAGAGAGATGGGAGATAGAATTACCTGTCAAAACTGTTTACTAAAACACAATTCACTTGAGGACAATAAAGATATTCATTAATCATAAAAAAGTAATGAGAGAATCGAAGCGATGTAGCACTGAAGATGATTACTGAAATTCTCTTTTTTATTTCATATTCAACTTTAGAAGTTTGAGAATAAAACAGTAATTTCCCTTGACTCCCTTGAGTGAAAGCAAAATTGTTCGAAGAAGCAATACGCAGCGGTATAGAGATGGAGTTATTTTTTTTTAAGCCCAGCTTTGGAGCGTCATAGATTAAGGAATCTGCATGCGATTTAAATACTGAAATGGGTTTCCTGACATGAGAGATAAGACCCTCGTCTAGCACCAGGAAGATATATCTGGTAAAAAGATATATCATGATTTGGCTAAAGTAGAGTAGAGACATCACTTGTCGTATAAATACTGTTGTTTTTCAATGCTGTGAAGATTTTGTTAGTTGCATATTATCTTAACTCTTTCAAAGTGTTTTCATAGCAATAAATGTAAGAGAAAAAACATGCATTGAACACTGAGGTGTTATCCAGGTAACAATGCGACCACTGTGGAAATCAAAATAATGTGCCCCACCTGCCAGGCTGAAGGTGTCTTTCACTGACTATTAGCCATGTTTCGCAGACAGAGTTACGTACCGTAAGCATGAGTCATAACGTAACTGACACGTGATTTCCCTAGTGACGTATGCAAATCGGCCTGCGTTGTTTACATCTGAAGCCGCAAGCGAGCGTTAGGCCTGGTAAGTCTGGTCAACTGTTAAAACGAGTGAAATCTGCTGCTGCTTTTTAAACTGTCTCGAATCATGTGATGGTTATATAATGTACCTGTGTGAGCAAGCAGTGGAAACGCACTCTCCATAGCGCGCTTGCACCTGGTCCAGGCTAGTACGCAGTACCGGTAGCATTAGAGCATCGCTGACAGTCATCATGTAACCCTTACATAATAGTTACGTTCTCGATGAGAGGGCTAGCATGTTTGCGAAAAGCGATTATGTTACGTACCGCTGGGTGGGAGGAGTTTATGCAAATAATGTCGGTTAGTCTAAAAAAAATATAATGTCGTAGTCTAGCTTAGGGCCCGTTAGTCTTTCCTGCGAAACCTCAAAATTGTCAGTTTAGCGATGTCCACTTGGATTGGATAAGAATATTGTGTGTGACAAATCCGCAACTCAAATATTCGACATTTCTTTTGTTCCAGCCAGCATTCAAACCTTGGACCTGCTGATCGCAATCTGTGATGCATCCATGACTATAATAGTTAGGAACAATCACTCCAGTCGGGTAGGCTCCACCATTGGTTTGTGACGCCAGGAGCTGGAGGAGCCACTGACCTAACGGATTGGTGAGTTTCTTACCCCAGAAATGGTTTCTCCTCATGACTTACCAGACACTTCCTAAACGTTCTCAACAGTTTTCTTAAAAGCATCGATTTGAGTGTAACCATTGAGTGTAAACAAAGCTCAAAGGACAGGAAATAATATTTAAAAACATCACTGTGCTTTGAAGAAATGAGGCGATGGTATAAAAATCTGAGGGGGCGCTGCGATTTGTTTCGATAGCGGTAACATAGATTGCGGAAATAAAGAGGATTTCATTAGGCGAGCATCTCCAAGAAAAGTCGGTGTCTGAAACCTTGACTGACTTTTCGGTAGAAGAGGTTCCAACTACAACAGAATTTAATACTTTCGCTATCATACAAGCACTTATGATATGGGGGTACGTACAACAGGGAAGGTAACTTTGAGACGGGAGAAAAGAGCAAGAGATAGATAGATAGATAGAGAGAGAGAGAGAGAGAGAGAGAGAGAGAGAGAGAGAGAGAGAGAGAGAGAGAGAGAGAGGGGGAGAGAGAGATAGAGAGAGAGAGAGAGAGAGAGAGAGAGAGAGAGAGAGAGAGAGAGAGAGAGAGAGAGAGAGAGAGAGAGAGAGAGAGAGAGAGAGAGAGAGAGAGAGAGAGAGAGAGAGAGATGGACGGGTTGTAGAGAGTGGAGTTTTTGAAATGAGGACAGCCGCAGAGTCAGGAATATATGGAGAAAGCTCAAATTCCCTACGCCGTCAGAAGTCTGTCACTGAACCCATCAAACAATACTATACTCTGTCAAGAAAATCAAATAGTTGCTCTAGTCACATCTCTTCTACTTTCTCTCTGGTGTGATGAAATGAAAGCTTTTACCCAAATTGCTTGTCAATAACAATATCTGAAGTAAGATCTGCGTTGATATAGTTATAATAAACTAAGAAAACAGATAATAAAACTTGTACTCCAAAAACGTTCTAAACAATAAACCTTGATGGAAACCAAGACCATGAAAAAGCTATGAAACTACAGCCGTGGGATGTTTTGGAATTACTCCGAGCGCTGCTCCGGATAGCGCGGATGCTATTCAGAGTGCCTAGGTGTGAATCGGGATTGAAAAAAAACTAGGACGGAATTAAAAAAAATGTTATAGTTGAAGATTCTGAAAAAAGCAATCTGTGCCCTAGTAATGATTTAACGAATAAGGCGTAACTAAAGTATTCTGAATCCTAAGCAGATCCGAATCTTAGTTTAGGTGTAAGATAACATATAATGATAACTGGAACATAAGTCTAAACTCATAATTTATATCTTCAGTTTGAACCACAAATCAACATTTTTTTAAAACAGATTTCAGCACAGAAAAGTTTGTGAAGATTGGACTTGGATTTTATGCAAAATTATCTTAATATCGAGTGAGAGACTTAAAAGGAAAATAAAACGTGCACAATTATTTTAGAATCTTAAAGTACTTGAGCAACAAAATTCTAACAATGCTGAGACTGTAAGTTGAAAGTACACAGACATACTTACAATTATATTAGTCATGAAATAAGCAAACTTAATTCTAGATCCAATTATTTATCTACATAAACCCCAAGCCGCCTATTTTTTGCCTAACCCTAAATAAATCACGAGTCCATTCACAGATCTTAACTGGATTCAATGAGATCGAAAAAGAGTCCGAAACTATCAAAATCGAAATATTAAAAAGAAAAGCAAAGCAAGCTAGTTTAGATTAAGTCAATAGGTGTGGATACACTAATATCTAATTTAGATTGGTCGGCATGATTCAATATAAGCCCGCTTTCATATTAAAAGAGGTTATCAAGATAAATAAAAGTTTTCTGATACAGCTGCACAGGTGTGGACTGAGTGAATCAGCCTCGGCATCTAGTGGTCCACAGTTAACTGATTTGTGCCTTTAGAATCTTACATTGCTATGAAAAGTGAGTACACGAATCTGTCTCTTTCCCTCAATTTTCTAACCTCTCTGTTTGTTTAATTTTTTAATTTTTTTTATTGGTCCAACAAACCGAAAGCAAGAAAGTTTAGGCCTATTACTGAACGATGTATAGAAAGGTAAAATTTAAGGATTAAAGCAAAATCTAAGCTAAGCAAGATGTCTTCGAGGCCTGATGTGACACGATAAACTTAACTATATAGCGCGATGCGTGTGTCAAAACTAATGCTTTGTTATGCTCGGTGGATCGTGGATCATGACACACATACAGAACTGCAGCTTCCTCCGCTTCTCTCTGCTCTCTCTCATTGCACCATGCATTTTTTTCCTTTTCGGATATTTTTAAACACCTCCTCTCTCTCTCTCTCTCTCTCTCTCTCTCTCCCTCTCTCTCTCTCTCTCTCTCTCTCTCTCTCTCTCTCTCTCTCTCTCTCTCTCTCTCTCTCTCTCTCTCTCTCTCTCTCTCTCTCTCTCCCAATCCATTTTCCCCCCTATCTGCGCCTCTTTCTCTTTTCTCCCTGTTTCCTCAGCGTTTTCTCTTACTTTATTATGGCCCTTTCGATACATTATTTTCAAACTTATCTCTCAGGTCTTGTCTGTCTTTATCTTCTCATATTACTGTTCTTTCTCTTTGTTTTCTTTCTCAATTTATCGACGTGTTGCCCCCCTCCCCCCCCTCTCTCTCTCTCTCTCTCTCTCACTCTTTCTCTCTCTCTCTCTCTCTCTCTCTCTCTCTCTCTCTCTCTCTCTCTCATTTTTTTTCACAAATTATTTCCCTTTCTCTTCCTGAAATACTACTACACTGGGAATGAATTTTATCTTTTCTTCTCCCCCCCCTCTCCGTCCTTCTTTTCTATGACTATACCTATCGCTTCCTCGTTGTACTTTTTGTCTCTGAGCCTTTAGCTTCTCCATCTTACATGCGAGGTCACTTTTAAGACTGATAGAGTGGACCCTGATACAGCAGAAACTAAACAACTGATATTCCAGTCTAATCACTGTTTTTATGCCTTGAAGCCCTTTTTTAAAAAATGAAATCGAAAACAAAATTTCCCCGTTCTAATTGTTCTGCATTTAGTGTTAAAAATCAAGAGAAAGCTTAATTCCTAGTTGTTCCCCACAATGAAGATGACTGATATCGGTGGATACAAGACTCGACCGCCAGCCAAGCCGGAGAGATCTTGTCACCCACCCACAATGAAGATGACTGATATCGGTGGATACAAGACTCGACCGCCAGCCAAGCCAGCTTGTCAAGCCGGATACAAGACTCGATCTTGTCACCCACCCACAATGAAGATGACTGATATCGGTGGATACAAGACTCGACCGCCAGCCAAGCCGGAGAGATCTTGTCACCCACCCACAATGAAGATGACTGATATCGGTGGATACAAGACTCGACCGCCAGCCAAGCCGGAGAGATCTTGTCACCCACCCACCCCGCCATAGCTCAACATTTGAGATTATAATGCACATTTCAATTTTGTCTCCTTTGATTATTATTGATTACACCGAAATAAAGTGTTTTAAATGCCGTGAATAACTCTAATCACAACTGAAATACTCGTACATGTGTGTGTCGAAAGGTTTTTGTTTTTATTTGTGTAAAACGAGTATAATTGAATCAGGACTGCTTTTTGTTAATTTTTTTTATATAGCACATTCCCAGCACAGTCATCCTAGCTCTGGCCTTCTTACCTTTGGTAAAAAAATGCGTTCAACTTGACGCTATTGTTCAGGATCGAAAATATAAACAACAACAACAACAACAACAACAACAACAACAACAACAACAACAACAACAACAACACAAGAGTGACAGGAACAAAAACGTAACCAAGTTAAATTAACCGAACAAAATACCTGAACAGGAGAGCTTGTGAATCTCTTCTAAAAACCCTTTCAATAATTGATTGAAACAAGATGTAAGCCAAACCGGGGTGACGGTAACATTGTAAGAGTACATCAGCCAGTGAATAGCTCGTGAGAGCGATGTTAGCAATTTGCTCATCAAGCTTGTCGATTCTGCACTGAGCCAGAAACCAACAGATTGATAGCTTTGTTGGTGTAACATCCTAGGACAATTAGAGCAGCGCCGTGCCCAAGGCTGGGTGACATCCGTGCCGGGAGCTGAGAGATACAGCTCGTGGGGGTGAGCGGGTGCCCGCCGGTAGCTCATATAGAGACGGGGACTGGGGGAAAAGGGAGGTGTGTGTGTGTGTGGGGGGGGGGGTGGGGTGGGGGAGTTGAGTGGGCGCTGGAGAGCGGAGGACAGGAGAGAAAGTTTGGATCTAAGAGGTCAGGAAAAGAAAAACAAATTGATTTCAAGAAAAGAGTGATACTATGAAAGATCAGAAGGTAGGTTGTATTGCACAGTATGAGTGGTAAAAGGGGAGTACCCAGCAGACAAATAGAGATAGAGAGATAAAGAGAGAGAAAAACAGAAAGATTGAAAGAGAGAGAGAGAGAGAGAGAGAGAGAGAGAGAGAGAGAGAGAGAGAGAGAGAGAGAGAGAGAGAGAGAGAGAGAGAGAGAGAGAGAGAGAGAAGTACACGCCGACACTTCAACGTAAAAACATGTAGTACATACTCATTTGGAAAAACCAACAACAACAACAACAACAATAGCAACAAAAAACCCTAGAAAACGATGTGATAAATAGGTTACACAAGTTCATATCTCATACTCGTCCTTTTTTTCGTCTCGTTTGACCTGTTGGATAGCTTTGTGCTGGTAATAGCAGTGCTCCACAGCACTAATGAGAATCATTTGTCATCAGGGTTATCCCCTCCCCCCCTTTTCCCGTCTCTCCTGAGACAACAGTTATTCATCATCAGACCTTACCAACACTATGGGAAATGAAAATCAGATTCCTAGTTTGTGTTGCCGAAAAAAAAGTATTATAAGTTGAAGCACAAGACTTGTAAAAAGCCAAACTTTTACGGCTTTGTTTGGGCGCACATTCTCTAAGTTCTTTCCAACTTCTAAAATAGTTGTATATCTGTCACCACACAATCTTTAGTGATGGTATGGGATCTGGGAAAGTTTCAGCAATGCCGTCTATTGTCAGTACTGTTAAAATTACAATAGTTCTACATGTCAGCAATAGAACTTAAAATCCAAGACCAGCTCTTATTGTCGTTACTTATTTTTTTTCTGGGTTTCTCATAAGTTAAACGAACGTTTTACAAGCAGAAGAGAAAGGAAGAAAAGGAACAGGTCTCCATGTCTAGATAACTACCTAAACAAAATAAGTTAAGTACCGTTTATATTGTGCAAATTGAAATAGCATCTTATTACTTGTGCTGGGAACTCCAGCAGTAAGCAGTGCACCAGTGCAGTGCAGCGCACAACTGTGTCTTAAGCGGGTATTAAGATCGTAAGGTAATCGCTTCTCCTTGTGGCCACCATCTGTCTGAGGTAAACGATCGCTGAGATACGGGAAGTGAGGCCGTTCAGGTAACTCTAGGTAGGTCCACCCAGAGAGATTAGACAGTCTTTGGTCTACCTCAGAGTCATGCGCGGAAAGATGGGAGCACAGCTTGAGACAAGCGATGCGCGACAAGGAGTATTATCAGAGTTTCTGTTGACTCATCAGGAAATCTAGATAATCAGGATCGATTAAAGTTTACCTTCTGCTTTATAAAAAAAGTAAAAGAAAGCTTCATCTTTCTATCGATGCAGACTAAAGGGAGTGAGAGAAGGGAAAAGGATAACCAAGATGAGAGAGAGAGAGAAAGGAATAAGGTAGAGGGGATGAGAATGGAAAAGGAGGAGAAAGCTAGAGAGGGAGATTATAGTGGTAAAAAGAAGAAAGAGAGAGAGAGAGAGAGAGAGAGAGAGAGAGAGAGAGAGAGAGAGAGAGAGAGAGAGAGAGAGAGAATATATAGTGGTAAAAAGAAGAAATAAGAAATAGGTAGATAGATAGATAGAGGGTGACTGAGTGAGAGAGAGAGACAGAGAGACAGACAGAGAGAGATAGAAAGAGAGGGAGGATATAGTGGTAAAAAGAAGAAACAGAAAGAGAGAAAGAGACAGAGACAGAGAGAGAGAGAGAGAGAGAGAGAGAGAGAGAGAGAGAGAGGGGGGGGAGGATATAGTGGTAAAAAGAAGAAAGAGAAAGAGAGAAAGAGACAGAGAGAGAGAGAGAGGGGGGAGGATATAGTGATAAAAAGAAGAAAGAGAAAGAGAGAAAGAGACACAGAGAGAGTGAGAGAGAGAAAGAGAGAAAGAGAGAGAGAGGATATAGTGGTAAAAAGAAGAAAGAGAAAGAGAGAAAGAGACAGAGAGAGAGTGAGAGAGAGAAAGAGAGAGAGAGAGAGAGAGAGAGAGAGAGAGAGAGAGAGAGAGAGAGAGAGAGAGAGAGAGAGAGAGAGAGAGAGAGAGAGAGAGAGAGAGAGAGAGAGAGAGAGAGAGAGAGAGAGAGAGCGAAACATTTTTGAAAGTGTAATTATGTAAACTTGAATCCTCCTCAAAGTATGTTCTAACAAAACAGAAATGCCAGTAGCTCAATTGCTGAAAGATGTTAAAAACTTGTAGGCATCTGCTCGTCTTACGACAAGCTCCTCCTGGTCTATGGCTTGCTTGTAAATATTTATTGTTGTTGCAAAGTGGGGGTGATGGGAGAAAGATTGATGCCAAGTCGTTGGCATCTGTTATTGATATCCCATATATTTAGATTTTGGGGGAAAATGTAGAGGTTGAAGCTTTTGCTTCATGGCACAGGAGAATCGCGTATAATACATCGAATGTAGAATTTGACGTGAACGCAAAATTTAACGAAGCTTTATTTTCGGTTGTTTTTTTTTATTTACCTTTTTAATATAGTAGGTCTAGTGTTATCGAATTGCTCCAGATAATGCATAACACGGTGGCATTTTAAAACCTATACGCATTTCTTTTTCTCTTTTCTTTTTAATTTTCTTCTCCTGTCTCCACATCAGGGATCACTTGTAGCTCTGCGCTTGGAGCGCAAGAATTTTTATCTTTCACCGCGAACAGGTCAAATTTTAAGTGGGGCAGTAATAGAGAGAGAAAATAAAAAGTTGGAGAGAGAGAGAGAGAGAGAGAGAGAGAGAGAGAGAGAGAGAGAGAGAGAGAGAGAGAGAGAGAGAGAGAGAGATGAGGGGAGGGGGTGAGAAGGAAAAACACGATACAGAAGAAAAGAGCCAAGAGAAGAGGGAGAGAGAGAGAGAGAGAGAGAGAGAGAGAGAGAGAGAGAGAGAGAGAGAGAGAGAGAGAGAGAGAGAGAGAGAGAGAGAGAGAGAGAGAGAGAGAGAGAGAGAGAGAGAGAGAGAGAGAGAGAGAGAAAGAGAGAGAGAGAGAGAGAGAGAGAGAGAGAGAGAGAGAGAGAGAGAGAGAGAGAGAGAGAGAGAGAGAGAGAGAGAGAGAGAGAGGGAGAGAGAGAGAGAGAGAGAGAGAGAGAGAGAGAGAGAGAGAGAGAGAGAGAGAGAGAGAGAGAGAGAGAGAGAGAGAGAGAGAGAGAGAGAGAGAGTCAGACAACCAGGTAGACAAGGGACAAATCTGACATCAAAATCAATCCAATAAAACACTTGAACTGCCATTGCGTGCCACTTCTGACCTGGCGATCTAGGCAGAACAGCAGGTGAAAAACAAAGTAGAATGGTTATTCTGCGCACTCAAACCAAAGCTATTGTGTTGTCCTTACCAGTTCGTTGGCCTTCTATTTGTTACGCTCTCCGGCCGTGGAGATGGTAAACAATTATCTTCTCGCTAACAATCGACGTCCGCCCAACCGTCAGAGTTCTCCCCTGACACGTGAAGGTTTCTCTCATGCCAGCCAGTTTATCAAAACATCTTCACCGTGTAGGCGGGGGGCTCGTTGCCTCGAGTTAAAAAAAAAATAAAATTAAGATCGAATTGTTTGAGTAGAGTTTATGCATGTGGTAAACTTTTCTCTTTTGTGAATTTTCTTATGTTAGCAATTCAAACCTTTCCGATCTAACTTCGTATTGTTTTTTCCCATTTCTTTTAAATGTACACAGTAAAGATGGGCTTTACGAGCTAATAAAAAACGATTTCTTGTCATTATCTGAATCATCTGTAAGGTCGACAAGGAGTCACTGCCCACGTTTCAGACCATAATGTAAAGAATTTGAGATCCCTTCATTCTAAATGTTTACTTCTTGGCATCTTCCCTGTTAACCAGGTTTTTTTTTTGCATTGTTTCATGAATTGAGTGGCGTGCTATGGTCTCTATCTGTCACCTTACATAAAGTTGGGCATAATGGCGCAGCCTGAAACATAAAAACAGTTGTGGCCTTGAGATTTTACACTTTGTAGTTTTCTTGCCATCTTTGTGTACAGAATCGAGGAAGAAAGATATCAAAAATATAAACGAACTTCACGACAAATCATTTTTTTTTATTATAAATAAAGGATGTTGATGGCTAATCTAGGAAGCGTTCGGTAAACCCGGGTAATGCCTGAAAAGAAGGGCAAACCAAGGGTAGTTTTTATCCTCCACCTATATGAAGTCCAGGAAAACGCTATTTGTCCAAGATCCAGCAATTACAAGATTACTTCCTGTGTACATCCCCTTCCCCAGCGTGCAGTTTCTAGAGCCATGATAAGCTGATTTCAACTTGCAACCTTTTAGCACTGTTGTTTTTTTTTCCCCAAAAATTTGTATGATAAGCTGATTTCAACTTGCAGTCTTTTAGTTCTGTTGTTTTTTCCCCAAAAATTTGTATGATAAACTGATTTCAACATGCAACCTTTTAGTTCTGTCGTTTTTTCCCCTAAATTTGTATGATAAGCTGATTTCAACTTACAACCTTTTAGCTCTGTTGTTTTTTTCCCCCAAAATTTGTATGATAAGCTGATTTCAACATGCAACCTTTTAGTCCCGTCGTTTTTTCCCCCTAAATTTGTAGAGATCGTTAACGTTAAGAACACGTATCAGCCTACGGGAAGAATTCGTCTCCAGAACCCTTTACATTTATGCTACATTTTGTACTCCTTGCAACACGATATATAAAAATTTTATGGAAACTTTCATCCAAAAAGTGTTAAAACTTTATTTACAAAAAGATTTGTCTTAATTTGATTTCATTTACTTTACAATCGCAAAAGAACTGATACATAAGTCTCTTTGGAAATTTCAATGGCCATGACATAAATTCATTTACTTGCAAATTTTCCATTTTGAATCGCAATTATAAATGAAAATTATAGTGGCATTTTCTTAAATTTAATTTTCTCCTACATTATCTCTTGCTAATTGAAAAGAATGCAGATCTGCCGTTCTAGATTTTAGTAGGCTACTATTTCCAATGTTAGTTTAAATTTACAAAACGAAACTTAGATCTAGATGTGAGGATCTATCTAAAATCTAAATCTGGTAATGTCAAACGCCCAGTGTTTATATTTTGATGGAGAATCTCATTTTGCTAAGTATAGATCTTTTAAATCGAAAGGATCTAGATATTTTAAGAAATCTGAATCCAGATTTGGATCTACAAATAATTTCTACTAAATCTACCCCTTATAAAGCGTCCATAGATACCATAAATTTAAAAAAAAAACAACAACAATTTTTGCTGAAGTGTATGGTAAATAACAAAAGTTGGGTGTCGTAAAATTCTTTGTAATGTCAGTCTAAAGTGAACCGTGAAAACTTGAGGCTCGGCCGAGCGCGATATTGAATCCTTAAGAAAACCTTTTCACTAACGTTTCTTCACATCATTAGGATTATAAATGAGTTCATGGTTCTTGTGAAAAGTCTTGTCAGTATGCCAGAGAGACGGGTTGTTTCTAGTAGCTGCCCCAGGACTTTGTGAACTCAAAGCACATTATGACATTATGTTGGGGAACATTATTTTGTAAAGCGTTGTGCACTACTACTACTTCTACTTCTACTACTCTTGCTACCACCACCACTACTACTACTACTACTACTATTACTACTACTACTACTACTACTACTACTACTACTACTACTACTACTACTACTACTACTACTACTACTACTACTACTACTACTACTACTACTACTACTACTGCTGCTACTACTACTACTACTACTACTACTACTACTAGTACTACTATGACTACTACTACTACTACTACTACTACTACTACTACTACTACTACTACTACTACTACTACTACTACTACTACTACTACTACTACTACTACTACTACTACTACTACTACTACTACTACTACTACTACTAACAATAATAATAATAAAAATAATAATAATGATAAATATTAACGAACGAGGTTTTATCTATAATATAAATATCTGCTGTTTAATGTTTCTGTTCTGTTATAATTAACCCACTTCTATTTAGTAACGAAGGAAGTACTTTCTTTGATTATGTAGCATCGACCCACTGGCATTGTTTTACTGCATTAAGCTGCATTAAAGGAACATAAGAAGGCATTAATATTACATGCAAGCATGATTTCCAGATTCAATGAACAGGTTGGGAAGACAACTACATTGAAGAATGCAAACTTCACAAAAATAACAGACTTACATCCTCCAGGGCCATACAATTGCACTGAAGGACAGCAAACTTTACAACAATGAACAGGTGGAGAAGATTACTTAAATAAAGAACGACAAATTAAAAACCAAAAGAAACAAACAAAAAACAAAAAACAAAACAAAAACAAAGCAAAACAAAAAGAACCCCCAAAACCCAGATATATTTTCTCCAAATCCATATAACTACATTAAAGAATAGTGAACTTTAAAAAAAAAAAATAAAAACAACCAAAAAAATCTAAACAAACCCAGATGTCCTCCAAAGCCCCTCATAGTACAGTTTTAAAATATATTGGATCTTGAAACATTGGAATTCTTCTCACATTGACATGAAGACATTCTTTGAATGAAGGAGGGATCTCAAGCAAAAAAGTTAACCAAATTTGGGTGCAATCTTTCAAACACCCCTCTTCTCAGTTTATCTCTCCATGGAGACCATAATGTGATGCTGATGGGCCATTCCAGATGCAATGCAGTGCTCGACCTGATGTGGTGAAAAAGTGCGCTCCGATACAAAATAAAAAAAAAATGCAACTACTAAAACAATATTACAAGAACAATGAATTTTAAGGCCCCGATTTTCTTTTCAAATGTATTGGGTTACCCTGGATTGCTTATATTTTTTTTTCTATATCTACTTACAATATGTATGACTCATGCAAGACAAAATAAGAGTGGCAAGTTAATAAAACGACTCAGCTTCAATTTTCTACGGTAACTTGTAGGCAATTGCTGGATCTGATCGGTATTTGAGAAATATCGCAGTAAAGAAGTACAAAACACTCGCAAAAGAAGCAGAACAAGTGACACATTCGCAACCGCCGCTACGGAATAAAGGGCTATGATGACAGTTCTTAAAATACTGACCAATCAAATCACTACTACTTTTCTTCACAGAACGACATGTTTTCCATGATGCTTTTGTACCTACACTGGAGCAAGTCGAATTTTACCTATTTTTTTTAAAAATATTTTTCACTGACTAAAGAAAAAAAAAAACGTTTTTTTTATATAATTATATTTACGCAGTAACAAAAATTTTGTTTCAAAAAACGTCGTTAGCTTTAACAGTTGTAAACCACAGAGAACAGTCTTTTAAATGTTTTTTGGTTCATCATAACAAATTTGACAGAAAATTTAAATAAATTAATTATTAATTGCAATAAAAACATCATGAACGTTCATTTTTAACCTAAATCCATAACATTTCTTCGATTTGTACCGCGTGAGACATCGATCTCAATTCGGTAAACGTCATCATTGTGCATTGAAATGGTTTGGAGGAGATAGCGGAGAAGGAAACCGAAGTCGCCTTTCATGATATAGATCTACATTTTTGCTGGTTTCTGTGAACGAAAATCCAGTTGAAATACATCATCAAATAATCAAAAGTTATTTTTGCTTGAATTATTTGTGTCAACTTTTAATTTACACTGAAAATGTCTGTCGCTAGAAGTTTTAGATTGTAATTCTGTTCTGGTTATTTTGTTCGCCGGTAGAGGTTTAGTTCTAATCTGTGTACGGTCTGCTTCCTCTCAATCAAATCCAGGGTTGAAAACATAATCAGTGTAATCTTCTCTCAAAACCACCACACTGGAACGCTTGCAATGGCAAACGACAGTTTTTTTTTAGCAAAACAAATCAATTTCAATTATAGTAAAAACCCTGATCGATCTAAACCCCCGTTAAATTTTAGTGAACTTAATATTAACGTAATATTTAAAACCTGCTTAAAATTTTTTTCAAACGGTTGTATTAAGTCTTAGCCTTTAGTTTCAAATACATTACTTGAAGCTCAAACTCATTACTTCAAAAAATTTTAACTTCTCTGTGTTAATCACGTATTAAATCCTTTTCACATTTTTTAAAGATTAAACCCCATATGTCTGAATTTTGTTGGCGTCTCTTATATCAAGATAACTGACAGCTTAGAGCCTAGTCCATTAGGATGATACTAGTCTTTTATTGGGTCTGAACTTTCCCGATCTACCTTGCCGGACAAAAGCGATGTCCACAAACTGTTGTACTGATTGTGATTAACTGCCCATTTAGCATTCATATTTGTTCGAAGAAGAAAATTAGAGTTGGCTTTAAAATGTCAGATATTTAGATATTATTGGAAGGCAAGTTAGAGAGAAGTAAACAAACTTCAACTAACAACATACCGAGAATTCAGAGCAAATGTTGATTTTACATTTTCTGAGTTAATTAAATTGGAAAGAGGTATAGAACGGCTCTGATTTCCCCCAAATGTCTGTTATTCCTTAATGCATGAAATAATCTTTAGAAAACCAAACAAAAAGAAAAATGATCGCGGGGAAAGAAAGAGCGAGAGAGAAAGGAGAGAGAGGGAGAGAGAGAGAAAGAGAGAGAGAGAGAGAGAGAGAGAGGGAGGGAGAGAGTGAGAGAGAGAGAGGGGGAGAGAGAGTGAGAGAGATAGTGAGAGAGAGAGAGAGAGAGGGAAAGAGAAAGTGAGAGAGTGAAAGAGAGAGAAAGGGGGGGGGGGACAAATGAAGGAAGGGGTAACAGATACACAAATTAAAGTATAAAAGGACACAAAATGAGAGACAAACATGCATACAGTTGCATGGATCTGATAATAAAAGAGTCAATAAGAGGGAGCTGGGGAGGACAAGAGTCCTGTAATAAAAGAGAACAGGAAAAGAAAGAAGGACAGGAGAGTAAGAAACAGAAATAAACATTCACAGTTTCATTTTTTTAAAACAAAAGAAGAAAATGAAGGATACATAAATTATCTGAGGAAAGGGATAGGGAATAAAAGACATTACAAACAAAGACAGTGCTAAAAGTACAGGATAGATAGAGAGACATTCAACCCACCAGACAAGCAGACGGACTGAGTACAGAAATACCGTGGCAGAGGTTGAAAGAGAAGCAAATCAATACTGGACTTCTCTTGTCTAGCAAAATAATTATATCCTTCTCTGAGTGCCGCTAATCGTGTGGCAGTAGATCTCAGTTATTTTCTGTACCAACAAATCTCCGAGGGTCTTCAACGCATTATTTCTATAGAGAATAATATTAAGTCCTATAAAATTAAACAGAGTCTACAAATGCGGTAAAATAAAAGTAGTTTATATACATGTTTACAATTTAAAATATTTATGATAAACATTTAAATATATGAGATACACATGCCCTTTGCTTAAATCGGATATTATCAGGACCCACACAAAACGTATCAGATATGCAAAACAATCACACACTCGGACATATGCAGGCTCTACACAGCCATGATACATGCAGGTCACGTACATGAATGGATGTATGACCTACTTGCATACTTTAAACAATTACAGGAATATCATACACTGTGTGGTATATCCGCGATCTTATAAACTATGGGAAATATACCGACACAGTATGTGGTAGAAAGGTAATACTTATGCTGAGATTTAGGGCTATAGTATTCTGATACGATTTTAGATATACACGTTCGAACATATACATTTTTATAGGATCTATATACATGTAATTATATATTACACGTTCAAATATATACATTTTTATAGGATCTATATACATATAATTATATTATTTATTCTATGGCCTCCATGACACTGGTGTTTCGAGCCCTCTTGCTCTCCTCAGGCGGCTGTGGCGAAGTGACGACATTCTTGAGCAGGAAACGTTTTTTATGAACACAGAGAAAGAAGATTTCCTATCTTCGGTTCAGCCTTGGTTTCTCCGTTAATATTCTAAACCTTTCTTTAATCATTAATAGAAACAATGTTAAAGTAAGTTATAGCTGTTTACCAAACGTCAGACAATCTCTAACCACAACAACTGCTCGAAACAAAAGCCAAAGAAACAACGAATGATGATAAACTCTGCAACTGTCGACAAAAAGAAACTTGTCTGCCGGAGGGAAAGTGCTTAACCAAATGCGCTGTTTACAACGCAACAGTAACAGAAATAGGAACTAACAGACAAGAAACCTACATTGGACTCACAGACGACGAGTATAAAGCTAGATTTTATCTACATAAATCGTCCTTTAAACTAGAACATAAGAAATCAAACACATCTCTAAGTGAGCATATTTGGAGAACAAGAAAACCGAATACAATATAGAATGGAAAATAGTGAAACAACTGAAGCCTGACGCACCAAACATAAAGGTGTGTTACCTCTGTTTTGGAGAAAAGTTTAAAATATTAACGGAAAGAACCGAAAAAAGGAAATCTTCTCCTTCTGTGTGAATAAAAAACTCTAGCTGATCAAGAATAATGTTGTCACTTCGCCACATCTGCCTGATGAGAGCAACAGGGCTCGAAACACCAGTGTCATGGCAAGGCCTTAGTCCAGGTATTTCATGATTATTAATCCTGCTCCTTATTGTTGAGCACTTCCATTCAATATGTTAGTACAATTTTTAATAATTATGTATATATGAAAGCTGAAAACCCTGTTCTATAAACGGAACCCTGAAATCAATTTACCGAGACTAGAAAGCCTGTGTGCGTATTTAAAGAGGCTTAAAAATGGTCTTGATATCTCTCCTTTTACTTGCATGATCCAGTTAAAATTACCTACCCGATTTTACCTAGAATCTAGATATCTCGATAATTCTAATTGTACACACAAAATTTAGATATAGAACTTAATTCCTTTTGGAATAAAGGATATCGAGTTAATATTCTGTTCCGTCCCAATCTGTTTTTTTTTTTTTTGTTTTTTTTTTGTATCGTTCTAAATGCTTAATAAATTAGAAAGCTCCGAATTTTTGCGTTAAGTGTTTAAAGTTCAGTGCCTTGCCGGAATTGTAAGCCACGCAGTTATTTCAAGTTAAGTTTTGATCAACACCTCAAGTCGATTGATAAAGTCATCCGTTGATAAAGAGAGACAAAATGGCACGCGTAATTGGTGATCATAAACATTTTGGGGAAATCGAGGAAATCAGTTTACGTTCATTTTTTTATAGATTAGAACCTGGCCACATGAAAGCTGTAGACGCCTGTAAAGTTTCAAAGGTGTGGATTGGGTAATAACGGAGGAGTCCACAAAGCCTCCCAAGTCTTCCTATATGTATATATATATATATATATATATATATATATATATATATATATATATATATATATATATATATATCGATTGGCATCACTCTGTTTAAAGTTGAGCTATTCAAAACTTACGAACTCGTTATTAGGTTTGCAAAACGTTCCTTTGATATGTATAAACAATTCACTAATTCATAAGGAGCTTAAATTAGAAAAAAAAAAGTATTGTTGGTTTCAGTGAAAACGAATGATGCATTTAGGTTAATTAGTTTTGAAGAAGCTGATCAATTCTTTTTCTTGAGAAGCCTTTGTAGAAAATCAGCCGCATTTCTCTTGATGTTACAAACAATCGATCTTGAAATGCCTCAGTTATGGCCATTTTACTTGGCTTTGCTCTAATTGTGCAGTTTAGAAACACCTTCGCTCACGAATACCAGCAAAACTTGGAAGTGCTTTGTTAAAACTAAAACTCACAACCTAATCACAAGAGAGATCTTTGAAATTGAGGGTAAACAAACGAATCGCTGAATAGCCGCGTCATTGGTCGCCCTTGATGACCCAATTAATTGATTGTATTGCGCATGACAGGACTAAGACTTCCGAAGGAAAAGAAGATATTATTACAGCAGGAGGACTGAAAGCATTTTACTGACACCGTTTTCATCTTTTGTATGAAACAGCCTTTCAAAGTTAAAACAATAGAGGAGAACAGGGCGGAGGAAAGCTAAGTAAATATTGCTCGGGTATTCTTCAACAAACGCCTGGTGAACAACACAAGCTGAAACTTATTCGGTTTCAGAATTGATTCTAAACATGGCGAAATCGACAGATCCAACAACGTTTGTCATGTGGCCTCAATAGAAATTAACGGTTAGACACCGAGGTCTCGATATATGACGTTTTACACGCAGCTTTAACGCATCTGTATATATACACACACACACTCACATACACACATCTGTTGAACACAGATATTCACAACCGGTTGAAGATATTTCTTTTTTGATGCTCTACGCGGAACATAGCAATATGTCACTAAAACTCGCGCTTTTCATCCTTCATTTCTTTCCTTTGTTTGCTCTGTCTGTACACATGCTCGACCTGTCCTATATTGCTTCTATATTGTTTGTTTGTGTACTCATAAGCTGGTCTGTACACATGCTCGACCTGTCCTATATTGCTTCTATATTGTTTGTTTGTGTACTCATAAGCTGGTCTGTACACATGCTCGACCTGTCCTATATTGCTTCTATATTGTTTGTTTGTGTACTCATAAGCTGGTCTGTACACATGCTCGACCTGTCCTATATTCCTTCTATATTGTTTGTTTGTGTACTCATAAGCTGGTCTGTACACATGCTCGACCTGTCCTATATTGCTTCTATATTGTTTGTTTGTGTACTCATAAGCTGGTCTGTACACATGCTCGACCTGTCCTATATTGCTTCTATTGTTTGTTTGTGTACTCATAAGCTGGTCTGTACACATGCTCGACCTGTCCTATATTGCTTCTATATTGTTTGTTTGTGTACTCATAAGCTGGTCTGTACACATGCTCGACCTGTCCTATATTGCTTCTATATTGTTTGTTTGTGTACTCATAAGCTGGTCTGTACACATGCTCGACCTGTCCTATATTGCTTCTATATTGTTTGTTTGTGTACTCATAAGCTGGTCTGTACACATGCTCGACCTGTCCTATATTGCTTCTATATTGTTTGTTTGTGTACTCATAAGCTGGTCTGTACACATGCTCGACCTGTCCTATATTGCTTCTATATTGTTTGTTTGTGTACTCATAAGCTGGTCTGTACACATGCTCGACCTGTCCTATATTCCTTCTATATTGTTTGTTTGTGTACTCATAAGCTTGTCTGTACACATGCTCGACCTGTCCTATATTCCTTCTATATTGTTTGTTTGTGTACTCATAAGCTTGTCTGTACACATGCTCGACCTGTCCTATATTGCTTCTATATTGTTTGTTTGTGTACTCATAAGCTGGTCTGTACACATGCTCGACCTGTCCTATATTGCTTCTATATTGTTTGTTTGTGTACTCATAAGCTTGTCTGTACACATGCTCGACCTGTCCTATATTCCTTCTATATTGTTTGTTTGTGTACTCATAAGCTGGTCTGTACACATGCTCGACCTGTCCTATATTGCTTCTATATTGTTTGTTTGTGTACTCATAAGCTGGTCTGTACACATGCTCGACCTGTCCTATATTGCTTCTATATTGTTTGTTTGTGTACTCATCAGCTGGTCTGTACACATGCTCGACCTGTCCTATATTGCTTCTATATTGTTTGTTTGTGTACTCATAAGCTGGTCTGTACACATGCTCGACCTGTCCTATATTGCTTCTATATTGTTTGTTTGTGTACTCATAAGCTGGTCTGTACACATGCTCGACCTGTCCTATATTGCTTCTATATTGTTTGTTTGTGTACTCATAAGCTGGTCTGTACACATGCTCGACCTGTCCTATATTGCTTCTATATTGTTTGTTTGTGTACTCATAAGCTGGTCTGTACACATGCTCGACCTGTCCTATATTCCTTCTATATTGTTTGTTTGTGTACTCATAAGCTTGTCTGTACACATGCTCGACCTGTCCTATATTCCTTCTATATTGTTTGTTTGTGTACTCATAAGCTTGTCTGTACACATGCTCGACCTGTCCTATATTCCTTCTATATTGTTTGTTTGTGTACTCATAAGCTGGTCTGTTTTCTATAACAACTGATTTATCTTTGGCAAATTATTCAAGCAATGAGGTATGTTAAAAACTAGTAAGTCTGAAATTATAGATTTTTTTTTATCCATGCCCCATCAATTTGGTATCCAGGCCGCAATAATTATGTGGTCTGGCGATAGAAGGGCATCCAAACATCGCGTTTAATATAAATAAATCTGTTTTTTCTCTACTAGCAAGATATGAATTTTAGGGAAACTATTCGGTTGATGTCAGAGATAAGCACAATTATTATCTCTATCTTCCAGCAAGAAATATAGACAGAGAGGTTCAGCAACTGTGACATCTCTCAAAAGTAAGATCATAATATGAAAATCTTCATTAAATTTCGCAATATGAAGGGTGTTGTTAACATTTTCCATAAATAGAAACACAATTGCAGCTAAATTTAATTCATACTCTTTTCTTTAGACTAAATGTGTATTTTAATAATAAATGACATGAGGCCCGATGTAAAAAGGCAGACATACATAGACAGATAGAAGAAAAAATGAAGACTGAACAGACAGGCGAACAATAAGTCATAGGGAGAGACAGACTGGCGAAAATAAGTCATAGGGAGAGACAGACAGGCAGAGGGAAAAAAAAAACGTTTAACAGCCGAAGATGATTCATAAGGTTTTTAGGAGGTTTGACTTTATGCTTCAGTAGACTGTGACTAATTCTAAAGAAAGTTTTCCTTACAAATTAATATTGTATTTGATGCGAGGGAGAGAGAGAGAGAGAGAGAGAGAGAGAGAGAGAGAGAGAGAGAGAGAGAGAGAGAGAGAGAGAGAGAGAGAGAGAGAGAGAGAGAGAGAGAGAGAGAGAGAGAGAGAGAGAGAGAGAGACAGAGAGAGAGAGAGAGAGAAAGAGAGAGAGAGAGACAGATAGAGAAAGAGAGACAGAGAGAGAGAGAGAGAGAGAGAGAGAGAGAGAGAGAGAGAGAGAGACAGAGAGAGAGAGAGAGAGAGAGAGAGAGAGAGAGAGAGAGAGAGAGAGAGAGAGAGAGAGAGAGAGAGAGAGAGAGAGAGAGAGAGAGAGAGAGAGAGAGAGAGAGAGAGAGAAAGAGATGACAAAATGGAGGTTATCGGCGATATTTACTTTTGCCATTATTGACTAATTATCGACCAAACGTCCCTCACTCATTATCCAAATATCTATTCCTCTGTCCATCTCGATCACATTCTCTGGCCGTCTGTCTCTTTACTATTTTTTACATAATTATCTATTTGTCTCAGTTTTTCAGGATGTCTATGCATCTCTCCCTACTTCCTTGTAAAACACCTATCAAGCCATATTAACAATTTTGGGTTTGTTTTTCTTTTTTTTCTATTTTTGTCTGATATGCATTTCAAAAATAATTATATAAAATTTGATTTGTTTGCCTGTCAATGTTTCTGTCGATTTATTTGTATCTCATTAAACTTGTACCTATCTATCTATCTATCTATCTGTCTATCTATTTATCTGTAGAGCTATCTATTTATCCATCTATATGAGTATTTATCTCTGTGTTTGTTTGTTTTTTTCTCTATCTTCATTAATTTTCATCCAATACTGAAGACTTCTCGGCTCTATGTAGTTGAAAATATTGTCCCACTCCAAAAAAAAGTCACAGTCTAGTCTTATAAAAGATCAGCATATTGACAAATTATAGACCAAACATTCCTCACTCTTTGAGATTGTTATTTGTCACTGTATTCCTCCTTGCTCTCTTTCTTCTCTCAATATCTTTATCCAAACATCTCTGTTTCATCTCTGGGTGCCTGACTCCATACCGTATTTTTTAAATTATATTTCTGTTTGTTTCAGTTTCTCAACCTGTCTGTGCATCTCTCAATACTTTCTGTTGTTTTGTTTTCAAATGCCAATCCGGCAAGTCTGTATGAGGGCAGCTCTTCACTGTTAAAATTGAAGTCGATGATCACTGATCATTGTAGGATCGGGAATAAAGGTCGGTTTGAGTTTTCAACTGTCATGTCCGTTTACATTCAAGTTCTGTGTGAATCATAATTATTATTCTGCAAAGTTATATTTTAAACACAAATCTAAAACCACAACAAATTGGCGACAACGATCGTGGAAGATAGATTTAGGGATTTAGACCAGAGTTTGAAAACCTTCACAAATATCTTCTACCAAAGGCTTAGTGAGTTACGCACTGCCGTATTTACTCTAGATTATCAGAAACTTAGACAAATCGTGCAGTCAGCAACAAACTAAATCTAGATCAAGAGTCTCGTTACAACTATTGCACAATATGTCTGGAGTCGCCCAAACACTAATCAAAACCTTTCAGGCTCAGCAACAAACACACAATCAGCGAATACAAATAGTGATTGAGCCTCTATCCTAAAGAAATGAAAAAAAATTCACATTCAACCAGCACTTTGGGTGGCAATGAAGACTTCTTCAAGAAGTTTTCAGAATTTAATCCTCAACAGAACTAATCACGGACTATTTTGCTAAATTTCCAACTTTCGTCTCTGAACATTCTGTATCAGAAGAGAAACAAGCGCAGTCTTTTCTTACATCTCAGTCTCCTGTTAACTACAAAATTATAATCGATCTAGCCTCACAGATGTCAACACCTAAAGACGTGAATCAATTAACCATTTTAGAAATTGAAAGTTTCATGATGGATCAATTTCATCCAAAACGACAACTGGTAAGAGAGAGATATACAAGTTCTGGACAGGAAACAGTCGTCAGAAAGGTGAAACTATTCAAAAACTTGCTGCACGCAAAGGACAAAACCTCTAATCCTCTTGATAAAGCACCAAGAACTAGATTCATGTGTTGCATAGACTTCTTAAAGCGAACAACGCCGATTTGACCCTCGCAAAAGCTATCGAAATCGCAAACCAAATATAAGATGCAGTAAAAAGTGCCAAGGATACTATAGGGCATTCAGGTGAGCATGTTACGGAGGTTCAGAAAGTAAACAAGAGAAGTTTTAAACTAAAATTCAAGACCAAAAGAGATTTTCCAAACGGAGTTTATAGAAGATGTGGTAACTCTCACAGAGGCAATGAATACAAAAATGCTACATGCGCATTCTGTAAAAAAAAGAGGACATGTAGAAACGATTTGCTTACCCAAGAAAAGGCAGTCAGTGACCACCATTAACTCAGTACATCCAGTGAGAAACACACTTAATGTTTCTAAACTAAAGCAAAATCTGAACATCTCAGGACAAGCAATTGAGTTTAAATTGGACACTGGCGCAGGAGAAAACTTTCTGAGCATCGAAAAATGGAGAAAATAAGGGGCTGAAACAATGTAGAAACGTGTTCGAGCCTGCTACGCAACACACACTGCCCCTTAAAGAATCTTTATACACTGTCGTAAATAATGAACAGGAACTCGGATTTCTTGTAACCGAAGTTCCAGATCTACTTGGACGATCAACAATTCGGCAACTTGATTTCTCAGTTGACAAGCTCGTTAAACCTGTCAACGATATCAAAAGTGGCGAAAGAGTAATGCCAGGCGCTAAACACCAGTTATCTTTAAAGAAGTTGTGTAAAGATTATGCAGAAATCTTTGAGTCATGTCTAGGCTTACTCAAGGACTTTGAGCTTGATGTCAAATTCAAAGACAATGCCAAACCTGTTTTTATGAAACCGCGCCCAGTTCCATTTGCTTTTCAAGAAGAAGGAAATGAAGCTTATGATGCTTGTATCAAGAAAGGAGTCTGGAAAAAAGAAACAAATTTTAGCCTCTACGGTACATCAGTGGTGCCTATTTGGAAAAATGTGTCAGGCGAATTCAAGAAATAAGGAAATTAGAGTTTGTAGTGATTACTCAGTCACAGTAAATCTCTGTCATGAGCCCCATCGCTATCCAATACCTCTTCTATCTTGGTGAAGTACTGACCACCGTTACGTTTCCTCATCAGGAAATTTAGCGGTGGTCAGTACTTCACCAAGATAGACCTAGCTGATGCTTACAACCAAATTCTGCTTTCGCCAGACTCTCAGAAACACTCGCTCCCAGCACGCACCGCGGTGTCTTTCTACGGCAACGACTTCCTTTCGGTGTCATCTTTGCGCCCGGATACTTTCAGGAAACAATGAAACTTTTCTAACGACTGAAAGAGAAAGATCTAAGATGTCTTGAAAAATGAGTTTTTGCTCAATCACCGGTTGAGTATCTTGATTTCAACCTGTCAAAGGAAGGAATATCCAAAGGTCACAAAGTCGACGCTGTCATCAACATGGCCGCTTCTAAGAATGCATCTGATCTCGTCTTTTCTTGGTCAACTCCAATTCTACAGCAAATTTCTTCAGAATCTTTCAACTGATGTGGAACCATTGTTTCGTCTAACCAGAAAGAACATTCCATGGCAATGGGGAGCAGAGGAAGAAGCAGCTTTCAAACAGGTCAAAGACTTACTCTGGAACGACACTCTCCTTACTCACTTTGACCAGTCACTTCCAATCGGAATCTCATGTGATGCCTCGAACGTCGGAATAGGTGCAGTCCTGTTTCACCGATATCCGGATGGAAGCGAACGCCCTATTGCAAACGTCTCAAAGACACTCACTCTAACACAGAGTAATTACAGCGAAATACAGAGAGAAGCTCTTGCTATGATTTTCGCCCTATCAAAGTTTCATCTTTTCCTTTATCGAAAACTTTTCATTATGGTAACAGATCATAAACCATTGCTAAGTATTTTTAGCCCTACTAAAGCTACTCCAGCTCTTGCAGCTAATCGCCTTGCAAGGTGGGCTTTAACTCTTAGTCAGTATGACTACGTCATCAAATACAGGAAAACCTCAGAACATGGAAATGTAGGTGTACTGAGCCGCCTTCCAAATGGACCGGACAAAGAGTTCGCAAATGTAAAGACGGAGCGGACACGGGTACCGTTTGCATCATTAGATCCATCAGCTCTCATCTCCAGCTACTCAATCCCAACGTTCTGATGGAAGAAACCAGAAAAGATGTTGCACTCTCTACTGCACAACGCTATTACCAAGAAGATTGGCCAGTATATGAAACAAAACCGTCATGTAAAGCACAAGCAACATCAGAATTCTACAAATCGAATGTGACATCACCGCTTTTGAGAAAGCCAAGGATTTTCTCAGCAGTGAAAATGGTTGTTTGCTTTATGGTTCCATTTTCAGGAAGAAACACTCAAACTGTTATATTTTGGTCACTTTAGCATCGAAAGAATGAAGCAGCTGGCCAGAAGAGCAGTCTACTAGCCAGGGATTGACAAAAACATTCATGATCTTTCCAAATCATGTGATCCATGTTGTGAACATCAGAAAAAGCTCCTGTACATCCGTGGATGTTTCCGGAGAAACCATGGAGTCGAATCCATACCGATCACGCACTCAACTTTTGAATTGGCTGATCATCGTAGATGCGTTTTTTAAGTATCCCTACATACACCCTACGCAGTGAACCTCAATCATCAACCATTGAGCTGCCGTCTTTAACCTCCGATGAATTACAATCTTTCGCTAGCATATTGATCAATTATGTCTGGTGATTGTATCAACGCTTTGAGCCGGAGTGTATTCTCTGAGCTCATAAGATAAAGAAACTTAAAACAGATCAATGTAAACAATCATGACAGATCGCTGTTTGTATAACGACCCGTGAGATATGAACTGAAGACTTCGCCAGAATACATCAAATTCGTTCCTATCAAGTCCAGTCATAAAAGCCAATAACTATAAGGTTAACTTTGATAATCTCATATTGTATTTTTTATAATTGAGAGCTAGAGGTGAACTTTACGTAAACAAGCTCAACTCACATACATTTGAAAAGAAAGGAAAAAAAAACTCAGAGCAAAAACAATTTCAATGATGACAAAAGCTGAAGAAAAAATGCAAGTTGCAGTCGATAAAAATTGAGGACTCAAACTTATTTATTTGACTGTTCATGATTTCAGATTATCACGGTCTATTTATAAAATATTTCTGATCCCCATGACTTGAAGTTTCTTTGTTTTAACTGTGCGAGTTTAGCCTGGACGATCAGGTATAAATCTACATCATGAACTCTTTTCGAACATAATGGAATTTCATGCATTCCATGTTTGAAGCGCTCGGAACAATTCGAGAGACTCATCTGCTGGGTGAAGGGTTAATTTTCACGGCGCATCGATATCTTCAATACAGGTACAAATCTGTTTTTTTTCTTAATTTAACTTGTTCATTTAAAAGAAAATGCGAACTATGACTTTTTAAATTCGCACGTTTTCCCATGAAGGACATAATTGTGCTGTTGAGTCGTCGATTTTTTTTTCCAGATAATTTTGTTATTGTTTATAAAATAAATAGGATGGTGTCAATATTTCTCGTATTTGAATGGGAAAGTATCTCACATCTGAGTTAAAAACCAGCATAGTCACAATGTCCAATTTTGCTGGAATTTGATTTTGTTTGCAATCTACTGAAGAGATCAAAATATTCAAATATCGCTTTTAAATTATTTTTTGTAATCCCAAGATTCTGTTGAAAACTTTCTCTAGCCATGATTACTATCTGATACTGTTTGGATTGCACAGCTGCTATCAACGAGATAGTTGCTGCTGTGTAGTGGTTCTAGGCTATCTGATACTGGTTAGATTGAGCAGCTGTTATCACCATCATAGATGCTGCTGTGTAGTAGTACTAGGCTATCTCAAACTGGTTAGATTGAGCAGCTGGTAACACCTTCATAGATGCTGCTGTCTAGTGGTACTAGGCTATCTGTACGGATGAGATTGAGCAGCTGGTATCACCTTCATAGATGCTGCTGTCTAGTGGTACTAGGCTATCTGATACTGGTCAGATTGGGCAGCTGTTATCACCATCATAGATGCTGCTGTGTAGTGGTACTAGGCTATCTAATACTGGTCAGATTGGGCAGCTGTTATCACCATCATAGATGCTACTGTGTAGTGGTAATAAGCTATCTAATACTGGTCAGATTGGGCAGCTGTTATCACCATCATAGATGCTACTGTGTAGTGGTACTAGGCTATCTGATACTGGTCAGATTGGGCAGCTGTTATCACCATCATAGATGCTGCTGTGTAGTGGTACTAGGCTAACTGATTGTGGTTAGATTGAGCAGCTGGTATGACCATCATAGATGCTGCTGTGTAGTGGTACTAGGCTATCTGCTACTGATTAGATTGAGCAGCTGTTATCACCATCATAGATGCTGCTGTGTAGTGGTACTAGGCTATCTGATACTGGTTAGATTGAGCATCTGTTATCACCATCATAGATGCTGCTGTCTAGTGGTTCTAGGCTATCTGATACTGATTAGATTGAGCAGCTGTTATCACCATCATAGATGCTGCTGTGTAGTGGTACTAGGCTATCTGATACTGGTTAGATTGGGCAGCTGTTATCACCATCATAGATGCTGCTGTGTAGTGGTACTAGGCTATCTGATACTGGTTAGATTAAGCATCACCATCATAGATGCTGCTGTGTAGTGGTACTAGACTATCTGATACTGGTTAGATTAAGCATCTGTTATCACCATCATAGATGCTGCTGTCTAGTGGTTCTAGGCTATCTGATACTGATTAGATTGAGCAGCTAGTATGACCATCATAGATGCTGCTGTCTAGTGGAACTAGGCTATCTAATACTGTTTAGATTGAGCAGCTGTTATCACCATCATAGATGCTGCTGTCTAGTGGAACTAGGCTATCTAATACTGTTTAGATTGAGCAGCTGTTATCACCATCATAGATGCTGCTGTGTAGTGGTACTGGGCTAACTGATTGTGGTTAGATTGAACAGCTGGTATAACCATCATAGATGCTGCTGTGTAGTGGTACTAGGCTAACTGATTGTGGTTAGATTGAGCAGCTGGTATAACCATCATAGATGCTGCTGTGTAGTGGTAATAGGCTAACTGATTGTGGTTAGATTGAGCAGCTGGAATAACCATCATAGATGCTGCTGTGTAGTGGTACTAGGCTAACTGATTGTGGTTAGATTGAGCAGCTGGTATAACCATCATAGATGCTGCTGTGTAGTGGTAATAGGCTAACTGATTGTGGTTAGATTGAGCAGCTGGAATAACTTCCATAGCTGTGTGTTATGTGAGAAAGAAATCGGCAAAGGAATAACACTAGTACTCATTTTAGATGAACACAATCATCAAATAATCAGAACAAATTGAAATAGTGATCTTAGTAGTAAGCCCTGATTTGAAATACAATCTCAATTTTGTATTTTGTGATTTGAAATACAATCTCAATTTTGTATTTTGGAATGCCCAGTTAATGTAAACCATTTTGTGATCAGGTCTATAATGAGCTAAAGCGTTGTGAAGTTGAAACAGGCCCAGCAGCTCTTCAGAATATGTTACTCTACTACTGAGCGGCCACTCATGTATATATTATCTTTTGGACATTAGGGGCTTTAAGATAATGTGAGATGATTGTTGACTTAAAGCGGCTGATATGATAACAGTCTCTTGAAAAAAACATGTTGTTAACAGGAAAGAAAATGGTCATTACTTCACGAAAGAATTTGATCTCAATATACCTGGACATAGTCTGATTCAGGCGAAAGTAATAGATCAGGTTTGACTGTAATGATATAAAAAGCCATTTAGAAAATATCGAGATTTTCACAGTAATTGAATGTAATGATATAATTTTGTCTTTGTGAACATATAGTCACATCCTCCATAACTGAATGCATGATACATTTTGTGATCTCCACACGGGTTGAATGTAATTATATAATTGTGTAATTAAGTAAATAATGTTATCTCCATAGCAGTTATGATGATATAGTTATGTCTTTGAAAAAATAGTCTGATCTTTACAATAATTATATGTTTGAATGCAATGATAGAAAGACATGTATATCAATGAAAACAAACCGTGATCTTCACAGTAAAGAAATGTAGTGCTATAATAATGTCATTGAGATAATATCGCGATCTTAACATTAACAGAATGTAACGTTTCATGAAAGTCAGAACTTTGATATTGTGTTACATTCTTTCGTTCCAAAAATTTTGGTCTTAATAACCATTCTTGAGTTACTAATTAGAGAAGAATAAATTTTTCTGAAAACTAACATATAGATTTATCAAATTGATATACACGGGGGAGGAGGTTTAGTTTAAGTATATTTATCTACTATTTTAGATGGTTAGATGAAAGAGAAATAGGGTTAAGATTATGAAGCATAACATCCGAACGCGACCCCTACACGAACACTCAGTCCATGCTGACCACCAGAAAGATTATTATTTTAGACATAACTTGATTTTTTTCAGACACTGGCAAAGCCATGTAGAATAATGAAATACAAAGACCGGTATGTCTGCAATCCTAAACTTGCGTTGTCTGTAACAAGTGTTGTGTTTCATATCGGAGATACAGCCTACGGGGAGTGACTACCTATCGCAGACAGCTGAACCAATATGGACAGCTCTAATGAACGAAACGAAGATCTATCCGGCTACAGAGATAATAATGTAGCGCGCGTAATCTGATACAATTCTGGCTGTACAGGTGCATCGATTTGTAAACAAAAGCTTATGAGCACGAAACGTTAGACTGTCTATATCGGAGATGGTGAAGCCAGCAATATTCAGTAGCGGGTTTTCCTTAAGTACGGAGGAGCGTCCAATGTGTGGTGTAATGTTAACATTACCCTGAGGGTCGAGAATTGACTTCAGCTGTACTCCAGACTGGCAAAGCCGAAACAAATCAACGACTAAATTGATTACATGGGGTTCACTGCACAAATTGTACCGCCAGGATTTCCCTAACTGCGCTTTGGCAGTTTTATACCCTGTAGAGCTTTCTAGACGCCAGCTTAAGTTATTTTTTTATGTCGTTTGTTTAAATTATTTCCACATGGATTTTCATTGTGAAGTAAAATGTTAGCTCACCATTTTCTTGCGTTGGATTTCACAACAAAAAATAAACCGCGATTTTCATCTCCTTTAGTGTGATTTTATTACCTTCCAAACCCGAGCGCTTTCGCATTGCAAAAGTGCAGGCTCCTATCTCAATACAACAGTCCTGAATTCCATAACAAAACAATATCCCTGAGTCAAATCGCAGTACAATAGTACTGGCTCCTGTAAGAGTACAACATTCCTGGCTCCTATTGCAGTACAACAAGCCTGGCTCCTAGCACAGTGCAACCTTCCTGGGTCCTAGCACAGTACAACATTCCTGGCTCCTATTGCAGTACAACAAGCCTGGCTCCTAGCACAGTGCAACCTTCCTGGGTCCTAGCACAGTACAACATTCCTGGCTCCTATTGCAGTACAACAAGCCTGGCTCCTAGCACAGTGCAACCTTCCTGGGTCCTAGCACAGTACAACATTCCTGGCTCCTAGCACAGTGTAACCTTCCTGGGTCCTAGCACAGTACAACATTCCTGGGTCCTAGCACAGTACAACATTCCTGGCTCCTAGCACAGTGTAACCTTCCTGGGTCCTAGCACAGTACAACATTCCTGGCTCCTAGCACAGTGTAACCTTCCTGGGTCCTAGCACAGTACAACATTCCTGGCTCCTAGCACAGTGTAACCTTCCTGGGTCCTAGCACAGTACAACATTCCTGGCTCCTAGCACAGTGTAACCTTCCTGGGTCCTAGCACAGTACAACATTCCCGGCTCCTTTTGCAGTACAAAACTCCTGGCTCCAATCGCAGTACAACATTCCCGGCTCCTTTTGCAGTACAGCATAACTGGTTTCTATTGCAGTACAACATTCCCGGCTCCTATTGCAGTACAACAACCCTGGCTCCTATTGCAGTACAACAACCCTGGCTCCTATTGCAGTACAACAACCCTGGCTCCTATAGCAATACAACATTATTGGATCCCATTACAGTACAAAATCCCTGGCTCCTAGCACAGAACAACATTTCTGGCTCATATTCCAGTACAACATCCCTGGCTCCTATTCCAGTACAACATCCCCGGCTCTTATTGCAGTACAACATTCCCGGCTCTTATTGCAGTACAACATTCCTGACTCCTATCGCAGTACAACACCACTGGCTCTTATCGCAGTACACAATTCCCGACTCCTATCGCAGTACAACACCACTGGCTCCTATCGCAGTACACCATTCCCGACTCCTATCACAGTACAACACCACTGACTCCTATCACAGTACAACACCACTGGCTCCTATCGCAGTACAACATTCCTGGCTCCTATCACAGTACAACACCACTGGCTCCTATCGCAGTACAACATTCCTGACTCCTATCACAGTACAACACCACTGGCTCCTATCGCAGTACAACATTCCTGACTCCTATCACAGTACAACACCACTGGCTCCTATCGCAGTACAACATTCCTGGCTCCTATCGCAGTACAACATTCCTGGCTCCTATCACAGTACAACACCACTGGCTCCTATCGCAGTACAACACCACTGGCTCCTATCGCAGTACAACATTCCTGACTCCTATCACAGTACAACACCACTGGCTCCTATCGCAGTACAACATTCCTGGCCCCTATCGAAGTACAAAATTCCTGGCTCCTACCGCAGTACAATATTTCTGGGTCCTATTGCTGTGCAACACTTCTGGGTCCTATCGCTCCATTCCTGGCTCCTATCGCAGTACAACATTCCTGACTCCTAGCACAGAACAATACCCCTGGCTCCTATCGCAGTACAAAATTCCTGGCTCCAGTACAACATTCCTGGTTCCTAGCACAGTACAACACCACTGGCTCTTATCGCAGTACAACATTCCTGACTCCTATCGCAGTACAACACCACTGGCTCCTATCGCAGTACAACATTACTGGCTCCTATCGCAGTACAACACCACTGGCTCCTATCGCAGTACAACATTCCTGGCTCCTATCGCAGTACAACACCACTGGCTCCTATCGCAGTACAACATTCCTGGCTCCTATCACAGTACAACACCACTGGCTCCTATCGCAGTACAACACCACTGGCTCCTATCGCAGTACAACACCACTGGCTCCTATCGCAGTACAACATTCCTGGCTCCTATCACAGTACAACACCACTGGCTCCTATCGCAGTACAACATTCCTGGCTCCTATCACAGTACAACACCACTGGCTCCTATCGCAGTACAACATTCCTGGCTCCTATCACAGTACAACACCACTGGCTCTTATCGCAATAGAAATTACTGACTCCTATCGCAGTACAACACCAATGGCTCTTATCACAGTACAACACCAGTGGCTCTTATCGCAGTACAACACCAGTGGCTCCTATCGCAGTACAACACCAATGGCTCCTATCGCAGTACAACACCACTGGCTCTTATCGCAGTACAACATTTTTGACTCCTATCGTAGTACAACATCACTGACTCCTATCGTAATACAACACCACTGACTCCTATCGCAGTACAACACCACTGGCTCTTATCGCAGTACAACACCACTGGCTCCTATCGCAGTACAACACCACTGGCTCCTATCGCAGTACAACACCACTGGCTCCTATCGCAGTACAACACCACTGGCTCCTATCGCAGTACAACACCACTGGCTCTTATCGCAGTACAACACCACTGGCTCCTATCGCAGTACAACATTTCTGGCTCCTATCGCAGTACAACACCAGTGGCTCCTATCGCAGTACAACACCAGTGGCTCCTATCACAGTACAACACCACTGGCTCTTATCGCAGTACAACATTCCTGGCTCCTATCGCAGTACAACACCACTGGCTCCTATCGCAGTACAACATTCCTGACTCCTATCGTAGTACAACACCAGTGGCTCTTATCGCAGTACAACATTCCTTACTCCTATCACAGTACAACATTTCTGACTCCTATCGTAGTACAACATTTCTGGCTCCTACCGCGGTACAACATTTCTGGCTCCTACCGCGGTACAACATTTCTGGCTCCTATCACAGTACAACACCACTGGCTCTTATCACAGTACAACATTTCTGGCTCCTATCGTAGTACAACATTTCTGGCTCCTACCGCGGTACAACATACCTGGCTCCTATTGCAGTACAACATCCCTGGCTCCTATCACAGTACAACATTCCTGGCTCCTATTGCAGTACAACATTCCTGGCTCCTATTGCAGTACAACATTCCTGGCTCCTATTGCAGTACAACATTCCTGGCTCCTATTGCAGTACAACATTTCTGGCTCCTATCGCAGTACAACATCACTGGCTCCTATCGCAGTACAACATTCCTGGCTCCTATTGCAGTACAACATTTCTCGCTCCTATCGCAGTACAACACCAATGGCTCTTATCACAGTACAACACCAGTGGCTCTTATCGCAGTACAACACCAATGGCTCCTATCGCAGTACAACACCACTGGCTCTTATCGCAGTACAACATTTTTGACTCCTATCGTAGTACAACATCACTGACTCCTAGGACAGTACAACATTGCTGGTTCCTAGCACAGTACAACACCAATGGCTCTTATCACAGTACAACACCAGTGGCTCTTATCGCAGTACAACATTCCTGGCCCCTATCGAAGTACAAAATTCCTGGCTCCTACCGCAGTACAACATTTCTGGCTCCCATTGCTGTGCAACATTTCTGGGTCCTATCGCTCCATTCCTGGCTCCTATTGCAGTACAACATTCCTTGCTTCTATTGCAGTACAACATTCCTTGCTCCTATCGCACTACAATATTCCTGGTTCTTAGCATAGTACAACACTCCTGGCTCCTATCGCAGCACAACAGTCCTGGCTCCAGTACAACATTCCTGGCTCCAGTACAACAGTCCTGGCTCCCATTGCAGTACAACATTCCTGGCTCCAGTACAACAGTCCTGGCTCCCATTGCAGTACAACAGTCCTCGCTCCAGTACAACATTCCTGGCTCCAGTACAACAGTCCTGGCTCCAGTACAACATTCCTGGCTCCTATCGCAGTACAACATTCCCGGCCTTTTTTACCCCGCTCTTAAGACCTCCTTGACTTTTTGATCGCACTATCTCTGAACAGCACCTCTTTCTCAGTCTTTCGTGATTAAAAATAATTTAATGTGGAAATCTCATTTATGTCAATGACACCATAGCAGAGTAATAGCCGCTATTATTACAACTCATTAGGGTGTAATTTCATATCTGGGCTGCAAGATTATCTGTAACTATCTCCTCTATTTGACATGACCTGAGCGTATCCAACGCCTGAGCTTTGAGTGGAGAGTCAGTTTTAACCTGTGCAGCTGATCTTGATTCAATGCTAACAATAACTTCACGCATTTTTCTAGGCTGACACAAAAAGGATATTACCTTAAAACATTCCATACTGAATCTCTATGCATATCGCAAACAAACTCCCTTTTTTTTTTCAAACAAACCTCAAGCTGGAATGTTAACGATTAAATCGAGCACGTGTTCTAAAATGTCAATGTAATCCGCACGGGAGAGTGATCCAGTACAGAGGATTGAAAAAAAAAGAAAACTCTTGATAAAGCTAAAAGACATCAGGGGTAACTGACAAATTAAAGCAGTAAGGATTTTGCTTTCTTCGCGTTTCACTTTAATTTACTTGATGAGATACCACAGACCTGAGAGTTCATATCAACATCTAGAGTGTATATATACACAAGCTCTTTGGTCGAGTTTAATAAATATTTTGAGACGCTATCATTTTTCCAAGTGCAAAAGGAAGCTTTATTGGCATATCTTTACTGTATCAATAACTATTTTAAATCATCCATTGCCTTAGTTTAACAAAGTAAATAAAGTTGCATGTTTGACCTGTAGATTGTGTTGTTCCTCTGGTTGACCACTTAGCTAAATATAATACAAGGGCTTTCCGGAGAATCATCGCAATCCCTTGGGCCATGTGTTCATCCGTAATAATTAGTTGCAGCTGTAGAAAAAAGACCCGGTCAGTGGGTTACCTGATCCATCCCCTTCTCTAGAGATTGATCTCAAGAGGAAACCACTAGTAGCCAGATCTAACTGTTTGCCTAGCGCCTCCTCCTGCCCTTGGTACATAACTCTAAGTGCTAATGGTGATCAGCTCAGAACCGTGGCAGGTCTGATGTAGCGCTGAGCTAGGCGAGGGTGGTGTAGAATGTGCTAACAGTATTCCATTAACAGAACAGACACAGCATGATCAATTTTCTAAAGATAGTTAGATCTAGTTCAGGCCCTCTCATCCGTAACTTGAAACAACAGGGAGACCTAGATAGTAAATAGAGCACGGACACATGTACCCTGTATCTAAAGATAGTTAGATCTAGTTCAGGCCCTCTCATCCGTAACTTGAAACAACAGGGAGACCTAGATAGTAAATAGAGCACGGACACATGTAGCCTGTATCTAAAGATAGTTAGATCTAGTTCAGGCCCTCTCACCCGTAACTTGAAACAACAGGTAGACCTAGATAGTAAATAGAGCACGGACACATGTAGCCTGTATCTAAAGATAGTTAGATCTAGTTCAGGCCCTCTCATCCGTAACTCGAAACAACAGGGAGACCTAGATAGTAAATAGAGCACGGACACATGTACCCTGTATCTAAAGATAGTTAGATCTAGTTCAGGCCCTCTCATCCGTAACTTGAAACAACAGGGAGACCTAGATAGTAAATAGAGCACGGACACATGTAACCTGTATCTAAAGATAGTTAGATCTAGTTCAGGCCCTCTCATCCGTAACTTGAAACAACAGGTAGACCTAGATAGTAAATAGAGCACGGACACATGTAGCCTGTATCTAAAGATAGTTAGATCTAGGTCAGGCCCTCTCACCCGTAACTTGAAACAACAGGGAGACCTAGATAGTAAATAGAGCACGGACACATGTACCCGTTATCTAAAGATAGTTAGATCTAGTTCAGGCCCTCTCACCCGTAACTTGAAACAACAGGGAGACCTAGATAGTAAATAGAGCACGGACACATGTACCCTGTTCAAAGCGTTGAATGAGAAGAAGGCATGGAATAACTGTTAAACTTTTGTTTTTACTTCCTAGGAAGACAAAAAAACCCATGTAATTGTTAAAAATTAGTTAAAACCTATACCTGGCTTTATCTTCCACCTGGACTCAAAACATGGATATTAGTGAAAAATAATAATGATAATAATAATAATAATAATAATAATAATAATAATAATAATAATAATAATAATAATAATAATAATAATAATAATAATAATAATAATAATAATAATAATAATAATAATAATAATAATAAAGTAACAACAAAAAGCAACGTGTTCTTAAATTAAATTTTATATGTGCAAAGCACATGATTCTAAACTTAAACTCAAACATATAAAAAGAAGGCCGACATAAATAGAAACATTTTGTCTCTAAAGCAAAAGCAAACTAAGCTAATAGAGGGTTAAAAATATATATATATATATATGTATATATTAAAATCAATTAATGAGCTTGGTTTTCATTGAAAGTGATGGCCAAGTGCTAATACATTTATCATGAGATCTGTAAGAACTTCATAACGCATTCCGTTTCTACATCTTATGTATTTCAGTCGGTGATACTTGAGACTTTTTACCTGCCTGACGGGGGCTGACCGAGAAAATCTGTGATAACGGTTGTTATTCAGTTTGCTGCGCAAAACCTGGACGGAGGCAACCGTCGAAATTCAATTATTTAACCTTTTTTTTTTTTTTTTGTTAAAAGGTAAAAATGAAAAGAAATTCTCCTACTCCATTCTTCCACTTTTGTCATCTTGTCCGTCAATGTACCCCACCTTTAGAATCAACATAATGACTTCAGCAACCGACAGTCCTTCACAACACTTTTGTCATCTTGTCCATCAATGTACCTCACCTTTAGAATCAACATAATGACTTCAGCAACCGACAGTCCTTCACAACACTTTTGTCATCTTGTCCATCAATGTACCTCACCTTTAGAATCAACATAATGACTTCAGCAACCGACAGTCCTTCACAACACTTTTGTCATCTTGTCCATCAATGTACCTCACCTTTAGAATCAACATAATGACTTCAGCAACCGACAGTCCTTCACAACACTTTTGTCATCTTGTCCGTCAATGTACCTCACCTTTAGAATCAACATAATGACTTCAGCAACCGACAGTCCTTCACAACACTTTTGTCATCTTGTCCATCAATGTACCTCACCTTTAGAATCAACATAATGACTTCAGCAACCGACAGTCCTTCACAACACTTTTGTCATCTTGTCCGTCAATGTACCTCACCTTTAGAATCAACATAATGACTTCAGCAACCGTCAATGTACCTCACCTTTAGAATCAACATAATGACTTCAGCAACCGTCAATGTACCTCACCTTTAGAATCAACATAATGACTTCAGCAACCGTCAATGTACCTCACCTTTAGAATCAACATAATGACTTCAGCAACCGTCAATGTACCTCACCTTTAGAATCAACATAATGACTTCAGCAACCGTCAATGTACCTCACCTTTAGAATCAACATAATGACTTCAGCAACCGTCAATGTACCTCACCTTTAGAATCAACATAATGACTTCAGCAACCGTCAATGTACCTCACCTTTAGAATCAACATAATGACTTCAGCAACCGACAGTCCTTCACAACACTTTTGTCATCTTGTCCGTCAATGTACCTCACCTTTAGAATCAACATAATGACTTCAGCAACCGACAGTCCTTCACAACACTTTTGTCATCTTGTCCGTCAATGTACCTCACCTTTAGAATCAACATAATGACTTCAGCAACCGACAGTCCTTCACAACACTTTTGTCATCTTGTCCGTCAATGTACCTCACCTTTAGAATCAACATAATGACTTCAGCAACCAACAGTCCTTCACAACACTTTTGTCATCTTGTCCGTCAATGTACCTCACCTTTAGAATCAACATAATGACTTCAGCAACCGACAGTCCTTCACAACACTTTTGTCATCTTGTCCGTCAATGTACCTCACCTTTAGAATCAACATAATGACTTCAGCAACCGACAGTCCTTCACAACACTTTTGTCATCTTGTCCGTCAATGTACCTCACCTTTAGAATCAACATAATGACTTCAGCAACCGACAGTCCTTCACAACACTTTTTTCTTCAATAGCCACGCGTATACTCGCATTCATCCCATGTCTACAACAATCAACACCCCATCGCAATATTTGAATTGCCATGAGTTCTCAGCAAACATTTATTCTCCAACTGTCATGCGGATACTTTTACTAATCCCATGTCTACAAGAATCAACAGTCCATCACAACTTTTGAGTTGCCATGAGTTTGGTTGTCACTGAGAACTTCATTCATTTGAACGTTGTAAATAGTAGCTCATCAGACTATTACAATCAAGATAACTTCCTGGAAAAAAAAGTGCAGAACATGAAGAAAAATTGTTCAAACCCGAACAAGACAATTTTCGCTCCAAACACATTTTTAGAGTGTGGGATGAATATTTTCAACGATTAAGAAGGTTGTGGTAAAGATTACAGTTATATAAAATGAGATTAGTATTTATTTATAGATTTTTTAAATAACATTCATTATCATGTAGGTTTAAATAACTGCGCGGCTAAGAATTCCCACAAGGCAGTGCATATTTATGCGCTTAATGCGAAAAGTTGCAGCTTTCTAATAAGCGTTTCAAAGGATCTAAAAACAGCTTGGGAAAGGACAGAATCAGTCGATTTCCTTTATTCAAGGGTCCTTTATTGTTTCACTTTTTTCTGCATGTATCTCCCAGACTTGATGAATTCACAAAAACTGAAGTTCAAGCACATCTTCATGTAACATTGGTTGATTCAATCAATCATAAACAACCGGAAAAAATATTTGCCTATAAACAACTTTCTTAATTTTTTTTGTGCTTGAAAGTTTCGTTTTTGTTTTATTTATTTTGTATCAACTTTTTTCCCCTTATGTACACTTTTTATTTTTATCTTCTCATCCATCAGAGTGATATCATTCTCATATTTGATTTATGAACGATACTTTTCTGTTGCATGCAGAGCATATATAATAATGATAAAATTGTGTGTATAAGAGTAGACCAGCCTTACACAAATGTATTTTATTGCTATGTCCTGGTATGATCAACACCTATGTCATGAAAGGCAGCATTATCTGTTCAATACATCTCGTATGAAATTATCTGCTTTTACCTTTAGCTACAAATCTCTAAAAAATTCGTAGGCTTTTTGTTTTCTTTTGTAGCAATAAGCTGTTGCAAATTTCACAAGATGGATCAAAATAACAGTTGTAACACATTGTAATTTTCCCTCTCTTCTCCGTTATTTTACGCGGTGCCAACTGTAATAGGCAGTCAATAGTTTTCAGCTGTTCAATAAGACGTTTATCGGCATCATGTCAAGATTGTAGGTCAGCGCAATCTAAAAAAATACTCACAAACAGGTAGCAGTGCTCTGCTGCAATAATGTTACCTAATCAACTCAAGAAAAACATTTCTTCATACTGCATCCACATTCCTTCTGTCTTTGTGAAGTTTCCTTATATTTTTTTCACCCAAAGGCCAAAAGATCCAAAAAGCAAAACAGCGATTTTTATCATTACACCTCATAGTAGTAACAATAAAAAATGCTGTGAATGTGGTGAAACCTGTTTACGAACCACGAGTAAATTTTGACTGATGTTCGGATTATATCGTTCTAAAGATTTTTCTATATATTAAAAGGCAACATTGATTTCTTTGTTCCCTACCTCCTCCTAAACCACTCAACGTACAGTGATGAAGTTTACTGTTTTATGATCTGCCAAGTTCAGTGAGTGTCGCGGTGAAAAAAATGTTAACAAGTTTTTGATTTAGTCTAGAAAATGCTTTTGAAATTTCAATATATTTTATTTTAATTAAATTCTCAATTTTAATTGCCAAATTTGTATTAAGAACCAAATAACATGTAAAACAATGTTTTCAGTATAATCGAAATTTTCATTTAGATAACGCTTATAAAACAATATATTATTTTTTAAACATAAATATGTTGTATAAAGATGCTTTTATTTTCAAAGGAGTGAAAAACTAAAAGAAAATTTGATTTTAACGAAATTTGGCTTCTTGCAGGTTGAAACAAAAGCGTCATATTATGTGATTACTTTCGGTAACGGCACTCTATTTGACTTTTTTCTCTCAATGGCTTGCCTTATCTAGATGAATTAGAAAAATTTTCAAAGCTCTGAGATTAATTGATATTGATTGCAAGATTCCATTAATTGTTTTTGTTCAAATGCTATCTTTATGCAGAAAGATCTACTCTATGAATTTTCTTAGACCCAAATTACACCCGCACACACACAGATATATATATATATATATAGGTAAATTTTTACCTGTACACCCACACTCACCAGAGTGCTGTTTCTTGTCTTTCCGGTCGACCTTGACCTTGACCGTGATCGTATTGTAAGTGAAAATTGTCGCGATTACGTAACTTTATAAAGGCGCAATTTTATGGACTGTTAACAAAATAAATAAATAAAAAATGAGAAAAAAAAAGAATAAATACATAGAAAATGAGGGGGGATGCCCCCCGACAAGAATGAAGCGACTTTCACTCAATAATACGATCAAATCAAGGTGAACATGAACCGGAAAGACAAGAAACAGCACACGGTTAAAAAAAAAATAATAATAATAAATACAGCTCTTACCTTTACTCCGTCTCTGCTACTTCGAACACCTCCGTATCACTAAAAATGATAATGACTTAGCGTCGTTATTATAAAATTCAGCAATAACTTGGAAATAATCTAAAGAAAACTTATCACAAACAGCCATGAAGAAAATCACGATCAAGATCAAAACACATCAGCTGTTGAGCCAATTGAGTAATGACAATGAAATGAGACAAAAGACGCGATGAACAAAAGACGCGCCTTCAATTGCGCATGCGCATGGGTTATTGTAAGACGTTGCGCATGCGCAAAGAGTAACTAAAAAGAAAGTAATACGCATGCGCGAAAGACGGAAGTAATTAACATGCAAAAAGGCACCTACCTCGAGCAAATCAATACGCTTAAATAGGTTAAGAAAGAAGAAATAATCCAAAACAAAAAGTCATATATTTCAAAAACTATTCATTTGGGGCGAATAAAACCTTCAAGTTCGTACTCAGCACATTGAAATCTAACAGAAAAACATCATTTTAAATGCCAATGCGAGTTGGGTGTACAGCTAAAAAAATACCTATATATATTGATCGATATATATATCTTCGATCAATCAGAAAAGTAAGTAAGCTTGGTATAGTAGGATAAAGTAGAGAAATCTGGGATCTGGATTTAAAGATATAATTTAGATCTAAATCGCCTTAATCTGAGGACTTTTAAATAAACGTCTAGATCTAGACATAAATCTAAGCATAGTCAGAATCTAGATCAAGATCAACCAGTTTAAAAATGTAGGTATAAAAATATAGTCTAAGATCTAGATTTTAAACATAGAATCAAAATCAGGGAAATCTTGAGGACTTTCCAATCAATGAAGTGCAGTCAGAATCTAGATGTAGATCTAGAATCAAATTTGAATAAATCTTCAGTCAAAATATAGATCTAGATCTTCAAAAGATGCTATAACATTTTTTCACACTCCATGGCAACAAATGTTTCGAAAAGCAAAATTTTGATTGCGGTTACTAGATCTAGAGCTACTTGATTGTGAAAGTTTTTTGTTTTCTTTCTGGAAACATTTTGTAATTTTTGGATGCAATAAGTTTTTATTGCTTCAAATTTTATGAAAATCTGTTGCGATTTTCCATTGCATAAAAATCCAGACAGGATTTTTTATAACATAGATGCTTTTTAATACTGTTTGGAAATCTATACACATTTTATTATTTCGACAAACTTTGTGTAGATCCAGATAAAATTTTCTAAGACCTTTATTTTTTTATACTTTTTTGTGACAAATTTCTTCTATAGAATAGACAAACGCTTCCTCAACATCTTTGGTTACTTCCGCGCTCTCTTTCTCTCAATGGCTTGCCTTTGAATTAGAATGTTTTCAAAGCTCTTAAATTTAATATTGATTGCAGGATTTCATCAATCTGTTTTGTGTCAATGCAAACTTTTTCTAGAAAGATCTACACATTGAATTCCAATAACATTGTTCACACCGTGATAAAAGTGGCTCACGTGAGAAGAATTCCGATGTTTCAAAGTTCTATATTATGCGAAAACTGTACCAGTTTTTTGATCATATGCGTTTGGAGTTTTTTTGTCTTTGCTTTCTTTCACGAAACATTTTGAAAAGATTTTGGATGCAATAAGTTTTTATTACTTCTTTTGACAAATTTATGAAAATCTCTTGCAATTTTCCATTGTGTAAAAGTTTTTAAAAATCAAGACAGGATTATTTATCCGAAGAAGAAAAAAGGATTTGGACTGGGCGCTTTAACACCACAAGCCCAGAAGAAAAGCTCGGATTATAGATCTGAGAGTATCATAAGTGATGTTGAAGGAAACAACACTTTAGAACTTAACAGTCTTCGTGATGATGGAGGAAAAGCATACAGTCTCAGTGGAAAGATAAACTAAAAAGATGGCTGCTTAAACAATTGCAGCCAGATTTAATTTACTTTTTTTGCTTGAGATCTTTACTTCCCTTAAAAAAGGTCTTCAATAAAACATGAGAAGAATTCCAATGTTTCATGGTTCCTATAATTCTTTTCCATACATTTATTATTATTTAAAAAAAATTTTTTTTTAATTTTCATGTAGTTCTGTTGCTCTGGATATATCTTAATTTGTTGAAAAGTTTTCTTTTGTTTTCTTTTTTCCATTTTTTTCTTTATCAGTTTATGTAGTTGTATGGCTATTGAGAGTTATCGTTGTAAATTTTTATTTTCATGTAGTGGTATGGCTCCAGAAGAGATATCGAGGATATAAGTCTGTTAGATTTGTGAACTTTGCTCTTCTTCAGTGAATAATTTGTCTTCCTGATCTGTTCATTTGAACGGGTAATCATGTTTGTATTATATACTAGTTAGACTGAGAGCGAGAGAGATCAACATAACTTTAGTATGCACAAACTATCGCCCTCTCTCCTTGCAGTCTCCCAGCCTTCTCTGTGTGTAGCTGTTCCATTCTGTCAAAGTAATGAAAGAAGAGACTAACATAGCAGCAAGTAAAGCTTGCAGGGAGAAATCGTGAGACATCCAAGAAGTGGATGGAGATAAAGGTCAAGGTCTAATCCTCCAAAACATAGTAATCATAATTATACAAGACAGGAAAACTGGAGCTGGTTGTTAGCTCTCCGACAGTCAAACAGTACAGGCACTGGTCTACTGTTTCTCCGCCAAAATGAAAGTAATGGAGTAGTTAGCGAGATGGGAAGGAAAGAGACAGGGAATTAGCAAGTCGACATTGGAGTGATAGATAGAGTGAGTGTACGATGAGGAGGGATAGGAATGGCTGATGAGTGAGATATAAAAGGAGCAAGTGAAATAGAAGTAAAAAGAATAGAGGAAAAGAATTTACGGAAGGAAAATAAAGGCGGTGACTTAGACAAAGTTGATAAGTATGGGACAGGTCACAGAATTGTATAACAGGAGACATAAAGATTTCAAGTGAGCGAAAAGATTAAGATGAAGAGAGAGATAACCGATATATATATATATATATACAGAGAGAGAGAGAGAGAGAGAGAGAGAGAGAGAGAGAGAGAGAGAGAGAGAGAGAGAGAGAGAGAGAGAGAGAGAGAGAGAGAGAGATGGATAAAAAGAGAAAGGACGAATCAAATGTTGCAGATCAAGAGATATGATAAAATGTGCAGAGAAACCTAGAGCGAGAAGGAAAAAGTGATAGACAGGACCAGGAAATGTATTGAGATGTTATTTCTTACAAAAAGTAAGAAGGAAATTTGAAATTACGCAACTGCTTTTGGTTTCAAGCTATGGTGAAAAATATTGAAACGCCGTGGGCGAAACTTTTGTTGAAATATCTTTTGTTATGAAAACGGCTGCTTCGGTCATCTTATCTTTAAGGTAGTTTGCAAATACCCACAGAAACACATACACACACACACACACACTCTCTCTCTCGCTATTTCTTAGTCTTACATCCACATACACGCTTTCTCATTCTATCCATGTTTATATCTTCTACATCCTCTTTATTTATTTCTTTTTTTTATGCTTGTCTTTTACCAGCCACACACACACACACACACACACACACACACTCTCTCTCTCTCTCTCTCTCTCTCTCTCTCTCTATCTCTCTCTTTCTCTCTCTCTCTCTCTTAGATTCACATACACAAACACGATTTCTCATTCTCTTTCTCTATTGACATCTTCTACATCTTCTCTAATTAAATATTTTTTCTGTCTTTATACCTGTCTTTTAACCAGTCTCTCTCTCTCTTTGTCTCTCTCTCTCTCTGTCTCTCTCTCTCTCTGTCTCTCTCTCTATCCGTCCCTCACTCACTCACTCACTCGCTATCTCAGTCTTTGTATGTCGTTCCTCCAGCACCCATCTCTCTCCTTCGAACCTCCCTGCTCTTGGCAAACCACAAGTTTGCCCAACCTAATCTTCCAGACATATCTCTTCGATGTCACTTATACCAGACCTAATCGAATTGCGACAGAAGGACATCTACGTGCTACAACTTTCAGTGCCATCGAAGACATCTCGAGCTACCCTTTCCCCCCACCCCCGGTCATTCTCTCATCCCTCAACAGCTCTCGTCATGTCTCGTCTCTTGTCCTTCTGACAAAATTCTATTTATTACTGGAGGAAGTTGACATTGCTGTATATCTAAGGTGAAAGATTATTCCTATATGTTTTTTTTATTATTAAATGAAAGTAACCAAGGAAAAAGTGTAGGCCATAAGAGACTTTTTTTCTTGTCAGTGATTTAATTTAGCCTGACAAAGTTTTTGCTATAAATATTTGCGGATAAATAAACAGAAGTCTAAACCGTAAGGGGCTATGTTCTGTGCGAGCTTCCTTGTAGAGTTGGAGAGAATCATGGACTGATATTCTTCCAGTCTTCCTCTCTCTCTGATTTTCTTTGTCATATATATCTTGCCTCTCTTTTTGTCTCTATTTAACAATCTGTCTCTCTGTCCCTCATTCTTTCTTCCTTTCATTCCACGTACCCTCTCTCTCTCGTTATCTGCCATTTACACTTCAGTGTTTCTGAGCACGCACACATTCTCTATCCGTCTCTGTCTGTCTGTCTGTCTCTCTCTGTATATCTGTCTGTCTGTCGGAATGTCTGTCTGTCTGTCTGTCTGTCTGTCTGTATGTCTGTCTGTCTCTCTCTCTCTCTCTCTCTCTCTCTCTCTCTCTCTCTCTTTCTTTTCCCCTCTTTCACTATCTCTTTCAGTATTTTTCTTTCCACCTCTAACTATCTATCTTTTAACTATGAAGACTTCTCCATTGTAGAAAACGTCCGACCACAGGGTTGTTTTAAGGTTGATCCGTTAACCCATCAAATAATTAGATCCAGTTGTGAACATCCTAGTTTATAATTATTTGAACGGTTTTCGCAGTACATGTAATATGGACACCTAATCACTCGTACGCAAATCATCGTAACTGTGTTATTTCCTCTTAAATATAAGTAGATTGATATTTTTAAAGCCATTAAAAAAGGCTATTATTGCGTTGTACCTATGTGACATCATTTTTAATGCCAATAAGACCGCGGTTGGGCTCAATATAAGCATTTAAATGATAGTTTTTTTTTAAGGCAAAACTATATCAAATGAAACTTTACATCATTCAGACTTGACACTAAGGTGTTGTCTTGAATACGAGCTGGTGACGAGACTTAGACCACTTTCACCTGGCCTTTCAATCGGAAGGGTTAGGGTTCGAATGATGACCAGACAGGAATATCGATAACAGATTTTTTTCATTGCGGCTTGTAGTGAAATATTGAGGCCCGCGCCTGAACTTTGCACGATGAGGTTTTCTGAATACAAGGTGTGATGTTCGAAATGTCATCATGAAGCTACCATATTTATAGTTATTATCCTAACCTTCGTCATCACTAACTTCATCCTTATTATCATTTATAATCATTATTATCATCATCACCATCATTACCACCATTATTATCATCACTATCATCATTATCATTATCATAAGCATCATCATCATCATCATCATCATCATCATCATCATCATCATCATCATCATCATTAACATCATTACTTTATTATCATCATAATCACTATCATCACCATCATTACCTTTATTATCATCATAATCACTATCATCACCATCATTACCTTTATTATCATCATAATCACTATCATCACCATCATTACCTTTATTATCATCATAATCACTATCATCACCATCATTACCTTTATTATCATCATAATCACTATCATCACCATCATTACCTCTATTATCATCATAATCACTATCATCACCACCATTACCTTTATTATCATCATAATCACTATCATCACCATCATTACCATTATTTTCATCATAATCACTATCATCACCATCATTACCATCATCAACATGATCATCCCAATGATCGTTTTTTTCCCCCCAAGTTTTTTTTTAATACCTCAGTCGGAATGTCTTTGTCCTTCTTACCAAATAAATCTCTCTTGGTATGAAGATCGTCTCAGCATACCTCATATCTGTGATATCTGGAAGAAAGTAAAGAGATCAGCTAATTCTATATATGATGAATAATACTTCATGGTATTGTCCACTTCGTACTAATTCATCAGCTGGTACACAGCTAGATCATTTTTTCTCTGTCTGTCTGTCTGTTTCTCTCTCTCTCTCTCTCTCTCTCTCTCTCTCTCTCTCTCTCTCTCTCTCTCTCTCTCTCTCTCTCTCTCTCTCTCTCTGTTCCTTTCATATAATTTTAATCTAAACTATAACGAGGAGAAAAAAAAAAGAAGAAAGCAAAACCATTCAATCAGCTTGCCTCGACAGTTAGACTTGATGTGACAACTTGAAAACGACCATCTTCTTTGAATAAATTAATGGTTTTCACTACTGATGCCACACCAGCAAGCAAGTGTTCCTTCTGCTCTATGTCGCGTATGCCCAGAATTTGCTATGTTATAATTACATGTATGTGATATAAGCTGTGGATTATTGCCATGATTACTCAAGCGATTAACGATTATTTTCTATCGAAGTAACGCGTTAGACTTCCTGGATCCAGGCTGACTGAGGCGACGGTTAAAAAAAAATCACTCTCAGTGTTTTCCGTTTTCCGTAACCATTCATTTAGCTCTTTGTCGCGGAAAGTTGATATTTTTCATAAATGACTGAAGAGAAGCTGATTGAGCGCTTTAAAACTGTTTATCATAAGGTGACGAATAATTGTATAACAAATGACGTACTGAGATTTAGAGGAAATGAATATTCCAGTAAAGGTGCTGCACTTGTATCGGATACCAAGAACGTTTTAATATATACCTTACTATTATAAGGAGACAACTTTTTTTCTCCTCTAAAATACAGTATAAAAATAATGAAAAAAAAAAACTACAAAAAGCAAAGCAAAAAAAAAGTAACCCCCCCAAAAAAAAACAACAACAAAAAACAAAAAACAAAACAAAACAAAAAACAAAAAAAAAAAACAACAACAACAAAAAACAAACAAACAAAAAAAAACAACAAAAAACAAACAAACAAACAAACGGCTGAATAGAGGAAAAAAACTGAAACACTAAGAGAAATTCACTTAATGAAGAACTAAAACAGGGAGAAATAAACAAGAAGGCACAAGAGGGTAAGATGGAAGAAATACAGATAAAAAGAATAAAAATAAAGAAGGTAAGAGGTAGGAAAGATAGGAAAGAAAAAATACTTAATTAATGGATATCCAGATATTAAGATTTTTGTGAACATTTTTGTAAAGTTTTGCTTTTGGTTTTATGATCTTTCGAAAACCTAGGATATTTCAACATGAAAAGGATTTTTCACAAGCTTGAAAGCTGAGTGATATGACCTACACAAGATGTAAAGCTGGTGATTAAACGAAAGCAAACATCAAAATCCTATCGGTATCTAATTCTACTAATACTGTTGACATTAAGATTTAACTCATTTTTTACCGACAATGACCGGAATTCAAACAATCTTTTACATAAGGAAAAAAAATTAAAACAGCAGCAGTTTAACAGGAAGTAAGAAGTAATGAGAGAATTCTAATTTCTGAATTTCGAAATGCACGATTTTCTTCTATTGAATCTTTTACTACTTTTGACGGTGCTGAAAAAGATGATAATATTCCTGGGCCTAGGGTCTTTGCTAAAGCTGCTGATGCTTCTAATATTTCTGGGTTTTTTTTTTATATACCGGAGATCATGATACTGCTGATCCGCTGCTTCTACCAGTAGTGCCGACACTGGAGCTAGTGCGTGTGTCCCTTGCCACTGCTGTTGATATGGTGATTCTACAAATAACGCCGACACTGGTGTTTGTGTCTGTGTTTCTTGACGCGGCTGGTGGTACCGCATCAGTTGCCAGTCAATCAAACATTGTTATGATTAAAGAAGTTACTGAAGAATTATTCAGCTTGGCCGAATCTTTGGCTGAGACCAGTACCATCTATGCCCTACATAGAGAAAGAAAACTTCAACTTGATAGCTTTCGTCTAGCATCGATAAAAAATATGAAAACAAAAAAACAGGTAAAAAAAACCTTGAAAACTAAAATAAACGGAAAACTGAAGAATATTATCGTGGAACCAAATAAATTATTTTTCTCTCTACGTGAATAACAATATAATGATAATTATAATAATAATAATAATAATAATAATAATAATAATAATAATAATAATAATAATAATAATAATAATAATAATAATAATAATAATAATAATAATAATAATAATAATAATAATAATAATAATAATAATAGTAGTAGTAGTAGTAGTAGTAGTAGTAGTAGTAGTAGTAGTAGTAGTAGTAGTAGTAGCAGTAGTATTAGTAGTAGAAGTAGCAGTAGTAGTAGTAGTAGTAGCAGTAGTAGTAGTAGTAGTAGTAGTAGTAGTAGTAGTAGTAGTAGTAGTAGTAGTAGTAGTAGTAGTAGTAGTAGTAGTAGTAGTAGTAGTAGTAGTAGTAGTAGTAGTAGTAGTAATAATAACAATAATGATAATAATTAATAATAATTAATAATAATAATAATAATAATAATAATAATAATAATAATAATAATAATAATAATAATAATAATAATAATAATAATAATAATAATAAAACAAAAAACAAAAAACAAAACAAAAACAACAATTATTATAATAACAATAATTCTCATGTTGGTAATTAAACGAATTTGTCCACGTTCATATTTCATAAGATACGACAAAGCCACATCATAAAGAGTCATACGGCCTAGATAAAAGTCATTAACCCTCTCCATCATTCCGAGACTGTTAGAAGAAGGCTGTGTTTATGTTCCGGAATGGATTCAGGATTTAATGGTTTTTGTTAACATGGTTTCCTGTTTCGTTAACATTTAATCTTAATTATTTACTTTGCTTACGAATTCGAAAGAACAATCTGTTTAGGCTGGCTTTCTTATTAGATAGAAAGAAAAAAGGTAACCGGGAGAATATTTTGAAAATACGGCTTAAGAAATCTTATGTAAATCAAGAAAGAATTTGAAAAAAAAGTCTCGCTGATTAAAAGCCTTTTTCTAAGTTTCATTACATTATCGTAGCACCTATAATACGACTTTGTCTTTTCTTTAGAGAAACATCGCAATTATGCTTCGTTGTATTCCATTTTCTCACGATATCGTTCATTGCTGTTTGTAGTAAATTTTGTTCATTTAGGGCTGGCTATAGTACTTCCGGTGTGAGGCAAGCCCAAGAGAAAGTAAAAAAAGAGAGAGGGAGAGAGAGAGAGAGAGAGAGAGAGAGAGAGAGAGAGAGAGAGAGAGAGAGAGAGAGAGAGAGAGAGAGAGAAACAGATACAGAGAAACAGATACAGAGAAAGAGAAACAGATACCGAGTCAGAGAACTGTAAAAAAAATGACCCCCCCCCCCCTGGGTGTTTCTCAAAAAGGGAAAAAAATGGAGCGGCAGCCAAAGATGTTAAATAAGGAACGTTCAAGCTTCTTTGATTTCATGAGGAAACGTTTTCAAAGAAAAGATGTACGTGAACTTAGAAACAGGATAAATCAAATGGGAATTGGTGTAATCTGTTACAGTCATTGGTTTTTAGATCTACGTTATATTTCTGCAAACTTTGAGTTTCAGTTGTAACCCTCCTAAAGGCTACATTACTTTTCAGAATATTTTATTTTCAATGTCAGAGTGTTTTAAAAAACATAACAAAGAACTGTTCTGGCACTTTACGAATGTTTCGCGACAAGTCATTTCCTAGCAAGATACTTTTCTGGACTCAAGAAGAAGCAGTTTTTGGAAACAGCGCGTCACTCTAGCATTGATGAGATATTTCACCTGCGATAGCCGTGTAGCCTTTTATCACCTCGGTGGAATAAGGAAATATTAATCAAGAAACCCTCAAGGATTCAACTTCGCACATGGCTGAGCCAGGATTTGGTTCTCCCTATAGCCGGGTTTCAACACTGGACTACCAAACACAATTCTAACTTTACCGCCAAGTACTTTTTTTAAGCGTGATTGATTCTTATCCGATACACATTGAACTTTCTACAACCAATGTTTGATCGGGGCATAAGCTGTCTGGATTAACATTTGAAGGTTCTGAAGTAAAAAGACGAAGTTATGTTAGTATGGGAAATAATGAATATTGAATCAGGTAAGAATGGGTATATATGAATTCTCATTGATTATCTCAATTGTGGGCCTTATTTGGTGCTGGTCACTCGGTGTTTTTTTTTTTAAACTTTATCTCAATTCAAAATTAACAATTCCATATCCGAAACGTATAAAATCCTTTATGAGCGCTAAAGTATAGTTTTATTTTTTTCTTCCAATATTGAATAGAATAGCTTATATGAATTTTTATTTCTTAGAATGCTTTTTGTGGCCTATTCTTGCAATTCACACATGTTTATGTGAAATATTACCTGGTAGGCTTTATTTGAAAGAGTTTCTACTCTATTTTCGTCTTAATTCATTATTTTCTGAAAATTTAAACTATGTTTAGCTAGAGTCTAAAAAACTATTTTTTAAATTTCTATATAAAATCCAGGTGTCTTTTTATTTCTCTTTTCAAATGTGGGTGTGGTTTGGTTTTTAGATTTGTTTTCCATTTTTTGTTGTTGCTGATATGGCTATAGATTCATGAACAACACAATATGGCGCATCTGACGGTAATGTTTCAGATGTGCCTAGACTTTTAAGCGTGTTGATCTAAATTTAGAATCATCTATATCCCAGTTTTACTTCAAAAATAGGCCGAAGGATCATATTCTTACTAAATATTTTTGATATACAATTGATTTTTTTAACAAGCTGCTTCTATTTTAGCTGCCTTATAGATTTTGATCGAGAAGTTTCATTTGACTTCAAGGACCAAGTTAAAACAACATAAAAAAATCCAAAACATTTAATCTTTACATACAAACTTTCATAGCGTCTTCAAAGGGGAAAAATACACTTGATTACTTAATTAAGAACCTCGCCTTAAGTAGATTAAGAGGCTGAGCTTTTCTACAAACAACAATAGTTCTTTTATCCTTTAAAATCAAATTTTTCAAATTCTTTTTAATCAAAGCAACGCACCTGTCCGCATTTCAAAAATTGTATACCCAAGAACATTTTGAGAAACAGATTAAAACTAAATAATTATCAGCCTTCAACATTAAATATTATTTTAACAATTTTTAGAGTTTATTCACATGTTGCACAAAGTAAACAATGTAAACTCCTAAGCTTGCAATAAAGTATTATACCTAAATATGTCACTAGTCTCTACTTAAAACCAAAATTAGTTTGATATACAACATTTATATCCATAAACTTCGGAGCTAAAAAATATTTAGTCCCAAATAATCATATCTTTAATCTTGAAATAAATCGAGGTAGATATATAAGCTTAGTATAAAAAAATCTTTAACAAAGTATGAAAACCATCCTACAAACCAAGTTATCTACACAAAATAAATATGGACCAGGGATCCATAGTAGAGAGAGGAATTAATGAAAGTTGTGTCTCTAATAAATTTTTCTTTGATTTCTTTCTATTTTCATAATAGATTTCTTTTTTTCCAACCACATTGGGCTACTCACTACGTTGTTCTGCGGTTGAGAGTTGAGACAAAATAAGGTCTGAGGGAAGAAAAGGGTCTAGATTTGGTTTAGTTTTTTGACTTGGATTTCTCCATTTAGAACACAAAGAATATCTTCTTGGTGACATTCAATGTGAGGTTGCTCTGGAGAATATATAATAATTTTGTTGTTATTTTGAAGTTATTTTTTCGTCAACGCAGATGTCGACCCCACTTTTTTGTTTGAACGAGGAAATCATGCTTGTTTTATTAAAGGCTGGTTGTTTCATTCACGTTTTCTGGGACAAATAAGGTTCGGCCTCGCAATATGAGCCCTGCCCTGACTGCTCTAGTAAAGAAAAAGGGTGTATAATGAGCTAGGAGATATTTCCTCCCGGAACGTTCGTAAGCCAACACTGTAAGAGAGGTGGCAGACAGAACAGCTGTCACAAATTGTTTTCCTTTTTATTGCTGGGCGTTTTAATGTCCGTGTAATAGTTTAAACTATCTGATCGTAAAACGCCATGTTCAATTAAGTTCAAAGAAGATCTTCAAATGAAAAATTCCGAAAAGATTCCACTTATTTTGTAAAAATTAATGTATTTTTTAATTTATAGGCAGGCCTTCGACTAAATAAATAAATTACGTTAATAAACTAGTTTGTTATTTCCTCATTTCAGGATGTTGATGCCCAATTTTATTTCTCGGAACTTCATAGTAAGAAAACTATGGGAAAAATCCACACACTTATTTGCATACACAATAAATTCGACTAGTGAATCAGCACAAATCTGATTTAAAAAGATGTGAATGGTAGAACGATAGCAGTTTTGAGATAGATGCATTTTGAGTATAATCTAAACACAACTGCAGGATCACTTTGAGAAATGTATATATTTTAAGAAAGAAATAACATAATTATGCAATAGTGATTCAAAGCTGTGAGAACCCACCGTGCTCTTTTAAGTAAGTGACGTTCATGTGACCAAACAAAGCAGTATGATAGAGTTGTTAAATAGGGCTAACTGGGATCATAATCTAGAGGTTAAAATCTTATATCATTCCAATCAATATTGTATAGATAATTTCTTTTTCATCTCTCTCCTTTCTCCTCCCCCGCCCCCCCTCTCTCTCTCTCTCTCTCTCAGTCTCTGTCCCCACCTCTCTCTCAGTCTCTCTCTCTGTCTCTCTCTCTCTCTCTCTGTCAGTCTCTGTCCCCGTCTCTCTCTGAGTTTCTCTGTCTGCTCTCTCTCCTTCACTTTATATGTCTCTTTTCGATAATTCAAGACCATTTTATGGGCCTTTTTTTCCTTCGTTCCTTTGTTTCCACAACATTGTTTTCAATTTTTAAGTACTCCTCTCACAACTGCCCCCCCCCCCCCCCCCCTTCTATTTTCTTCCATTATCTGTTACATTATTATTCTATGGCCAATCTCCCTTTTCGATGTAACGCTGTATTTCTTTTTTCTCATCAATATTTTATCTTCATATAATATTATAAAACAACAAACTCTCTTCCCCCTTCTCTCTCTCTCTCTCACTCTCTCTCTCTCTCTGTCTTTCACTTCCACAGGCCTAGATCTAGTTTGAATAATGTATGACCAAAGCGCGTCCTGAGAAGCCAGGCTCGGTGTTGAAAACCTCATAAACTGTGCCAGCGACTGTCGTGGTAATGGATTTCACCCATCGCTGCTTATCTCGGCCACAACCATGCAATCTTCATGATGCGACTCACGCCAAGATGCGTGGAGATTCGCTCAAAGTGAACTTGCAAAAAATGGTTTAATATATTTGTTCTTTTAAAAAAAGAAAATATCAGAATCAAGAGAGCACATTGTAAATGACAGAAATCATAGGTGCTAAGATTTACTTAATTTTCATTGATTTTCTGTAAGCGGAATTCCTCTATGTCACTATCTCTCTATCTCAACCCCTCTATCTTTCTCTCAAGTAATCTGACTTTCTATATAACTATCTAACTTCGTATTTTTCTCTTTCTTTCTGATCCGTCTCTGTCTGTCTGTTTCTCTCTCTCTCTCTCTCTCTCTCTCTCTCTCTCTCTCTCTCTCTCTCTCTCTCTCTCTCTCTCTCTCTCTCTCTTGGCTCTCTATCTTTGCACAGAATAATTTAATGTGGGTCAAAGTTTTTTTGAAACAAAAATAACTTTCTTTTTGGCAGACAATAACATTTTATGACATATATAAAATTTTGTGTGTTGCATCATTAATTTTGAATGGCGTGTTTTAAGGTTACAAGGTGATGAAACAATTGAATGAAGGCAAAATAACATGTATGATATAATCATGATTTTATTAAGGTTTGTAGGTCAATGTGTGTTTGATACTTAAAAAATTGATTCCGGAAATGCTGCCCTCTACTTCTTTCACAATAAATCTCTAGTAAACTTTTGATGGCATCCAGCTTTAATTATACTAAAATATTGATAACTTCCGTCCATGGTTCAGGTCAAGCAGCTGAGAAAGGCTCCACCACCTTTCAGACCGCTCTCTCCCTCCCCCATCGCTCCTGATGGATGGATCTGACCTTTAACCCACGCCGACTGCTAAACTCGATGTGACCGACTCCCATACCGAGCACATCTACCGCTGGAGAGTTTGAATGTCCCACTCTGATCCATGGCGGATCTTAGGACATCAAACACCATGTCTGTGTTGTTAAATGGTTATGGACGAAACGGATTTATTTTGGTTTGGCAGTTTGTTAGTTCTCTTTTATAACTCACGCGCAGCATGGGGATTTCTCTGCCTACCCGCCCATTATATTTAGCCACCGTCGGACAGGGCGAGACTAAAAGAAGATGACAACTGAAACTAACCTCTCAACTGGATATCAGGGAGCCTCTAGCGTCACGAACATAGGGAGATAGCGGACGTTGTGTTTAGACACAGTAAGGACTGATTAATTCTTCTTTGTCACTTTACATTGTGATGAATTTAAATTTAATAAAATTTGTGATTAATCAACATTCGTTTTCAATCTGCCTTATCCAACAAAAAAAAATATAAAAATAAAAAATAAAAAAGCAAAAGTAACCAAAACATAAACACATAAATGCGAAAAATCATTTTAGAGAATATTTATCAAACTGCAAGTAAAAATTGTATTATCTTAAAGGTAAAAAAGAATTGGGTAAGATCGACATAAGCCTTCTATTGCATTTAGTGATTACCGATGCAAATTATAATTTCATTTGAGATCTTTTTGCCCCTGCTTTCTGTCTTCAAAACTTAATCATCATTTTAATAAGTTTTGCAGATTTAAAACAGAGACGTTCATTTTTTTAATAATGCACTGCATGGCCTGAAAGAAACAATTCGATCTGGAACACAGCGTTCAAATTGAAGTATGTTACAATTTAAACATTACTTTACAATTAAATTTCGGGAAAAAAAAAACAATTAAAACATGTGAACACTTAGACAACGACATGGAACGAAGAGTTCATGATTTTCATTCTCGAAATCCTCATCAAGATGCATAAGTTAAAAGAAAAAAAAATTGAAAAGTTTTCAATTTACTTAAATCAGTTTGCTATTTCCCTGTTACTTCGGAATGTAACTAAGTTTGCCATTAAAACATAGTTCATAAATTCCATTTATGAATGATCGTTTTTGTAATTTAATCTGTTAGATTTTTTTTTAAAACAAAGCACAGGTTCATTTCACCCTTCCACCCACTTACACTCATCATCTCATAGAAAATAAAATAAAAGAACAAAGATGTGATCAACAATTAAAATAAAAGCACTCTAAAGCTTTTTTACTACCCAAATTTCGATGTCATCCACATGTTTCAACCAGCCAGTTGCATCTATGTTATCTTACATTGTTTTCCTATTATAATGTAAAGAATACATTTTTGCGGTTCATTTCACAGTATTTTTAAACCGTTTGCTTTTCAGGATATCATCTTCGGTTTTTGCCTAGAAATTATTATTTAAAAAATGTTCAGGCTATTAAAGTCTTTCTTATAAAACCAAGGTATTTCGAGAAAACAATCACAGCACACAAACACACAAACATCATCCCATTAAGAGCAAAATTAAAAAAAAAGAAAGAGGAAAGTTGATTATAGTGAGTAAGAAAATCAACCTTTCTAAGAAAATCAACCTTTCTAAAGTTTTTCCTAAACTTCTATGTCGTCTTTGTGGTTTAATGTGCCAGTTGAGCGTATTTAGCATTTTTATGACTTTTTTTTGCATTTGAAGTTAAAATTTCGTGAAAATTTTCGGACATTCTTTAACTATCTGAATTTCAGATTACAAATCATCAAATTGTTCTTATTTATCAGTGTGAGAGTATACCCAGCGTAAGATCATTGAGGTAGGTCACACTGTTACAGTCGTTCTGTTGAATCAAGAGGATATATCAAACCCTGATCAATACGTCCTGAAGCCTGTCCCACACTGCCACCTGATTCATTATCCGCCTTTTGTTGAAAAAGAAATTAATATTTTCTTAAATTGTTAACCTATTAAAATCTTGTAAAACAAAGTACATGTATTTCAACACACACATACAAACACACTCGCTCATCATCCAATTAAAAATAACAAAAAATCATGAAACGAGAAACTTCCTTTAAGTAGTTAAGAAAATATAACCCTCTATATCCTTCTAATTACCCAAACTGTAATGCCGTGTCTGTCCTGAAATGGGAGCGCTGCCTCTCTGCAGCTTTTGAACTTTGTTTTTTTTCCTGCGGTTTTATTTCTTATTGTTTTTCTTTTTAAATCTTTGTATTTCACAGTTTATATTCCTAATTTTTCAGAAAAGTTTTTTTTTTTATATATGTCTGGCTTTAAGCCTGCGCGGAAACAAAAAATGTCCCATGAAAAGTTTTAAAGTAACTGTTTGTGGGCGAAGCCTAGTGTTAATCAATCTGTTCTAGAATATTATTTGCAACACTCGGGAAGCCGTTGAATCGGTCTTAAAAAAAAAAGAAGAAAAAGGGTTTAAAATCCTGATATTTCTCTTCATTCTGTTAGATTCGAAATAAAATCTATTTTGTAATATGGCAATATAGACTAGTAAAATGTATAAAGGAATATCACTGAGAGTGACTGTAGGAGTTTGAGATGCGAGTCGATCACGCCAGGTTTTACAAAGAAATTATCAAATGTGTAAATAATAAAAGAATTATTCATTTAGAGGAATTTCTTCGCCTACCCTTAATCAAAACAAGAACTATGTCTAAATTTACTCGAGTTGTAATTTGTAAATTTCATAACTTGTGAAGAGATGATGTTCATCGTCCTGTTTTAATGTCGGCAGCTAAAAATTCTAGCTTGATAATATCACTCGGCTCTTTCCTGGGGAACGGACACAAACCCAATCATTGGCTTTCGCCTGGGTAAGCCCGCTTGCTGTTTTATTATTTCAAGAATTAATTTCAAACCCTTTAAATTATCCTGCAGGATATCGCCGGCTCCTCTGCTTGCGTCATTGCCTTCCTGCAAAAATCTGCCGGCACCTGACGTCAGTATTCTAGCAGACGTCAGAGTCAAGTGTCTTGCAAAAACACCGAACATGTTCCCGGCCGTAAGGGTTTTGTGTTTTTACTCTCTTTCTCTCCACCATTTCTCACAGCTTGTTTTCCACGAGACATATTTTTTGGTGAGCAGCCTATTTTAAGCCACATAATCAATACAGCAGCATCAAACCAAACAGAACAGAGGCAGCTCAAGCTTCCTCAGCGACCACTACGTGAAGGGAATGGTTTTCACTAGACTGACCGGAAGTCCTCACCCCGGAATAATTAGTGGCTTCTCCTCAACAACAACACCGCACTGCCGTCGCTTTGACTTGCTGAGGCGGCTATAAAAATCTTTGAACTTTTACTTCCTCATTTGCTCAAGGAATCGCTTCAAAGGAAAATCGACTTACATGGAGATTGTCCTTTTTACTGGTAGCCCTACATGAAAAAAAATATTCTCTGTAAAAATGGTCATCAATATACTTTGATTGAAAACAAAAATTTTACTTGAGAACTGTCATATGAAGAACAACTTAAAAAAGAAAAAAAAAACAGTTTTGAAAAGAAAGACGAAAGTATTCTTGCTATATCAGGTCCCGTGTAATGATTATAGATATAATTTGAAGCCCGCTTTGTGATAATCTCTAAGTTGATAGATAAAATGGTGATATTTTTAGGTGACCTTAAGTTTTGTTTGCGGGAATTTCCAAGATAATCTATCTATAAAGGGTCTGCCCTAATAAATTTATACAATAACTTTTTTTCGCTGGATGTTTGCCATAAAAGGTCTGTAGAAATAACGTATCACTACATGTAAACATCATCATGCCACATTGCAGCTTGATTGAATTTAACAATAATAACGTGACGGATGACTTTACAAAGACAAGAATATCTTAATCTTCTATCTCTGATGTGAATTTCGAGGCACATTACATTCACAAGCTATAAAGTTTGAACTCTGTTTAACATGTCTAAAGAAGACAAGAGGGTGTGGTGATGGAATAAGAAAATAGCTGTTACAATCATGAACATCAGTCTATTAGTTTCGAGGTTAAAATAAATTGAAAATTATGCAAATAGACAAAGTTCCACCATTCGAAAAGAAAACAAGGTTACCTCATACAACATTAGTTTTGAATCTTTTCTTTTTTCCTTTTCTATAAAATATTTTGAGTTTGAATGTTTTTATACAACACTCCTTTGAAAAAAACGCTTTTTAGGTGGCCTTGAAGGAGAGTGTATTTTGAATTATTCACCTCTATGTATGCTCTTTTTTTACTAGAGAACGTCCATTTCATTGCCTTCAGGCTAGAGATCTCGGACTGCCAGGCTGTCAGTGTGGGAGGCTTCAGGAGATAAAAATCGGTATTGCCCAATCTCATGTTTCAATAGAACAACATCAGACTGGCTGTAACACAGGCACTTTGAGTGCATTGTGATGGACCCCAATGTACTCCCGCTAGGATTAAAATACACTGACACAGATCAATAAGAATAGTTTGCTGATTTGGTAATCTCCCAATCTGTTTATAAATCGTTTTAAAAGTCTATTACCGAGTAAGTAGAACTAATATGAATTCCCTCACGGCAGTTCATCGCTGGGCAAAATTTATCGAGAACTTTTCAGCATAATTATAATGAGTGCTTTGTATGATCTTTTAATAGATGAGAAACGTACAGAATTAATTATCGTCTAGTATTGTCCGACTGATAGCGAGCTACGAATGAATTCATAACCTTAAGTTATGACATTTCTATAAAATCACTTAAAAACATATTATCAAGACAAGTCTCGCACATACACTCACACGTACTCAGAAAAACAACAAAACTAAAGGAGCAAAGAGAATTAACAGGCCAGTAAGTACTTCGACACTCTTTGAGCTAGACCACGACAAGTGCCGGATAGAAAACCATTATTTTGTTGATGCCCATTCAAATCATACAGACCTAAGCCGCTTTCTGAGGAACGCGGGAAAAATACATTAGAAGCGAGCGTGAATTTGGCACCGGCGCCTTGCTCGATCGGTAGGCGTTTATCGTGTCTGACCGCTAGTATTCTGGTGCCGACATCAGAATCTGGATCATTTAAACGGTACTGTTCTTCCGTAACTTTAGGGTAATTAGAATATTGGCTGAGGAAACGGGTCACTTCCTTTATTGTTGACCAGTTTATTTATAGAACACAAAAACACCTGGTGCTAGGACAGTCTCGCTATTTTCAGAACTGACCGTGAGAGATCCATCAAGGAATTGTGTCGGTCTTTGGTCATCAAGGAATTGTGTCAGGGTTTGGTCCCTTGACACTCACACTTCCGCTCTACCTTTGTTCTAAGTTAAAGAATCCGGCAAGCTGTAATTCTCTTTTAACCAGTCTTATTCTTTATTCGGTCGATTTTAATTTTCGGACAAAGACGGCCTCAAATATAGCTCATTTGTTAACTTTTCATGTAGGTTATAAACACGCTTGCGCACTGGGTTAATATGTATCGCTATCTCCTGGTTAAAACCCTGGCCAAAGTAAGTCAGTATTTGGTCTTTTCCAACCCATTTTTACAACGAATCATAATATGCGATGCGCAACCCAGCGATTCTGCTCTTTCCTTGCGGTTAGTAGAACAGGTCTAGAACCCCAAAAAGGCGATACAACCTAAATCAGTTTCCAGTATTCGAAAAGAACGAGGCTCGGAGGTTGTTTGACCGTTATGAATCACTGTGATCCATGCAGATGCACTGCCCAGGGGTGCGTAAATACGGGTCAAAACACTGAACAACACGCAGCAAATGGGGGAAACAGTTCATCTTCTACATTAAAGTGTTTCAGAGAAATTGTCTTTTGACAACTCATAGGTTTTACTTGGAGCATATCGTATGGGGTTGGACTGCTATGCTAAATATATTATTTATTGTGAAGCCTCCTTTAGGCCCGTAAAATTAATCTGGTATCCAGAATGGGCCAGCGTCTTTATAAAGATAAAGGTGCAGAAAACAAAACAAATTAACACATTGAACACAATCATGGAGATCGATATTGTTTCATCGGCGCAGATCTAGAGTTATTCTAGCTGCAGCAATTCTGATGCCCGCCGTAGTATCGGTTTATGTAAATCATAAAGTATTAAATTTGCTCTTTTTATCTCTCAATGGAGTACGTGCGGCGCAAGGCCATTTAGAATTCTCTTCTTACAAAGAATTGTTTCTAAGAAACTGGATGCATAGAAAATAAATCTTCACACATTAATAATTTCTATCCAAATTTAATTTAAATTTTAGACAGAAACGAATTAGATGCGCTTTCTACACTGAGATAATCTGTTTTTTAAACTATGAATGGGTTTTAGTTAGGCACAGAGGACATTCAAAGACGATCTTCAACAATCACGTTTGGATCATGATATCTGGGGAATCATGAAACACTACTCGGGCACTATATTTCAAAAGTGTATAAAATTTATTAAGAAAAGGGAGAGAGAAGGAGAGAGGGAGCGAACGAGTGTTTGTGTGAGAGGAAGACAGAAAGAAAGATAGAGAGCCAGAAAGAGAGAGAGAGAGAGAGAGAGAGAGAGAGAGAGAGAGAGAGAGAGAGAGAGAGAGAGAGAGAAAAGAAGAGAAAGAGAGAAAGGGAGAAAAGTATCAAATCCTTGTAATAAGGTGAATATAGGCAAAATCGATTGTGCACAATGCCTGCTTTATTGAAGCAAAAATAAAATACAAACAAAAATCACCAAGATAAACTGTGCCTGCTCCTTTTTTCAGTTAAGGACTAGAAACCAAAAGAAAAACAACGAAGCTACGAGACAATAGAAAAATAGAAGGAGAACACGATGAAGTCGAAAATAACTGAAGAAAGGAGTACAATGACTTCGAGAGAACAGCGCGGAGATACAGGTGCACAAAGACAAACCAATGAAAACAAACAAAAGAGGGCAAAGAACTGAAAGAAATGCAAGCAAGGAAAACAACCAAAACCTCAGAAGTGCTGAAAGGTTGTAGCGTTTTGTTCGGTGCACAACTCGCGACTTAACTCTGTCAAAACAAAGAGTAAACGTTGGGATTATGGGAAGATGATAATAGCGGTATGCGGTGCGACCAGCCTGTTTGTTTGTATACGGTGTTCGGGCACGCGAGCTACAAAAGCCACAAACTAGGGTAACAAAACACTGCGGTATGCCGATCTCTGTTGTTGTGGCCGCCAGCTGATGGGGATTCCATGAAGAATGGAAGTAGAGCGGCCGAACTAATGGACTGCACATTCCTTATGCAGATACAATAATTACAGCGGCGGAGGGTGACCGGCATACCAAGTGAGGACTGAACACGTCAGCTCTCTACTCGTCCGCTAGCCTCGTCTATTACTGTAGCTTCGGTCTATCGGGCTGTCCCTCCAACTGCTTTGTTTTTCCCTCTATATTCCTCTCTCTTTCTTTCTGTCTGCACGCCTTAACCTGATTCCTCCTTGCCTGCTTCTCTGTTATCACAAACACCCATTCTCTCTCTCTCTCTCTCTCTCTCTCTCTCTCTCTCTCTCTCTATATATATATATATATATATATATATATATATATATATATATCCCTCTTTCTCTCTTTCTCTTTCCGTCTCTCTGTCTTTTCCTCGTTTTACTTTTCCTTGAAGGTCCAACACCATTTTTTTCACTTGGATGGACAGGGTAATTGCAACTTGTGAAATATATTTATCCTTTAGTTCTCCCCTTCCCATTTTGCCACCACCGAGTATAAACACCGCTCCTCCCTGACTAACTCAAGACAAAGCAAGAATAACTGAATTTTTATGCTGATTTCTGATGTTATCAAATCTTTATTCAGGAAATTGCACTCATATTGCAATAACAGACCTGGTACAGTGCGTTAATTTTACGGCAAGAGTCAATTGGGAGAGTGAACAGGAAGAAAAAAGAACAAAGTTAGAAGAGCAGGAGAGCCAAAAAGAGTTAGAGAGGAAAAAAACGGAGGGACAATGACACACACACATAGAGAGAAACAGGCAAATAGAAAAGCAACTGGAAGGACAATATACGAAGAATGATAAGTACGAAAGCAGCAGGAAAAAGTTGTAGAGGAAAATTATACCTTTTTTATTCTAATGTAGAGCCGCATGAAACTCATGAAGAAAAGGATTGTTTACCAATTGGCGCTTCATGAATAAAGTAATAACTTTGGAATAGGTGATGTTGGTGATAGTGGTTATGACAACAGTGGTAATGTTAATGATGGTGATACGATGAAGTTTTTGACAGTGATAGGGGTGGAGGTGAGGGTAAACATGGTGAAAATCGATAATCTCATAGATGAGGGCGAGAAAACTCTGAATAAAGGTCAAAAACTGACTTTAACACATTCTCCGCTGAATCTTCGAGGATGTAGAAGAACATATGTACAAACCTGGAGTTATATGGAGACGTTTTACATCTCATCCTAGTTTGTGTGTGATAGACGCAGACTTCGAGACACACTTGAGCAGCAGCAAAACACGAGAGATTTGTAAGATGAAAGAAAAAAGGGAAGGACGTAGGACCCGTCGTTTTTTAGCTTTTATAACTAGAATACTCCCCCCCCCAATCCCGATAAAAAAAATACAGCAACGACCTCTTTCCTTCACATATTTCTTTTTTTACTTCCCTCCTCCAACGTTTCCAAAGTTTGTCATGTACTGCTGTTTTGACCGTCTTTTGCATGGCAATGTTTGTCTCGGCACGAAAATCCATTTGGTTTTAGGATACACTCGAAAAACAGATATTTTTTTTGCAAATTTCTGACCAGAAAAGGTGTTAATTGATGTCTTCCATGTCTAAGCTCGTTAACTTCCGTTCTTATAAAGCTGGAAAACGGACCATAACGTTTGTCTTTTCACTTTGATAGTAAAAATAGCGCGATCCTCATCACCGTGGCTATCACACAAGGCTGGTTTTAGAAGTCAACAGAAGATTATGTTTTCTCGTGACAACAGAAAATTTTCAAAATTGGAAAAAACACATTTTGTGACAGGACCTATCGTTTGTAGATGCTAGTCTAGGAGCTAACCTACATAAGTTGCGAAGTGTAAAACTTGCTTACTCTACTTGATGACACAACCTGATGACGTTATCACCTGAGATCATGATGGAAGCGTCAGTGATCTCCACCCCTGTCAAATATCAGGTATATTGTTTTATAATCGTGTTATGGAAGATAAATACAAACCCATTATAATCGTGCTATGGAAGATAAGTACAAGCCCATTAAAATCGTGCTATGGAAGGTAAGTATAAACCCACTATAATCGTGCTACGGAAGATAAGTATAAACCCATGGATAATCGTGCAATGGGAGATAAGTATAAACCCATTATAATCGTGTTATGGAAGATAAGTATAAACCCATTATAATCGTGCTATGGAAGATAAGTATAAACCCATCATAATCGTGCTATGGAAGATAAGTATAAACCTATTATAATCGTGCTATGGAAGATAAGTATAAACCCCTTATATCGTGCTATGGAAGATAAGTATAAACCCATTATAATCGTGCTATGGAAGATAAGTATAAACCCATTATAATCGTGCTATGGAAGATAAGTATAAACCCATTATAATCGTGTTATGGAAGATAAGTATAAACCCATTATAATCGTGCTATAGAAGATAAGTATAAACCCATTATAATCGTGCTATGGAAGATAAGTATAAACCCATTATAATCGTGCTATGGAAGATAAGTATAAACCTATTATAATCGTGTTATGGAAGATAAGTATAAACCCATTATAATCGTGCTATGGAAGATAAGTATAAACCCATTATAATTGTGTTATGGAAGATAAGTATAAACCCATTATAATCGTGCTATGGAAGATAAATATAAACCCATCATAATCGTGCTATGGAAGATAAATATAAACCCATGTTTAAAGCAGAGGAAGTCTCAAATGGTAAGAACATTATTCATCGAAAGGTGTGGAGGAAAGTTACACCTTTCTTATTCTGATATAGAGCCGCATTTCTCCATGCCGACCTTGAGGATCGGTGAGGTTGTGATTGAGAACTGATTGCGACACATGATCCACTATTATATGGCCGGTGTCTTCTTACTTTCACAATGATGCGCGCCATTGCACCGGCTAAGCGCCCCACTTTCTAAAGCCCCCACTACCCGCCAGCACTGTTCTCTATGGAAACAATCGAAACCTGTTGATATGGAGGCCTCTTCTCTTTTATTCAATCAAACAATCTTGACTACGTGAGAATTACAGTGTCTCAAGGATCTATACAATTATTTTAAAACTGTATTATGACTGGCTCTGGAGCATTTAATCTGTTTTTGTTGTAAAATTTGTTTTTTTAATTGTGGTAGTCTTTCCAACCTGTTGATTGTTGTAACTTTTGCTTCTCATTGGTGCAGGTGTAAGGCTCTGGAGATATAAGTCTGTTATTTTTGAGAACTTTGCATTTCTTCAATGTAGATATCTTCCCTACTTTTTTATTTAAACTGGCAATCATGCATGTAATTAATGTTTCTATTGTACCAATATTAACGTGACGGTAAATACTTTTTAGAATGGCCTACAGCTGTACTAGCTGAACAGCAGTTCGTGATGGCCATGATAGCTGATTGTGAGGTTATGGAAATTAACCCTGATCTAGATTATTTCTGCTATTAAAATAATAAATACGTTATTGTTTACTTTTTTTAATTTCCCTTTTTTTTACAATCCCTAGCTAAAAAACTGCATTGGATTTTTGGACATTCTAATTCTCTGTAGAATGATAAAGTCGTATCGCCTTTTCAAGCTTGCGGATCTTTAAAGAGATTTCAGAGAGAAGAGGCCTGCCCAATTCTTTTCTTTTTCTATGTCCTCCTCCTCCTCCTCCTCTTCTTCTCATCTTCTCTTCTTCTTCTTCTTCTTCTTCTTCTTCTTCTTCTTCTTCTTCTTCTTCTTCTTCTTCTTCTTCTTCTTCTTCTTCTTCTTCTTCTTCTTCTTCTTCTTCTTCTTCTTCTTCTTCTTCTTCTTCTTCTTCTTCTTCTTCTTCTTCTTCTTCTTCTTCTTCTTCTCCTTCTTCTTCTTTTCTGCATGACTCTGATTGGCAGGCCATGTCTTCCCTCACCTACTCTTTAGGATTTATATGTCGCAAAGTACAGTCGCTCATTAAATGCGCTTTGAATCACAGCCCTTTACCAGGGTCATTACATGGAGCCCCATTTCAAGTTCTTAAATAAGAACAAGGGGGTTAGGGGGGAGCTAAAAAATAATATCACACGGGGTTGTTAAGGTGCTTAGAACCCGTGAAAAGGCTTTCCATCTTATCATGCTCAGTCTCAAATTGATGAATACAATCATATTTTCGTCCTCATCAACACGATTTATCAACAATCCTCAAAATGCGCCTCCTGAAAACAGGAAAACTATTGCACCAACCAATAATCTTGATGAGAAAACCATCGAAGAGGATAAAATGGATCAAACTTATCCTTTAACAGGGACACACAGGGAACCCGTTGCCTGACCTGGCTAGAATAACAAATTGAGGCTGGTGTACTGCACTAGTTGAACCTGTAACAGGGACACACAGGGAACCCGTTGCCTGACCTGGCTAGAATGACCAGTTGAGGCTGGTGTACTGTACTAGTTGTACCCATAACAGGGACACACAGGGAACCCGTTGCCTGACCTGGCTAGAATGACCAGTTGAGGCTGGTGTACTGTACTAGTTGTACCCGTAACAGGGACACACAGGGAACCCGTTGCCTGACCTGGCTAGAATGACAAGTTGAGGCTGGTGTACTGTACTAATTGTACCCTTAACAGGGACACACATGGTACTTGTTGCCTGACCTGGCTAGAATGACAAGTTGAGACTGGTGTACTGCACTAGTTGAACCTGTAACAGGGACACACAGGGAACCCGCGAGGTCTTGTAAGCAATAGAAAACATTACAATCTTTGGGGAAGGAGAATATTATGTTAAGCATTTATTTTAATTGATTCCTTATTATGAAGAAATAATTTTTTTCACATACTTAGAATAACGATGTCTTTTCTTTTAATCACAAAACTTGGAATTTTTCAAGGAGAAACAACTTTACATGAATACAAACCTGACATTTACGAATGGTAAATATTTAGCAGGAAACAAAAATAGGTTCACAAAAGTTGCCAAAGAAGTTACACAGTGGTATTTAAATAGTTTAAAAAAATATCCAAGGTTGTTGACAGCAGGCCGATCTTGGTCGGGGTGTTCTGACTAAGGTAATTGCTCAGGCAAAAGTTGTAATAGAACATTTGAAAGTTTTCCAGCATCAGTGGTGTCAAGTTCTAGAAAAGTCGTGACATAGGAATGTTTTGTTGTCCTGGATCTCATTTTTAATGAGAATTATTGTGAAATTCATAGCGATGCTGACTGATGTTTAAGCAAATCAGTTTTCATTTCTGAAATCTACTTGTAACACAAGACTCTTTGGCCACCAAATTCTCGGTTGCACTATTTATTTAAGAAAGGCAACGCTAAATAAGGAACAGCTTCAAAACTTTATACTGGTCCAATTGTTTTAAACGGAGAACACATCTACCTTACCAAAGATTGATAATAAATGCTCACTTATCTTAATTTTGCCCTTGTAGGCTTAAGAACACTTGTCTGAACCATTGCTCCATTCAAACTGTATTCTGTTTCGAGACAAAACATATTGTTGTCGTTCCCGACCAAATATTTTCTCATACAAGCAGTCTTTAACGACTGAATTCACCTGAATCTAAAACAGTTTACAACAGATTTTTCTAAAAAAAGATTTACCTGTTTTACTTAACTTAAAGAAGAGATTTCACACTTGGCGTTGAGATAACATCACTTTCATTTAATGTTTTTATTGTTAACATAATTATTCCCGTGATTTTCTGGACTATTGCCTGACCTTAAAGAAGAAAAGACTTTACAGCATTTGCAGATCCAGTCTCAACCCACAAAACAACATCAGATATCAAACCTTTAGATAAAAGCCATATAGAGCAGCGTCAATATAATATTGATTTACTCATATCATACACGCAAATTATCTTCATTGTATTCTATTTCAATAACTGTAACATGTGTTTCACTTTTGTGAAAGAATGAGTCGGCACTAATGAGAGATGGGCCTATTGTCTCATGTCCCACGTGTACAGTGTAAGGCCCTTAGTCTACTTGGAAATACCAAACATAATTTGAGAGGTAAATCATACTACAGAGGATAAATATGATTTGAGAGGTCAAACATACTTGACAGATCAATCATACTCTGAGAAAACTAACAGACTCTGACAGGTGAATCATAAAGTGAAAAGGTAAAATCGAATGTTTTATGTGGTCGGATGAAGTTATTGGAGATACACGCCCAAGAAGGCTGCACGGACTGTACATTCCAGAGCGCCAAAATTGTCGAAGGCGCTGCAGTTGGCAACTTGTCCCTTGGAGATGAACAGAATAACAATATTTTCCCTTTTATTCATATTCTTAAGCATTCCAATGCTTAGCATAAATGTGTAAATGAGCTCAATCCATATGTTTTCAAAACCTCAGCTTTTTTTTATTACTGTAAAGCTATTTTGAATTGCGACGCTAGTTTTCTTTCTGAAGGCTCAATTTCGCCATCCTATTTTCATTCATTGTGGGAGCTGTTGCGGCAGAGTTAACGTATGGGTTTTATGCTAATTAATCAAGGCACATGCATTTTATGTTTTTGAACTGTTGAATTCTAGACTACCGATTATTGTGCTTCACATTTTTTTTGTGTTATTTAATTGTAGACTGGAAATTATTTCAAAGTCTTCTTTTTTTTCTTCCTTATCCCTCTCTGAAGTCAATAGAATCTCTAAACAGCAAAATAATTGTCAGCAGATTGTATGATCTGTTCAGGATTTGAATCCCATGCACCTGTTGGTCTTGACGAACGCGAAAGACTAATATGATTGGTTGTATCCTGCCGACATCCATGTTCAGTCCGCGAGATTTACACTATTCTTTTCATAGGTCTAATTTGCAGCCATTTTAATTGAAATAAGAAAAAAAATAAAAATAAATAATAATTATACGAATTAAATCTCATTGCTAAGCTGGATATAAAACAAATAACGATTATTGCATATTTCCTTCTGACCCTGTTGAGTGTAATTCCATATAGGTATGTGTGCTTAGGGTTTCAAAGTGTTTAGATATTCAGTTCAGATTGTTTTTCTGTTGATGTATTTCCATTGAAAGAAAACTAAAGGACAGTTTGTGGCGTCATCTTAGTCTATTCAAGCCAGCTATCTATGCAGAAGTAAAGACATTCGAGTGTTAAAAAAAAGACAAAAAAAAAAATAATGATGCTAAGTCTTAAGCTCAGAAACTACTGTTTGAAAGAGCATGTTGTGATGAGCGCACTTTGTTCTGATAGCAACATTATCGAGACACCGGTTTTATATCTTGACCTGGTCGAGATAGCAAGGGCATCGACATGACGGGGACACGTGTAATGGTCGTTATGGGATGACGCATCAGTTTGGGTTTTTATGTCTTAGGTTAAATAGAAAGATCCTCAGGATGTTACAGATAATACTAGAAGTTCATACACATTTTTTTTAATCATATTTCGATAACAATACTTAAACCTTATTAGTCATGATTATTTTTTGGGGGTTGAGAAAAGAACCGCATTAAATCCAATAAATCGAATATTACCTTAACAAGAAACAAAATCTAACGATGAAGGAAGAGACCGTGGCGTAACTGATACTGGGTTTTTTTTCCTCACCAAAAGTTATTGTCATTGTCTGAAGACTAAGCCCAAGTTAAGCCCACTTTAACTCCATGAACATGAGAGATTGGAGAAGAAGAACACATAATCACGGCTTAGCAATGCATATTTTTATTCCTCAAGGGCAATGATCTAGGATAGATTGCATGTGTCATCAAGTGGAAACCGCTTTTTTTTCATTTAGATTTGAGATGTAGATGCTGGACAAGCATTAGGCAAAAAATCTTAAGTCTCGAAACCATCAGCGCAACTGAGACTAGAGATAATGGTTTTGAGGTAATGATTTTGAAGAGCAGCACAGTTTACATTTGTTTCCAAAGGTGTTTTGTTTTCTGAAGACTCTGGATACAAGAGATTTTTCTTATTTAATTGAATTACGATGCAGTCGCACGTGCATCTAAGAAAGCAGGATTAGCGTCGGTTGGTCTATCCGCCATGCTCTTTCATTTTTACCAGTCTTTATGACTTTTTCCTCCGCACAGCTATCAACCCATCTACCTCTATTTCATAATGGTTACCAGATGTCATGGTGAAGTTTAGCATAATGGATGTTCGAGATGAATTATATCCCTCAATTATAATCACGAGGCAACAAAGCGGATTTGTATGATGCGACGTGAAAAATTCGATTATCTTTTCACGTCTTGTATCTGGATCAATCTGAATTGAGATGCAATATTATCGTTATATTACGAGATTTTCTTTTAAGACCGAAACTCATATAATAGACAGTTGTGACAGAAATCTTTTAATAGAACAGTCATGACCTGCGATATTTTGTTGTTCTAAAACAATACTAACCTGTGCAGACTATTAAAATAGACATAAAAAGCACCCCAGGTTTTATTTGAAATCTTGATCTAGATCTAATGGAAAAGTTGGGATTATCTTGGCAATATTTCTCACTTCAAGATTTTAATAAAGAAGCATTCGAAATGGTAGGTGTTACAAGGAACTTGTTTATTGACCTTGCGGTATAATCACTAAGAGGAATGGTTAACTAATTTTGTAAAATCCATATTTATGTACAGATCAATTTTTTTTCAACATTCATTATCATGTGGGTTTAAATAACCGCGCCGCTAAGAATGCCCGCAGGGCAAGGCACTTTTATGCATTTAATGTGAAAATTCATAACTTTCTAATAAAAGTTAAAAGGATCTAAAAGCAGCTTGAGAAAGTACAGAATCAGCCAATTTTCTTTATTTCAAGCACGTAGAAGTCATACTAGTGATGAGAAGGTCAAAGGTTGCATCCACTGGGTTTCATGTCAAATTCCAGATTGCACGCTGGGTTTCGTTGTCAAAAATGGAGTGTCTAAAGTGACCAGGTAACAATTTTCTGAAGATTTCATGAGGATTCATTAAGCCTGCATACAAATTAATCACAGTACATTCACAGCCACATTGATATGCATAAGAACTGAAAACTTTTTTTCAGCGCATGTCTTTGTTTATTTTGCTTTGTTTGTTTTCCATTTTCGTCCTTTTTTTTGCACCGAAATCAACCAAAAATAGTATAAGAACAGTGTGGGTTTGTGGAGTGAGAAGGTGCAACAAATACGATCTATATCTTTCGAACGAAAATTGAAATAGCATTTGAAGTACAAAAAGAGGTATTTTTTCCTTAACTGACTACACAAATGTATTTGACATATTGATTAGGAGATAATCACACAACTAACACAGTGGAAGATAGATGAAAAAGATCTACGAGTGATCAAAAATATGTACTGGGAGCAGACAGCAGCAATGCGAGTTGATGGGGAAATCAGCTTATTTAAAGAAAAAAAAAAAACAGAACGTGGTGTCAGACAAAAATGTTTGCGTTTCCAGAACTATATCTCTCTCTATAGTGAAATGATTATGCGGACGTAGTAGCATATCCAGGAATTAAAGTAGGAGAGCACCACGCACAGCCCACAGATCAACATCTTTATCCACGGGAATAAACTCAAGCAAATTGATCAATTCAAATACTTGGGTGCTCCAATGTCAAGCGATGGCCGCAACAATACTGAAGTTGCATCAAGAATAGCGCAAGTAAAAAGAGTTTTATGTGAATAAAATCAATACTAACTCTCCATTGACACAAGAAAAAGAGTTTTGGTCTGTAATATTGAACCTATTTTGATGTATTGGTGCAAGGCGTGGACAATTACGAAACAGTTACAACAGAAACTGGAGGTAACAGAAATGTGGATCCTACGGAGAATGCTACGAAGCTCATGAACTGCTACGAAATTAAACGAAACAAGTTGCGAGAAGCCGACACAACAAGACCACTTATAAACAGAATACGTAAATGCCAGGCAATCCTTTCGACCATGGGATGAGAAGAGAGAAACAAGGGCATCTTGTGAAAACTGGCATGAACGAAAAAAAAAAAAAATGAAGCACGGGAAAACAGCGTGAAAAGATGTTGGATGGACTAACGAAGTGGCAGATGCACTCAAAGCGACGAAGGTGGTGATCGACTATCTTAAATGCCCAACACATGATTTATGTTCCAGCGTTGTTTGTGTAAAGGACAGTGGGTAGAGGGTAAATCAGTGGAAAAAACAAGCCCTGTTTAACAATGTCTGTCTAACTAAAGCACGCTCCGTGCCACAAGGTCGTGTCAAAGGTCAAGGAAACTGGATTGTTTTCCAGCTCTGACTCCGGATTCAGATAAACAGCACCGATCGGAACTGGATAATGCTGTGCTGTATCTCCCTGCTTGTCATGTGTTGAATGATGCTCATCACAGACAATAGGCTGTAAATATTTACACGTCACTATAGAAGAAAACAGTTCACCTACCGGTTGAACAGGACACGGGGATTAATAAGAAAAACAAAACCATTTTCATTCCCCGCATATTATCAGACAATGAAAGAGTAGCTGATATAGCAGCAGAAGCAGCAGCAGTAGTAGTTACCGTAGTAGCAAGAGTACTAGTAGTAGTAGCAGTAGTAGTAGTAGCAGCAGTAGTAGTTACCGTAGTAGCAGTAGTACTAGTAGTAATAGCAGTAGTAGTAGTAGCAGCAGCAGCAGCAGCAGTATTAGTAGTAGTAGTAGTAGTAGTAGTAGTAGTAGTAGTAGTATTAGTAGTAGTAGCAGCTGCAGCAGTAGTAGCAGTAGTAGTAGTAGTAGTAGTAGTAGTAGTAGTAGTAGTAGTAGTAGTAGTAGTAGTAGTAGTAGTAGTAGTAGTAGTAGTAGTAGTAGTAGTAGCAGTAGCAGTAGTAATAATAGTAGTAGCTGCAGAAGTAGTAGTAGCAGTAGTAGTAGTAGTAGTAGTAGTAGTAGTAGTAGTAGTAGTAGTAGTAGTAGTAGTAGTAGTAGTGGTAGTAGTAGTAGTAGTAATAGTAGTAGTAGCAGTAGCGTAATAGTTGCACCACTAGTTTTAGTATTACTAGTTACAGAAATATAACAGAAGAAGATTTAGTCAGAGTAGCTTTATTAGTTTTTTAGCCAAAGAAGTATTTAAAAAGGTTCTTAAAACCACTCGCTTTTTTTTTTGGCTATCAATCTTTTGAAAGCACTCATCAGAAAAGTGTGCAGCCTTCGGGATGTGATTTTCTTTATCCCATAAGGGTCATTGATACAGCTTTCTGGTGCGGTTTGGAAGTACAACCTCTAAAGGTGTGCATTATTAATATCTGGGCTGACTGGCAATCCGAGACGCTGTGCCACTTTCACACTTGCAATACTTAGGAAAAATAGAAAGTTATTGAGCGACATCAGAGACGTGGAATTCTTGACTTTATCGATATACTACTGCCTCCAAATTATTATTAGTACTGCTGCTGTTGTTGTTGTTGTTATTGATGTTGTTGTTGTTGTTGTTGTTGTTGTTTTCCTTCTTCTTCTTCTTTTTCTTCTTTTTCTTCTTCTTCTTCTTCTTCTTTTTTTTTTCTTTTTTATTACTACTATAATCATCATTATTATTATTATTATTATTATTATTATTATTATTATTATTATTATTATTATTATTATTATTATTATTATTATTATTACTTTTGTTTTTTTTTAATCATTATCATTGCTGATAGCCTTGTAATAGGCTTTTAAAAGATCTTGAAATAATTAGGAAAGTATAGGATTAGCGAATTTACCATATTTTTTATCGTTACGAACACGATGTGATTTGAATATTTATTTACAAGAAATTTTCGGAAATATCTATACGATAATTTTTTTCCCACCGAGAAATACTTGTAAAAATCCAGCTAAATAAATATCAAGCTCGATACAAAAGTCTACTGGTTCATGAAATCCTACTGGCTATTTTAAAGTAGGCGAAAAGAAACATATGTAAAGAACAGCCCACATTGCTGTAAACCTTCTTCAGGTAAAGAGGAAACCATGCTAAAATTAAGGTCTAGTGATTGTTCTAATTATACCAGCTATTTTAACTGTTGTAAACCTGTTCCAGGTAATGATTAAATAGGAGCAAGGTGTAGATTTACTCATTGCTCTAATCATATTGGCTATTCTAACGAAAAACAACAGGTGTTAGAGCGGGATTCGAAATCTTCGAATTTCTTTTCTGAGAAAATGAGCAGTTTTGTATATTAGTTGATTGCGTTAGAGAAAGGTAAGATTCACTCCTTAATAGAAAAGATCAACTAAATTTTTAAAAGTGTCAATAAATCACTTGCTTAAAAGACAGTTATAAGACAAAGAGGTATTTTCGGGTTGAAGTGTTTTCAAAGCCTTTCAGGGAATTTAGAGAGCTAGAAAACTTGTGAAAGAGGGAGTCCAGAGTCAGAGAGAAAGAGAAAAATAAATAGATAAAAAAAGAAAGAGTGAGAGACAGAGAAAGTGGAAGAGAGAGAAAGAGAGAGAGAGAGAGTCAGAGAAAGAGAGAGAGAAAAATAGGAAGAGAAAAAGACAGAGAAAGAGAGAGAGAGAGAGAGAGAGAGAGAGAGAGAGAGAGAGAGAGAGAGAGAGAGAGAGAGAGAGAGGAAGAAAAAGAGAAAGAGAAAGAAAAATAAAGTTATAGACAGATTGACTTACATATACACGTGGAGAAATAAAAAAAAAATGACATAGGGATACAAGGAAGGGTAATAAAAGTGAGAGACAATAAGAGTAAGGGAGGGACACCGAGAGAAAGAGAGAGAGATAGAGAAAGAGAAAGAGAGAGAGAGAGAGAGAGAGAGAGAGAGAGAGAGAGAGAGAGAGAGAGAGAGAGAAAGGAAGAGTGAGAGACAAATGGAGAGAAAGAGAGACCCGGCGAGAGAAATAAACAAACACTCACACAAAAGACAAAGAGAAACTAGATACTATAAATAACTTGGAAAAGCAGAGAGGAAAGGACACAGAGACGGTGAAGAAGAAGAGGAGGAGGAGGAGAGAGAGAGAGAGAGAGAGAGAGAGAGAGAGAGAGAGAGAGAGAGAGAGAGAGAGAGAGAGAGAGAGAGAGAGAGAGAAAAGAGACAGAGAGAGAGAGAGAAAGAGAGATAGAGAGAGAGAAAAAAAAGTTAGAGAAAAATAAGAGCGAAAGATAGAAAATTAAAGAGTCGGAAATTAAAGAGAGATAAAGAACTAGAGAGATTAGGAGAGGGCAACGAAGACAATACGAGAGAATGAGACAGGCACAGTTACAGAGAAGGTGACACAGAGACTAAGAGTGAGCGAAAAGAAGAGGTAGAGTGAGAGAGAGAAAGAGAAAGAGAGAGAGAGAGAGAGAGAGAGAGAGAGAGAGAGAGAGAGAGAGAGAGAGAGAGAGAGAGAGAGAGAGAGAGAGAGATGGTATGAACAAACAAAACAAGAGATCAGAATCGATTTTGATTTTTTTTTATTGATTTTGAGCTACCAACTTCTGTTTGAATATTAATAAACCAACATTTTTTAGTCAACAGCCCAAATTTATTAGCATTTTTATACGCTTCAGATCACATTTCATTAAGCTAATGCAGATTATAATTATAATTTTGCGATGGTTTTTTATATTGCTATATACTGAAAACTGAAAACAAAATACATTTTTAGAGATCATTCTTGTTTTGTTTTAGTTCGATATTCTTATGAGATATTTGATATCAACTAATTTAGATATTGCGTTATTCTATATTGAAGTTGGCCTACTTTTGTTATGGCTGATGATTACTTTTCCTTTGGTTATGATATCCACACGGTAGACTGGCGGATCCTCAGACGCGCCACCTGTTTAACCGGGTAGTAACAATTGGGGAGTTGAACTGATCGTTGAAAAGAATACATAGCTCGACCTTCTGGAACATGTTTAGTCGGATTCTACGAGTAGCCAGCTCAGTCGGGTACCCATTGAGAAGAACGGTGGGCACAGAAAAATGAAGACAAATCGCACTCTCGACACAATATTAACTACTTTGGTTTTTTGGTCTTCATCGAACTTGCAACCATCTGGTCATAAGTCAAAGGTGGCCCATGCTTGATTGGCTGACACATAAATAAACAATAATTTGAATTTTGTCGACTAAATAATGATCGAAGAAACCCCTATTTAGGGTGGTTGTAGCTGATAGCTTGAGTTGCTACCCGGACTTCGAGTCAACAGTTGGTGAGTTTTAAGAGTGCTGTATAATGTAAGTTTTTCTTGGTATGATTGAAGTGACTGTTGAGCGCGACCTTGTAATAAACTTTACCATTTATATATATATATATATATATATATATATATATATATATATATATATATATATATATGTATATATAATAGTATTAACATATTAGATGAAAGTGCTCAACAAAATAAGGAGCAGGATTAATAATTATGAAATACCTGGACTAAGGCCTTATTACAACACTGGTGTTACGAGCCTTGTTGCTCCCTTTAACGAAGAAACCAACGCGGAACAGAAGAAAGGAGATCTTCTCTTTCCTGCTCAAGAAGGTCGTCACTTCGTCACAGCCGCCTGAAGAGAGCAAAAGGGCTCGAAACATCAGTGTCATGGCAAGGCCATAGTCCAGGTATTTCATAATTGTACATAGATAGATAGATAGATAGATAGATAGATAGATAGATAGATATAGAAGATCTTACCTTAAACTCTTCATACGACACTGGTGTTTCAAGCGAAGGTGTCGCTTGTCCTTCGCTCTCTTCGGCTATGAAAAGCTCCCACAGTTGAGAACTCTTATCAATTATTCCAACTTATCTTCAGACTACATATTATATATATATATATATATATATATATAGACATAGCTACAGATGATTTAGTTTTGTATTCTGTCAGCATGTAGATATAAACATTGAGTTTGTCTAGCAAATTGCGCTGTTAAAGACAAACAAGTACTCCCCATCGGTAAATCAATTAAAAGAACGTGGGAAAAAATAGAAGCTAAAAAAAATAACCGTCTTACGCAATATAATAAGTAACTAGTCCTTCACTAAACCCTTTTCTAAACGAACTAATTTTGGGGTCAGCGTGACGTCATAGCACTATAAGTAGGTAGGAAAATTGCTTAATGTTGGGCAACACTCATATATCAGACTCCTTGCGTTATGTTTCTATCTTGCTGTCAAACATCAAATAACAAGATGTTTAGAATAGAAAGAAGTGTAGAGCTATAGAAGGTGGGATGGCAACATGAGTGACGCAGTTGAGTCCCATTTAATCAGTGTCTGGACTCAGCAATCCTTCACACAGAAACCAATCGATACCTGAAGGCTTTCACCAACTTCAGTTTCTCGAGATTAGTTTTGTGGGATTTTTTCGCAATATTTTGTTCTTGTTTGGAAAGATAGCATCGTTGCAGCAAATGAGAATATGAAAAAAAAAATTGGAAGGACGCGACGGAGATTAGAAAAAAAAGCCATGCCATTGATTGGTTTACTTTGATCTGTGGCGTCTAAAGTAGTAACAGGAGAGGGGATATCACTACTCTACGTTAGAAATTAAGAGCTTAGAGAAAAGATAGTTGTCAACAGTGATCAGAACTTAGAACAGAGTCAAAGGCTGGCACTCTGAGGGACTGAAACCCTCCCCTTAGCCCGACATACCATAGAAAGCATAGCTATACACTAACTATAGGCCACTTTACCATTGTTGTTGTTGTTGTTGTCCATGTCATCCAGGCTGTTGAGAGCCATTCTGGGGTCGACTTGCCACGCTTCTCCAAGTCACATGATCCTGGGCTAGCTTGATGTTTGTATAGAGCTCGTTGCCGTTCCATTCTTTGATGTCGTACCACATACGTCTGGGTCTGCCCTTTATCTTCTACCATCTATTCTACGTGTGTGGATTGTTTTCTGCAGGCTACCACGTCTTGCGATGTGGCCAAAACATGACAACTTGTGTGTTCTTATTTGAGACAGAAGTCCTCAACACCAAGTCTACTCAAAACTTCCTCATTTGCCATTGCGCAGTGAATAAAGGGGGTTTCACAGCAGAAGTATATTAATAATTCTTCCTGAGCTTACTTCAATGGGAAGTTTTAAACTGCGCACCAACACTTCCTGCTAGACTGTGGTGCCCTAGGAAATATTACACACGCGACTTCTAATACTCCATAATCTCTGAAGTGAAACTAACCGACGGGCTAATCCAGAACGTTTTCAACAGCAGTCCACCCTGAGCTGTGATTTCAGGGTTTTGTAAAGTGAAAAGAAGACAGTGGCAGAGAAACAGAGAAATCAAGTTTCAAACACCACTACGTTTCGTGATGGGTTAGAGATGGTAGAGTAGCCTGAGAGAGAGAAGCTGTTAAACTAGGTGAAAAAGGATTATGCAAATAGTTTTCAAGAAGTCCTCTTGATGTTTAAAAAGTGGGAAGCGAAGAAAAAAACCGATAGAATAAGAAGAGGACAGTGTAAAATCTTTCAAGGAAAAATGAAATGCGTTACAAAGAGAACTAAGTTTCCTCGAAATAGGCTAGTTACATTTTGGTCTGCTCAGATCTTTCTTACACAACTATTGTTCGTTATGGGCGCACAATTGTGCAAATTTTAAAGGTTTTGGCCTCTCAATTGCAAAAAAAAAAAAAAAAAAAAAAAATTTTTACTAAGTGTAGAACGATGTGTTTTGATAACAGTTTTGCCCAGGAGCAGAAATATGTTTTGATACTAGATCTGCTGTTTGCAGGAAGATTCTTTTTTTATATTAATTTTGCACAGTGCACCAAGTCATAAACTTAAGTTTTATACCAGTAAGGCTGTCAAGTTTTGAAAAAAGATTCGCACTATATTGTGTTTCACGATCTAACAGAAGAAAATTAAGTAAAATAATGCATGGTGCAGCCAACATTAAGCTCTGCAGTTTTGTGCTTATGTTTCGATAATGTCCTAAATCTCTTGTGACTTCCTAAAATCCTTTCTCTCTAAAGCCATCGATTATGCAGTATTTTTCTCCTAAATTGAATCTTAATTTCATAAGTTTCCAATTTGGCTGCCCGTACCGTAGAGAGGCATTCCAAAAAACGCCTTTCAGCCTAAAGAAATGGCAAAGTGCTGGGTTCTTCAGGACACGCAAATTAAAGTTCATGAATTTCTGTTGAAAAAAAAATTAGATTGAAAATCTATTCTTTACATCACTAATGACGATCGTTAGATAACGATGGTTTTAATGGGTTTCTAGCTGGAAGCGTAAAACATCTCGAACAAAATGACGCATTTCTGAGACTGCATTTTTGTTTTGTTAAGTAGGGAGGATGCATTGAAAGATAAATGAAGAAATAATAACAAAACCCATAATATATAGTGATATAAATTATACAACATTTTTTTCTATCGTGCGATCTATATTTATGAAGTTTAAAAGATATAAAAAATTACTAGGGCAGTTTTGCTACTGTAAAACCACGAAAGATCTTCAATATTGTTGTCATTTTGCCAAGGTTAGATGTTATTTATCCTCATTATACTTTGATAGAAACTATAGAGGGAGCTGTCGGTCAGTGCGGCCTGAGTCTCAAGACTCTTCAGATTGAGGGCAGCTCGCTGTTTCCTCCCTCAGATTGGGGTCAGATGGCGTGAGAGATACCGTGGAGACGCCAGACCAGCATGGCTCAACTTGCGGATCGCGCGACTAGGATTACGGGCAGATTCTGGGCAGATTTTGGGCAGATTCTGGGCTACAATAAATCAAACCATGGCCCACTTACACTAGCAGTTAACCGGGATGCCAAGAGAGAAGCTAGATCTAGATAGATCTAAGATCGATGCCGCTTCTTCAGGCTTTCTTCCAATTCAAGAGTGTATCGTTTTATTGTTAGAAGTAAAGTCAAAAGCCGAAAGTCGAAAGCCATCTGCATTGTTTGACCCCAGAGAAAAGGGTCATTAATGCTATGATTTTTACGCTGAAGGATTCGTCAGACCTGAATTTAGATGAGAAAGAAGACTAGCTTCAGATGACCAATACATTTGCACCCTGTTAAAGTTACTTATACTTAAAACAATTAACTTAAAGAAATAAAAGAGAATCAAACAAAAAAGAAATATATAAGGCCTAAACACGGCATCAAATGACGACCTTTATCAGTCTGTTGTTTTTCGTTGTATTGCAACATAATGTTGGTGTAGTGGCTAGCAACAGCACCCCCAAGCCACTGGGTCACAAGTGTCAGATACTCCAATTTCACTCAGTAAAGGTCGAAAACGTGTTTTTGAAATAATTCAATCTCTTCTCAAAAACTCTGAATAGTCCGGGCAGAGTGAGCACAGGCGGTTTATCAGAAAACATCATCGCTATCTCTCTACTATAGAGATCTCTACATTACAATACTCACAATGGTCCGGTTCCAGACCGGTAACGAACCGGATATTATACTCGCTAAAGAAAGTAATGAAAGCCCTTTATCCACATCCGACTAACACTGACATACATCTTGGTGTGAGCGCTGTAAAAAAAAACAGAATCACACAATACTTCAAAAGAGCGTTCATCTTGCTACGCCCAGTCCCAGTCCAATGTTTTATTCATGAGGAAACAGAGCGATATTGTAAAACCTGTCAGATAATTCATAAGAGAGTAAGGGTTACGACTTGCGCACACCCATATCTCAGTTTCTCGCATAAATATTATTGTGTTTGGAGTTATTCATCTTGTTTGTATGTTAGTCTTACCTTGATTGTTACCCAAAAGGGTCTAGAGGAAATTACAAGCTGTCGACGTTTTTTATGGTCGTTTCTTTCTTGATCATAGTTCATTTTATCGAAGTACGTTCAGGGGCAAAAGCCGAAAAAAACCCTGAGAGGATAAAAACACTGTAGAAGATATATTTCTAAATAAAAACTTTGTTGTGACAATGTGGAATACCAAGTAACACTAAATAACGAACATATTCATTGTTCTTCTTCAAGGATTCTAAAGCAAAGTTTCATTGAGGAGAGAGGGAGAAAAAGGATGCTGTCCAATGAATTGAAAACCATGGCTTTCTTTTTCACAAGTACGTAGTCAGGTGATAACATAGATCAACCTCAGTTCATACATAACAAGTTCTCCCTCCCCCCTCTCTGTCTGCCTGTCTGTCTGTCTGTCTGTCTGTCTGTCTGACTGTCTGTCTGTCTCTCTCTCTCTCTCTCTCTCTCTCTCTCACTCTCTCTCTCGCTCTTACACGTAGGGAGAACATGTCAAGTCAATACTTAATAGTGCCAGAATTTTTCTTAAACTATTTCTCTTTACATAGCTATCTTAACAATGTATACGTCTGTCAATCTATTTATCGATCCATCTATCTATCTATCTTTATCGAGCTCTTTTTCCTCTTTATGTTTTTCGCTTATTGTATCTTTTTTTGTCTCAGCGTGTATCGTACTAATATCTGCTTCCTCTCACCTCTTCTTGAGCTGTTGCCATTATTTCCCTCCCCTGACTCTCTTCCTCAAACCTCTCTCCCTCTCTCAACGTCTATAATTTGTTTATTACCTTCCCTTTTGTCTATAACTCTGATTGTAAGTGGTAATGCTCTGATTGCAAAAAAAAAGGATGCCATAATTCAATATCTTCAAGCCATGAAAGAAGTTGTGATGTTCCACAATTGTCTAAAACCCTTGAATAGTAGTAGCCCCCCCACCCCCCACCCTCTGGCAGTGCATCTTGCGCTCCACTGACAGCACGCCTGGGCTGAGTCCCGCGAGAATTGGGCCAGGTCGCCTGGCCAGAGAAAGTTAATTCTCCGTGATAGTTGATTGAATTTGAATGGACTTGTGGGTTGTCGTCCCTCGAGTCATCGGAAACTGTGGCTGTCTTCTTTTCATCTGGCCACACCTGCTCAGTCATAGTGGCCTGGGTGTCAGGTGGGACCCTGGCGGCTCTTTGTCTTTAATTAAAATAATGTAAAGAATATAATCCATTCAGCTAGAGAAGGGAACGAAAATCACACTTGGCAGCACAATTTTGCATCCCATTCTGTTTGTTTAGCTCGTGTGCATTGCATGAAGAATAATTTCAACCATGCTGTTATTATTAATTTTTGCACGCATCATTTATCGAGTAATATACTGAGGAAACAGACAAACACAATGATGGAAAATAAAGAAACCATTTAAAGAGTAAATAAAAAGGGAGAAGGAAAGCGAGAGAGAGAGAGAGAGAGAGAGAGAGAGAGAGAGAGAGAGAGAGAGAGAGAGAGAGAGAGAGAGAGAGAGAGAGAGAGAGAGAGAGAGAGAGAGAGAGAGATAAAAGAGTGAAAAAAAATATTTGAAAAGTGAGAAGGAAATTTTTTTCGCTGGAATATATCAGAAAATTAGGTTGTAAAAAGAGGAGTGAAAAATGGGGGAATGGGTAGATAATTGTCAGTGAGGGAGACAGACAGACAGAGAGAGAGAGAGAGAGAGAGAGAGAGAGAGAGAGAGAGAGAGAGAGAGAGAGTGTGAGAGAGAGAGAGAAAGAGAGAGAGAGAGAGAGAGAGAGAGAGACAGACAGACAGACAGACAGACAATCAGACAGACAGAGAGACAGAGAGACAGAGAGACGGACAATCATAGAGACAGAGAGAGAGTCAGACAGACAGACAGAGAGAGAGACAGACAGACAGAGAGGGAGGAGGCTGATAAACAGACAGACAGGCAGATGGTAAGGAGGCAGAGAGACAGACAGACAGAGCAAGGTGGAGGCAGAGAGACAGACAAGCAGAGGGGGCGGAGGCAGACAAACAGACAGATAGATAGACAGGCAGACAGAGGGGGAGGAGGCAGAGAGACAGACAGACAGATAGAGACAGAGAGGCAGACAGACAGAGGGAGAGAAGACAGAGAGACAGACAGATAGCTAGGAAGGAGGCAGAGAGACAGACAGAGGGGGAGGAGCAGATAGACAGACAGACAGAGGAGGGGGGAGGCAGAGAGAAAGACAAACAGAGGGGGCAGATAAACAGACAGATAGATAGACAGGCAGACAGAGGGGGAGGAGGCAGAGAGACAGACTGATAGATAGACAGAGAGATAGAGGGGGAGGAGCCAGATAGACAACCAGACAGAGGGGGGCGGAGGCAGAGAGACAAACAAACAGAGGGGGCGGACGCAGATAGACAGATAGATAGACGGCAGACAAGGGGGGGGGGAGGCAGAGAGACAGAGAGACAGAGGGGGAGGAGCCAGATAGATAGACAGAAAGACATAGGGGGAGGGGGCAAATAGTCAGACAGACAGACAGAGGAGGAGGAGGCAGAGAGACAGACAGATAGCTAGAGAGACAGACAGAGGGAGAGGAGGCAGATAGACAAATAGACAGATAGACAGACAGAGGCAGACAGGCAGACAGACAGACAGAGGGGAGGAGGCAGAGAGACAGTCAGATAGATGGGGAGGAGGCAGACAGACAGAGGGGAGGAGGTAGAGAGACCGACCCATATAGTGGGAGGAGGCAGAGAGATAGACAGACAGACAGATAAAGACACGCAGGCAAACAGACAGACAGAGAGGGAGAAAGCAGAGAGACAGATAGATAGATAGAGAGGAGGTAGAGAGGCAGATAGACAGAGGGGAGAAGGCAGAGAGACAGACAGATAGATAGGGAGGAGGCAGAGAGACAGACAGACAGCGGGGGAGGAGGCAGAAATACAGGTAGGGAAAATGGAAAGATTGAGACAGGAAGACAGAGACAGATACAAAGAAACAGAGAAAGATGGATAAAAAGCACACTGATGCGGATGAAATTTTAGATAATAACGAACACAAAGAGGTCGCTTGTTTGAACCTTGACTCTTTGACAAGCTTATATGTGCTTACTGCTTCTGGTGTTGTCATTGCTTTGGATTTAGCTTTATCTCTCTACCTAGCTGTTAGAAATTGGCTTTAATTCCTGTCTTAGAACAGAGACGCGGCTGTAGTTTTTCATTGACTTTATTGGAGTATAATGACTTTGTATTGGTCCTCCCATACCCCCAACGCCTCCAACCCCTCCTGTACCCAGTTTTGAAGATGATGCTCAGATAATGTTTTTTTCCGATAACACAAATAGAAACAAACAAAATGGCATAGCCTTTTGTCTATAAACTTGGCCAAGTTATTTAAGATTTTGTCCAGATTAAAAAAAATAAAAGTTCTCTTGCATTTTATAATTGGTTAGATAATACATTTATTATATACAAAGATGTTTCCGTCGTCATTTTTGTATTTTGTTTGTTTTTGTTTTTTCAATAAATTCCTGAGTTTCCTTTAGCATGTTAATTTCGCTCTCACAGCTGTGGGGCCATTTCAATGCTTCTCTCTGTACAGGGCTATGGCATTTACATGGTTTTAATGATGTTCAGCTTGAAGATAACCAGGCAGATCATACAGTGGAAGCAATTTTCAGAGATTTCATAGTGTTTGTTTTATACGAACTGGCCTGTTGACTTATTGCCCACAATGAACTCTGTTATGGAAACGCAATAGAGTGTTCTTAAGTGCAAAGAAACCCAACACATGTGTAGTGTTTTTCAACGTAAAAGGCTGTAGACGGCTGGTCCCAGCTTTTTGTATGGGTTTGTTTGCCCTATAAAATATACACTAAGGCATTAGGCCTTCTTTAACAGTAGATTTGTGAAGCGTAAGGTTTTAGACCTCGAGGGAAATTACTGTGGAGTCTAAGTTGATGAATGATAGAGTAGTGACCCATGGCGATCTTTATCTTTAGGTGTTGATCCCAGAAAATTGACCTGTTCTTTCAGAATCGATCGATCGCGCAGGATAAAGATATGTGTGTGTGTGTGTGTTTGTGTATAAGTCATTACGTAGGTTCACTTATTTCGTAGGTGTGGTTACATACGTGTGTGGTTGAGAACTCAGGGAAAAAACAAATGCAAGGGAACATTTGTTAAGAATAGACATTTAAACTATGAGCAATTTTGTACATACCTGAGGATTACTGGTTTTGCAACCTCGGGTGCTGTATCAGACGTTATAAGCAGCCTACATGTCGGAATAACCTTGTTAAGCCATGGATCTACACTTTCACAAATTTGTTATGAGCTAGATTTACCAGATAAATAATTCAGTATGACATTTTCTAGTTTCGGTCTGATAAAAGTTGTCATAAAAAGCATGCAATAATAATAATAATAATTAAAAGAAACAATCGGTTTCGGTAGTTTTCATATTCTACAAAGGATGAGACCAGATAAGTACAACTTCACCCACTTAACTGAGGAATGCAATCAGATCGTCTTTGTTCTTTATTGCGGGTTTATTTCTCACTACATCATGTTATCTGATAATCACTGCGCTAAAGACC